>JAPXFQ010002640.1:1382500-1435031 GCA_028564705.1 Apricaphanius iberus
AAATTAGACACAGATATTTCCCAAGGTTGAGTAATTAGTACTTCACTAGTTCAAGCCAATAAAAACTTTGCAGCATTGGCATTCTCTTATCTTGTTTTCACCCAAGCTGCACTACAAGGCTGAAGAATGAAAACACCCCATGCAGGACCAGTTTTAATAGTTATCAAAACAAATTGAAATTTCAAATCAAATTTTTTACTTTATACTTTGAGTAGTGAACGTATAAACCTAAAAACTTTCTGCAGACATCCTCCTCTAGCAGGATATTGCCTTTTTTGGAGGCTTTGTAGTGACGTTTTGCTCATTTTACCAAGATTGATGAAGGGAACTTTTTAAAGGGGGAACATATTATTACTAGAAGCTTTCCTTGGTTGCTAAGACACAAAACAGGAAGAGAGACCCCATACATCAAGACAAGTTCCACCTGCTTCCAGTCAGTGCCGTTGTCTTTCACTTTTTGCTTTCCATGCTATTGTATCTGCATCACTTCCTTCTGAGAACTGCATGCATTCTTGATAATGAATCATTTCAGGGGAAAAGTGCTTTTAAAAATCATTTTCCAAAAATGAAAAAAAGTCTTAATGCTAAGTAAATATATTTCTCAAATCTGTTTGCTCACACGTTTGTTTAATTATTATCCACAATTGACATAATACCTGCTCTCATATCATGTAATTTCATCATTCTGGTGTTAAATTAGTTTCCTGCCCAATTACAAGCAGTTTGCACAAGAGTATGTGTACGATTTCACAGATAAAAGCGTCAATGCCCAGTTATTTGAGACAATTAGCCTTTGAAATGATGAACTGATCACTGGGACACAGTAGTTTCTCAAAAGCATAGTGATGCTAATGACAGAGCCCTGTTTAAATAAAGATTTTCATTTGGGAAACAGTGGCATGACTGGAAAAGCCACTTAACATACGCTTACAAAAACCCATCAAGTGACTAAAACTGACCCTAACAGAGGCAAAGGTTTTAATAATAACCATTTGGCTCTGAAGATTTTAATTCTAAAATATTATAACATGACTGAAGAAGGAAGATAAAAATTTTTTGTTTTTTTGCCACTCACACATGGTGAGTTTTACATAAACCAACCACACTCGAGTTAAAGCTTAGAAACGCTTTTTCTAATTTATCGAATTCTGAGGAATAAAGCAACAGACTAAGATTCCATTAGGGGTGGAACATCCATTAAAATCATGAACAATGCATGACCAGGGACCTGGACGGAGTCAAGACAAGAAGACTATGCTTTAGCTGCTGTTCTGGTCTCTTTTTTTGACCTCCTGGATAAATCAATGTGCTCTGGCAGTGATTGTGATGGGCTGCCCCTCCCTACAAAGGTTGGCTACTGTTCTACGTTTTCTGTATGTGGCTTGGTGGGCTCTAAACTCTTAAAAAGCTTTTCCAGACTTTGGTCAATGATGAATTGATTCTGATATCTTTAATCTACTACATGCAGTCAAGCAGGTTCTATTTAAGTGATTCCTTGATCAAACGGCTCATTCAGTAATCAGGCCTGGCGGGTCAAAATAAACTCTTCAATCAAGAAAATGTGATTGATCAGATTTAATCCATTAGTTTCTTTTTTTGTTGGTGTTAGGTGGGGTGTATATTTCCACATAGAGTCAGGGGCCTAGATAGTTTTATTTCCTCTTATTCATTAAATCATCAGTTGAAAAACAATGTGTTGCAATTTCTAAGATTGTCTTGTTCTGCATTAGACTATGTTTGATTGTCTGTAACATGTATTGTATAATAAAGACATTTGTAATCGGGCCAACACTTTTTTGCATAACTACAGCAGATATACAAGACAGCTGAATAATTTACACAAGTGTCCATGTTATGATTTCATGCTACACTATTCAGATGGTCCCTATTTGAATTGATGAGAATACACTCCCTTAGGGATGCAAAATGCTTGAAGGGGTTCCAACTGACAGCAACTCTACCTGCATTCTGATTAATTAGCTAAAAATTATTTCACAGGGGGGTTGGGCAATAGAGAGCGACAGCTTAATAACATTTCAAGAAGGTAGAAAGTTAAGCTCCATTCACAGGTTGAATCGTTTTTTGTAGCTTTTAAAGGTGAATTATTTAAAGAGGAGAGTATTGTAATAGGGGTCCAACCACTTATTTCTTTTGCCACAAATGTCAGAGACATATTAAATATTTATATATATTAATAAATTCATATATATATAAAAAATGTGCCTTATACTAGGACTGGGCGATCAAATTTTAATGGAAATCAAGATATTAAAAAGCCTGATAGCCATAATTGCGTGGTGTGTTTTAATATTTAGGCAAACTGACCAATCCAGTACGGCCTTGTTGTCAAGCTGACTGGCCAATTAAATTTCAGGAAAAACATGCAATAATCAGAAGCAGGAGGCCCCTTGAGGTAGGTAAAATGAAGGTGCCGTGTCATAGCTGGTGAAGAATTTTGAAGGAAAATGAACAACAGGGAAGACGAAGATGCTAACCGTTACTTCTGTCAGTCTTTCTCTAAAGGCTAACTTTTTTAGTGATCCCTGCATATGTGTTTTGCATTGTGCCTGCCTGGCCATGTGAGAGGTGTGGTGTCGGTTTAGCAAATGTGTGGCTGGGGAGGCGCCCATCTCCTTTTCTGTAGAATGGATGTTCCGTAGTAGAAAGTTAGCACGCAGTTTTGAAGTGATGTGATGTTAGCAATACAACAGGCACGGGACGCAGGATCTGTATGCAACATTAATACTGAAGGCTATATTTAATTGTTGTTAATATTGTTTTGATGACACAAAAATCTAATTTAAAATCGTGATTATTTGGTTTTCACAATCGCACAGCTATACCCTTTAGTAAAATTACAATAAATTAATCAATTGTGCATAAATGTTTTCCCCTCCATTCCCTCAATGAAGATGGGTGTCAGGTCCTTGTAGTTTGAGAAGCAGAAACATAGTGTTTCTGAATGCGTGCTATACAGCCATCTCTAGTTATTACGTGGTGTAGGAAATTACCCTTACCTCTACAAATATGATCTTCAGTGCAGAAAAGCCAGCTGAACTAGGGGATACAGCCAAGGAAAAAAGCTTAAAAATGTTGATCAACCCCATTGGTGGTGATAACATACCTTTAAGCTAATCTACCACTAATAAATTCAAACAAGACAATGACGGAGATCAACTTGAAGCTGTTGGAAATAAGTCATTGGTTGAAGCAAAAAGTCAAACTGAACTGGTTGGATGTTATTGAAGTTTCCTACATCAGGTGTTCTAAATAATAAAATACAAAAACCAAAAGGCTATCCTCAAATGTTTATGATTAGCATTAAAACATGGTAGGATGTACTAAATCAAGCTCCGATATAGACCGTCTACTCCAACCACTATAGTGTTTTCCTTTTATGTTTTGTTATTATAGCACCTCTTTACTTTTATTTTTGTCTTGTCTTTTTTTGTCTTTAAATAATGGTTTGATAACACAAACTATTATTTTTACTTGGCATGATAACACATGCAATCTAAAAATGTTCAGGGCCATTAAATGTGGACATGTTTGTGTAATGCATCCTGAGAACATTCTAGAAAAAGTTCATGCGTCCAAACAGGGACCGCCATGTCCAGGCTGAGCTCATTCCCCCTCCTCAAACATCTGTCTTATTCCACCCTCCCTGAATTCCACTTCAGACCGAGTCCCTCTTCTCTTGCTCTCAGCTCCAACTATCCCAGTGTTTAATCACAGGAAGAACAGCGGCAAAATGTGTCACAGCAACTGTGTGACTGTGGCGTTTCATCATTATGACCCAACACAAAGTATACTTCACAGCATAGTCTTCATCTTTGAAGGAGGAAAGAAATTAACAAGCAAAAGGCTTAAGCGCTGCATACATTTTGTATGCTCTCCCTTGAGAATTCAGTTTCCTGTGTTGACATGATCTTAAGTAAACAGCCGCCCCTTTCCTTCTTCAATTTCATACCATCATCTATGTTAAGACTTATTATTTTCAGCATTGGAAAGAACGAAACCAAGCACCATTTGTCCAACCAATTAACTTCAGTCTTCGTTGCAGTGGGACCTCAAAGATAATGTATACATTCTTTAAAAAAAAGGAAAGGGCAGACTGGTCTCAGGCCAGGGAACAAGTCATATTTGGTAATGATGTATATTTGGATTTTTGCCACAAAAAACAGAAGATATCAACTCAAACGGTTTAAAAAAAACTTTTGCATGACCATGTGATCATGAGGTTTGATAGTACACCATGAGAGAAGTAACTTAATTTCACAGAAACGTTTCTTTAGACTGATGATTCAATTTATGATGCAGCCATGATTTATATTTTTGAACCCAGTTATCCAAAAAAAAAAAAACAGCTACTGTGTCTTACCTTGTTTCCGTTGGAAGATGAATGTCGAGGAACATCTAAATTCCTGCCAAAGGACATTTTATCTAAGAATCAACTAACTTTATCCACATCACTTTAAATGCATCGCAGGGAGCAGGGATTACAACCAGAATTCCTGTCCTCCAACAGAGGACAGGAACGAAGAGTCAAAAAATCAATGACAGAAGAAGCGCCTGGTAGGAGTGAACAGAGCCTTAACCAGATTGTGTTAATCCTCTTAGTCTCCAAGCGAACATTGACACGGGATGTTCTCCTTATCATCCCGCCTGCTTAAATAAACTAATGCTTATTTAGGGGCACAACATACGGGCTGAAGCAGTGCTCAGAAACGGTTAAACATTATCACACATAGGCAAAGGGTGCACAACACGGGCTCTGATGCATTTTACTGTTGACCCTACAAATTCATGGAACTGTCTGGCCAAATAAGGGTTACTGAGTGTCACAGTTATATAAAATAAAATAAAAACTAGAGGATTAGGTTAAAGGTGGCAATTCAATTAGGATAACCGTTGGAAATTTGATAAGAATCAAAAAATTGTGTTCAAGTGCAAACATATAGGTTAGCTCAGATATATTTTCACATCTGGCAATCATATTTTCAACATTCTTAGTATTATTTTCTCATTTAATCACAAAAAAACAGGTTGAGGAGGTGTTAGCAGCAAATGAATATGTGTTAAAGATGTATTTAATGGTAGATGTTTTTTACCAGAACTAGCCAGTATGGTCCAGTAAGCCCTAGAGCAACTTTAAAACATGATTTCAAAAAACAAAAACAAAAAAAGAGAGCTCATCACTGAACTCTACTATGTGGGATCATGTAAAGCTTTTCATGCAGCTACAGTAGGGAAAGAAAGTTGAACCCAAACAGAAATTTATAGGTGAGTACACATCTTTCCCCAGCAATAAGGTACAGTACCTAGCTTTTTCTGCCCAACTAAATTAACTCACCTGAAACAACACCAAACTGAATGGAAATATCAGTGGCAATCTAGTCAAGTCCAAATGGCTGCATGTAGCATGCAATCAATGCGACAACTTAGTGCATTATATGAAGAAATGGTTGAGAACAGCAGAGCATGCTACATTCAGGTACAGCTGGAACATTAGGCTGTCAATACATGAAAAGCAATTCCAAATATATTTAAACACGCTTTATTCTCAAATATGGGCATAGTCTTAATTTCTAAACATCCACTGCTTAAGGAGTTATATTGTATAAATCTATCTTTATCTTTATTCTACTTTATCTATATCTCCAGTCAGTTCTATACTTTCCACTTTTTAAGTTTTAGACGATATTAAAATCAAAGTTCAGAAAAGGACAAATAAATATTGTTTACTGCTGACTGAATAAAAAAATAAAATAAATCAGTTTATACCTTTTCTTGATCAAAGTGCACCAAACTGACTTTAAGACCCAAATATATATTAAATCATGATGTGTGTCCTGTTACACTCCTAAAAATTGTCCATAAGAAGAGAACAGTGTTCATAAATACATTAGTCTGATCTGTAGACAATATCCAATATACACTACCGTTCAAAAGTTTGGGGTCACATTGAAATGTCCTTATTTTTGAAGGAAAAGCACTGTACTTTTCAATGAAGATAACTTTAAACTAGTCTTAACTTTAAAGAAACACACGCTATACATTGCTAATGTGGTAAATGACTATTCTAGCTGCAAATGTCTGGTTTTTGGTGCAATATCTACATAGGTGTATAGAGGCCCATTTCCAGCAACTATCACTCCAGTGTTCTAATGGTACAATGTGTTTGCTCATTGGCTCAGAAGGCTAATTGATGATTAGAAAACCCTTGTGCAATCATGTTCACACATCTGAAAACAGTTTAGCTCGGTACAGAAGCTACAAAACTGACCTTCCTTTGAGCAGATTGAGTTTCTGGAGCATCACATTTGTGGGGTCAATTAAACGCTCAAAATGGCCAGAAAAAGAGAACTTTCATCTGAAACTCGACAGTCTATTCTTGTTCTTAGAAATGAAGGCTATTCCATGCGAGAAATTGCTAAGAAATTGAAGATTTCCTACAACGGTGTGTACTACTCCCTTCAGAGGACAGCACAAACAGGCTCTAACCAGAGTAGAAAAAGAAGTGGGAGGCCGCGTTGCACAACTGAGCAAGAAGATAAGTACATTAGAGTCTCTAGTTTGAGAAACAGACGCCTCACAGGTCCCCAACTGGCATCTTCATTAAATAGTACCCGCAAAACACCAGTGTCAACATCTACAGTGAAGAGGCGGCTGCGGGATTCTGGGCTTCAGGGCAGAGTGGCAAAGAAAAAGCCATATCTGAGACTGGCCAATAAAAGAAAAAGATTAAGATGGGCAAAAGAACACAGACATTGGACAGAGGAAGACTGGAAAAAAGTGCTGTGGACGGATGAATCCAAGTTTGAGGTGTTTGGATCACAAAGAAGAACGTTTGTGAGACGCAGAACAACTGAAAAGATGCTGGAAGAATGCCTGACGCCATCTGTTAAGCATGGTGGAGGTAATGTGATGGTCTGGGGTTGCTTTGGTGCTGGTAAGGTGGGAGATTTGTACAGGGTAAAAGGGATTCTGAATAAGGAAGGCTATCACTCCATTTTGCAACGCCATGCCATACCCAGTGGACAGCGCTTGATTGGAGCCAATTTCATCCTACAACAGGACAATGACCCAAAACACACCTCGACATTGTGCAAGAACTATTTAGAGAAGAAGCAGGCAGCTGGTATTCTATCGGTAATGGAGTGGCCAGCGCAGTCACCAGATTTGAACCCCGTTGAGCTGTTGTGGGAGCAGCTTGACCGTATGGTACGCAAGAAGTGCCCATCCAACCAATCCAAATTGTGGGAGCTGCTTCTAGAAGCGTGGGGTGCAATTTCTCCAGATTACCTCAACAAATTAACAGCTAGAATGCCAAAGGTCTGCAATGCTGTAATTGCTGCAAATGGAGGATTCTTTGATGAAAGCAAAGTTTGATGTAAAAACAATCTTATTTCAAATAAAAATCATTATTTCTAACCTTGTCAATGTCTTGACTCTATTTTTTATTCATTTCACAATGTATGGTGGTGAATAAGTGTGACTTTTCATGGAAAACACAAAATTGTTTGGGTGACCCCAAACTTTTGAACGGTAGTGTATTCAATGACAAACTAAACCGCTAAATTTTAGATTTTCTTTAATCTTATTTAAATTCCCAGTTGGTCTACTGTCACAAATGATTCACCAAAACATCTTGGACATTTCCATGAGAATAAAAAAAAAATCTGACAGATGTCTGGACGAATAAAATTGTCAAAACCATTTTCTAGGTGAACTAAAAAGTTAAAGGCAATCTTTACCACCAGCGATCCTTCTACAAACTATAACATTGTGTCTGCATTCACACACTAAAAATAATTGACTAAATCTGTTCCATTTTGCATTCATTGCATGGTATCACATTGGGATTCAGGCATTTTTCAAACAAAATAAAAATCCTCAAGGATCTTTAGAAGCCTTCTGGTGGATTTAATTTTCAACCCAACATTGTTTGCAGATCACAGAGTCTCACACATAGTTAGTTTGAACAAAGTCATATTGATTTTGCGTTTAGGGAAGTAATCTTTGTTTGGCGGGTGCAATTCAGTTGTAAATTATTTGACTGAGTAAACCAGTACATGTTTCAGTCCAGCAGGTATGCATGAACAAAGACTGGGTCACAAATTCACTCTGTTAAGCTAAATAAAAGACCAACTGAGAATCTAACAACCATTTTAATTTGCACTTGATTTGGTTTTCTCAAAGCTACATTTCAGCACACATGGTATAAAAAAGAAAAAACAGATGGGTTTGATGTTCCTAGAGCCTCACTACTGCAAGAGTCCTCCATTATGTTTATCCTCAGGTTTTGTTACCTGTATTAAGTGAGAAATGTGGTGAATAAAGTTTATAAGTCTCCTATTACTGCTGCTATCCAACAGATGTCACTGAAAAGACTGTTGGATACAAAATTATGGCAATGATGTCTTTAAGAACAAAAAAAACCCATACAAATGAATAAAACAGGCAAGCATTAAGGCAATAAGTGAAGACAGGATTTTGGTGTTGCTTTAACTCCCTCCTCAGATTCACTTTCTCAAAGCAGTTTCTTCCTTCTCCTGCCTCACCTTCTTTGATGCTTTGCCTCGACCTTTAAGCAAATCCCACACTCTTTTGCTGGATTTTATACCAATTCTTTATAAAAATACACTACAGAACTCACACTAAAACTAAATTTAGCCTCAGCTTACTAATGGAATTTTAACAGTATTGGGCTGCTTTACTACGGTAAATGTTGTCTTGGTATTTTCTATTCGATCCTCTGACTAGGGAACACAATAAAGCCCCTTTCAAACAAGTCATGAAAAACTGTGATTTTCCGGACCTCGACGTAAGGCAAACTTCAGGACTATGTGTGGATAACTTTTACTGGTATACTTACGCTCTAGAAACCAGAGTGGAATTGTTGTGGTATAGCGTTTGCGTTCAGAATGTCAGGTAAAGTTCCCGAAAAGGGGGTTTGGGGACAGGGAAAGCTGTGAGTGCACACGTTGATAACATATATATGGTCTATGTTAAAGGCTGCTTCACACTCCTTGCGTTTTGCTTCTATTTTCCGTTCAGCTTGGTCTTTTAAGCGTCTGTGCACAGAATTGCACACAAAAGATGAGTACTGTGAGGAGCTCGGTTGAAAATGTTCCAGTAAAATAGTGCTGTATTTGAAAAGATAACTACGACTAAAGACCGGATGGAATTGTCCGACAAATATTCCAGAACATCTATCTGAAAAAGACTTAAAGACTCCATGATAGAAGCAACTCTATAAAAATGCAATAACATTTTTCAATAGAATAACTTGAATAACCTAAAAAAGGTAATTGCATGGTAACCATTACCCCCGTTATACAAAGCCATCACTTTTGTTTTAGTGTAAGACGTTCATAATTACTATAAACTTTATTAATTATAGAAGGAAAGTATTTCCCACGAATCGCCTTATTGTGCTGAAAGTGAAACTGATGTGTAAACCTATTTTCTGATGCCATGTCCACATGTAGCTGGGGTTTTGTTTTTAAAAGAGAATTTTCCTCTGCTCCTTCCATCCACAACTCCATCCACACATAACTGGATAAATGCATTTTTCAGCACATTCATAGACGTAGCAAAACTGTAGGGGGCAGTAGTTCTGCCAAATCCTATCCGCTCAGAGTAACTTTCTATCCTCTATCTTCAGCACACAGCATTGACAGAGCTGTAAAAGCAAGCAAACAAAACTCGCTTTGACATCTAATGACTCTGAGGGCATAAATGCTGTTTCTTAACGTTAAACACAGGTCGCACAAGTGATGTTGGAGCATTTTTTTGTCGCAAATAGTGACATAACATCCCTTAAAACCCTGTTTTAATCTGTCCACACACAGATACGGAAAAACAGAGAAAACACAAATCTCCACTTTGGCCGGAGTTTAAAATATTTGTTTTTGGTGCCGAAAAATCTCAGTTTAAGTGTGGATGACAGGCCAAACCGTAGAAAAATATTTCCATTTCGTGAGATACCCGGCTAGGAGTATTATTCAGAGCTAATACTCGTCTGACAATACGGGGCTCTCAGAGCATTGAAATTTAATTCCCCAGCAGTTAAGCCATCCTGAAATGTAAAGAAAAATAATTCAAACATAACTGATTTAACAGCAAAAGTAACCCCTTTCCGACACAGCACAACACAGAATTCCACTCCCTTGATCCCAATGCACTATTCAGAACAGGAGTAGGGGACAGTTGGTGTTCCACAACGTCGCCATCATTTCCTTATGCTTAGGCCCACATAAGAACTTTCCTACATGCCGACACACATGTCAAGAAATCAGCTGTGTAGTTATAGTTAATGTTTTTTTGTCCTCCTTCTGCTTCCTATATTTAACAAGAAATTAGCCTATGCGATAGACCTCAACAGCTGAGCATGGTATGCTGGAATTTTAGCAAACCTTGACTGGTTCTCTGAAGGAGAGTCCCACATTGTGGTGGAATGTCTCAATGATCACAACTTGAGGCTTAGACCGGTGGTTCTCGAACCTGATCTTCAAGAGCCGCTTTGCCGCACATTTCAGGCATATCCAAACCGACCCTCAACTTAAATATGTAGGTGATTAACAGAATGCTGCTGTATTTGATAGCAAGTGCAGAGGAGGTAATGTAATCATTTAAATAAGCGGTGCTGGAGATGATACACATCCAGAAAATCAAAGACAGCTAAAAAAAAACGACTTAGTCTAAGCAAGAACAGACGTGGCACTGATGGAAAGATTGTGGATTCAGCAGTTTTTTAACTTAAAATAAATCAATGTTACCTACAGATTGCAAGTTCTGAGGTTGGCTTACAGTTCAACGAATTTAGTCATCAAGTCTTAAAATATGTTAAAATCAGAATAGTAGGTACTTCAGTCCCAGTACGCATCAATCATCCATCTACCGTGATGGACATTTCAAACAACGGTAGCAATGATTACAACATTGTGCACAATATTCCATACTTTATAGATTTTTAACATATTTTACTCCCAAACAGATTGCCATGTGTCCAACTGTTACTTATAAACATTACCACAACTTTTCACTTAAACAAGTTGCTGCAATCTTGCTAGGGGTAAAATAACTAACTGTTTGGTTTAAAGCAACACATTCAATTATTAAAGTGCAATTGCAATTTTTCGACACAAAATGGGCAATCATTTTTTTCTATGAGGGATGTAGGGTAAAGGAATAAATTAATGTGGTGTTGACATCTTTCAGCTATATTTTTTTAATCAGTGTTGGCCCAGTTAGCATCAGAAACTCTGAGTCTACGAATGGCTACATTGTAAAAAGATCCTACATTGGCTCCAACTTTACTAACAGGCTGCCAAGATGTTAGAAACCAAAAATGTTCCAGGACAAGCCGTTACCTGTTTGAGCTGGTTGTCAGAGAGTTAAGCTCAAATATGAATATTTGGGAAAATCTATCTTCAATTAGTTCATGAGAAAGGGATCTTGGGTTCATAATAAAGCAACACTTAGAGTAAAACTTAAAAAAAAAAACTTTTTGAAATAGAGAAATGATTCCATTAATCACCGTTTAATTAAAACACCTAGGTGCTGTTAGAAGCTAATGATAGCAGGTCAAAGTATTTTTTACAGTGCTTACAAATCATTTGTTTTTTGTCTGTCAATCTTTCTCCAGTGGAGCATAAACGCTGCCAAAATTGACGAAGACTTTGTCAGCATTTACTTTAGCAAGTGTTGTCAGTCTGACAAGAAGCCTTTTATTAGTAGACAACAGGCCAACTCAAGAAATACGCTTTTCTATAGCATTATAGGAATCTTAAACATAAATACAGTGTTACACTTATAAGACAATGTGACTGAAGTAAATCTGACAGCATTTTGCAACACAGACTCAGCATGCTAAGACATATCTCGCCATTTTAATTTATAATCATCAAGTCAGCAGAATTAAAGCCTGCGGCAAGACAAGTGTCAAGCTTGGAGGACGAGACATGACTTCAGCCTAGGCTCTGATCCAAGAAGGACATCAATATTGGAAGAGCCAATACAAACACTGGATGGTTGCAAATCTCAGTGAGAGAAAATTCACAAGGTTAAGATCATGTCTGCAGTAGGGATGGGTACCGATGTCCGATGTGTTCTGACATAAACTGTAGTAACCAGACCGAAAAGCAGCACACATTTCGGTGCCTTATTCCGGTTCTTGTTTTCCCGGAGATGTCAAACACTATGGATTCTGGGCGTGCGATCAGGCAGTAGTGATTCCCTATGTCACCAGCAAAGGTATAAGCATGGCTATCTTTGTGCAAAAAAACTGCTAAAAGTTAGGGCTGTAGAAATTAACGCACCAACGCGGATCGACTAATTCCTAGAATCAATTCATTTTTTCCCTTTTTTTAATGCAAAATGCATTCCCAGAACAGCGCCCTGTTTATAATTCAGCCCGCAACACATAAGCTCTCCTTCCTAACCAGCCAACCTGCAGATTGTTGTGCAGCAGCATGTGTTTGCGATCCTAAATGACATGTGAGTATATAATTAATGGCATATTGGCTTTGTGGGGATATGATAATAAGTTCATATGTTGTGTGTTAGAATTATCTGTCTACTTCAGATATCAGCTCCAGTGCGTGCAACGAAAAGTTTAAATGCTCTGTATTTAAGCTGATTTATGGCTGTATAGCTTCAGTACATTTCATATTGAGATAAAAATACAAAGTTATTCACTTAAAGAGGTTTTCAGAATTAAATTAGTGCTAACTATTAGCGGAAGTAGCTGTGTACATCTTCACAATATTTCCTATTGTGATGGAGTGTTTACTTTTGGAAAATGGTCAATTATGACATTAGATCATTCTACATTACATTTGATTTATCTGATATTTAATACAGTCTACTGATATCAAAATGTTATGTTTATTCATATATTTTGGTAAGTTCTACCTCAATTTTAAATTATTTTTCATATGGGACCACACAAACACAATGAATATGATAGTAGAGTTCAAAACGAAAACTTAACTGATTTCTTCTATATATTTTTTTTTTTTTAAAGAGCAACTGCATCTAGATTATTTACACTGAAAACTAGTTTTTTTGGTCATATTCAGGAATGGTGATCAGTTTACAGCTACCCTGTGATTAATTAGATACATTTTATTGTTTGACAGCCCTACTAAAAATAACTAAATAAGAGGCTTTTTGGACGAGGTATGTATGTTTTCCATTCTTGAAGCACCGTTTAAGCACCGGCACCGTTTCAAAAGTACCGATTTGGCACCGGTATCGGATAAAACCTAAACTATACCCCTCCCTAGTCTGCAGTGAATATAACAGCTTCTCATCTTTTAGGATGTGTAAATATATTCCAAACTAGTCCAGATCTATAGAAATGAGTGAACAATGTAGGAGGTAGTGGAGGAAACCAAAACTACTTAAAGTCTGAAGAGAATGCAACTACAAAATTAAAGCTGCAAGCTTCCTCGAACGGCCCTCACAGCTTAGCACCGCTCTGGTCTGTGCTGCGACCGTGGGACTCACAAACAACACCGACTCATGGCTTCTACTGAGCCTGGTGATCACATTTGTTTGATGAAATGTTAAAAGGGTAAAAAGGGTCAAGAAATTGGAGTCAAATGGTGTGACGTCAGAGTTTGGATCACTTTATATCCCTCAAGCTGGAAGGCCATCCTGACCTGAAGCTGATTGGTTGAAATCCATATGAAGAGTTTGCTCAAATTCAGAGGCAAAATTGGGCTGAACATTTTTTTTTTTTTTTTTTATCTGTCAAAATCACATGTTCAATTCAAGATGGCCAACTTCCTGTGCGCTTTAGGTCTATGATGCTTAAGACCTTTAGGTAGGTCTTGGGAAGTTCTAGAAGTATGCCAAATTTCAAATCTCTATGATTAAAATAAAGGTAGAGGAGGAGGGTGGTTTGAAGCATTCCGAGGGGCACTGTTGAGACTTTTACTAATACAGTTGTTCAGGCCTAATTAAAGCTGAAAGGCCAACAACTCAACAATTACCTAAAATCTGCAAATCATTTCTGGGTTTGCTTCAATCCAAGAGAAAATTTCGGGCCATATTGATAATATTCAAAAATGTCTTCAGTTAAAGCAACTTCGAAATGATTTTTCTTCAACCGAAGTAGAAGCATGTTTTTTGGCACAGAACTGTTCATGACTCACAACCAGCGTACTGAGGAAGGCACTTTGCTTGTGTTTAAGGTAATCCACCTAGAAACCACGACATAAACCTTTTGAATCTTTATCAGGACAGAGTAAAAGTAAGAACACAAAGTACACCAGCGCAGGAATGAGCAGTTACGAATATGAAATCATTTTCACCTCTTATCCTTCAATGACACGTTCATATAACAGCTTTATTGGTTAGTAAACATTTAGTCATCTGCTTCCTGAACACAGAGGCCTTTCAACAAATTGCCATAGAGTTGAAACTGATATGTAGAGCAAGCAATGCTAAAAATAGATTTTTTCAAATATGATATTTTGATTTATCCCTAAAACAATCTTATTTACCTGAAATTTTATCTCCAAATACAGATTATATGATATTTTTAGTGATCATTTGCTGTAGCTTCAGATTTTCTGACTAGATGAAGAGGTTCTAGGGCTCGTTTTGACATTTTGTTTTATGCCTGATTTAAGTGTAAACACGTTAAAAACAACGAGTTCTGATAATCTTCTGAAGGTAAAAAATAATTCTGAAATGATTAAAAGCTTAATGATCTGTATAAAAACAACCGTAAATATCCAAATGTGCCATCCCGGCATGACAAGCAGAAGTAGGAAAGTTTGGAACATATGATTATGAGGGGATATAAAAGCTGCAGGACAACATAAAAGACCACTGCCTTAATGATTAACAAAGTGGCAGCTTGTGTAACTAGTAAAGCTGTACCGTAAGACATTTATACGAGATATCTCTGATTTATAGCGGCTGTACAATTTGGTAAATTCCAGTAAAGTGCAATGTTATTATGAAGCATATCAAAGCAACAAAGAAAATCTGTTTATACAGCAGTCTATGAAACCCATCATAACAAAAAAGTGTGAAAAAAAAAGTTGTAATGCTGATAACTATAACACCTCCTGGGTAGAAAAAAAAAAAGTTAAACCAATACCGAATAAGAAAAGCTGTAGGACTATTCTAGTCTGCTTTCTCTTTCCACAAAAACAGAGCAATGGGGTGGAGTCGCACGACGCTCCTTTCCAGTCAAACTAACTAGTATGAAAGGGGCTGTAGTTGAGAAAGGAGGTGTTGAACTGTAGGTTAGGGCAAAAGCATGTGATAGATATTTATCTCTAGAGTTGAATAATGTTGTAAACATGTAAAATAAAGAGCATAGATCATCCTAAAACCAAGGTGTAATTATAGTAAAGTCAGGAAAACAATATTGAACCGGTTTGACCAGGAAGTGATACGGGATGCAACATTTCCAATAAGAGCTTTATAAAAAGACACCACACAATGTGACAGCGCACTGATGGAGATTTCCTATAAAGCTCTGGCACTAAATGCGGTTAAACAGACTTAGACCTCATCCTGGCATGAATATAAACTGGATGTGATGGTTTACACTAAATAAAAGTTGCCAACCAAGAGAAAAAACATTTGCAGATTTTAATCACGAATTTTTGGGGTTTTTTCATCTTCATAGTGGTTTGGTTTGATTTAGTTTACTTATTTGCATCATTTTAATTCTAAAAAATTCCAGTTTTACTTTAGATTAATTAGCATGAGTTGAGTATTATATTCTCACATCCTATATCACGGTCTTGACTGTTTTGGCTTATAGTTGCAGATGCACATAACAGACTGTTACCCCACAGAAGCATCCATACGAAAAGGACATGTCTTTTCTACCGGTTGTATTTTCAGTGCAATTCCCAGTAAAATGTTTAAACCAGGTCTCTCATGACTTAAAAATGCACTTACCAAACACAAGTAAAAATTCATATTGTTATTATTGAGCCATTATATTTTTCCAGAGCCTATTCTTGAACCTAAAAAGTAATAGACAGTTAAAAGTGTATTTTAATTCTGACTTAAAAACAGAATTCACTCCACTTTTTACTGCCTACAACTCTACACAGATTTTTATGCCCTAAAACTGAAGCTACAATCATACAAAGCTGTAAATATAGGTACTAAACAGAGCAGGAGGAAAAGTGTACCACCAACGATGTGGTGTATTCACCACCTCACTACTGTAATCACTGCACACTCCTAATTTTGGAAAAGGGAGCAGTTCCCGGGCCGATCAGAAAGAAGAAGTGATGTCATCTGCTCTCAGAGAGTCTCATGTCAGAGGTCAGGATTCCCTGATTAACACGGCGGTAACACCAGCCTGCTTGGCAGCGTTCTAGCCAGCGGCCTGGATGTTTACTTCAGTTCATCAGCTAAAATTACATCTCATCTTCTGAACTCAGCACCACTGAGGTCACTGGTTTTAGATGAACATGAGGCTGAAGCTTCAAAAGGCAGAAAGGAGTAAGGAAAAAGTTCAGGATTATTGTTTCAAGTTAGGGATAAATCATTCTACATTTTTAATTCTGCACTTGCTGAACACAAAAGGGTTAAGAAATGTAAAATCTGTCTATACACTCAGGGAATTCTGTTCCAGCTACGCATGTTTCATAAGAAAATAGTTTGATTCATGCGTATTATATTTTAATTCTGTCAATTAGTACGCAGTGACAGTAAATGTAATGAGATCAGACTCTGTCTGTTTCTCTTTACCTTTTATATCTCAGCCAGATCAGGCTGATGAGCCGTCATTCAGTCAGATCAAATTAGCAAACATGACACCAACTTAGGGCTGCCATACAACAACTGTTAGATTGTGTTGCCAAGTCGATTATGCATATAAATCCTCCCTTACTAGGTCTAAAAACAGAGGCTGATTGCAATCCAGTTTTGGTTGACACTCAATGAAAGGTTTTGTATAATCCTGCACAGTTTGCAGACAATCCAACACAAACCCGGCAAACACTGTGTGGTCAAGGCAACATGTTGCACAGCATTTTGTACTTCCCATCTGCACACACTACTCATAGGAAGGAGGGATTGTGTTCCACACCTACACTCCAAAGTCGTGTCGTCTTTAACTTTGATTTTAAGGGCAGATAAATGCTTGAAATCTTTAAGACACCCCAGAATCCACCAGAGCGGTGGGAGCGAATTAGAGCCAGTCAAACCAGTCTTCAGAAACATCCATGGTAGGCGACTTACAAAGCCGAGGCTCCCAGCTGAGCTTCCTCATCTTCTTCTTCTTCTGTTTCCTGTGCAAGCACTGCTGTAACTGAACCTTCCTCTTAAGAAATATGATCTAGACTAGTAGCCTACCAACTTGTACCGCCCAACACTCACAAATAGTAGCAATCATGATGTTAATATTGCGTATATCTTGTCTGGCAGTTAGTTTCATCATTTTTTAATAATGTCTGACAACAAGGAGATATATTCAATTTGGTAAATAAACAAATTGAGATTATTCTGATTCATGTTTTTTTTTGTAGCCATACATCAACTAGGTAGCCATGAAACGTTAGCTTATGCTAAACTGTTGTGGCGTTAGGTTATTAGTTACTAACACAAACCTGCCTTGCCTACATGTTGATGTGCAGCAAAGCAAATTAAAGGGATACTTCAGCATTTAGCATTAAGCTTTGTAATCATTAGAAAACCAGCAGTATTTTCGAATGAGCCAGGTAGTCAGTAGTACAGTAATTAATTACTACCCCCACTCTCCTGTGAAAGCAAGACTGTAGGCGTGGTTTGTGAGTGGCCTCAGGGCAGCAAAGCAAGTGCATTCTGGGAGTTGTTGCATTTCAGCCACATGAGTAAAAAATACATTTTCTGGCTTTTCTCAGTCTAGAATGCTCCAAATTCAAAAACAATTTCACATTTCTACTACATATCTGACCCACTTTAAATACACATTCATCTTTCCAGGGGTGAAGTATTCCTTTAAGAGCTGTGTAATACTATATTTAAATACAACAGAACAGGGCGTCATTGATTATGAAATAAGGCTCCCTTGATCTTGATGAAACTATATACAAAATGCTGTATCCAAAAAATAATTAAAAAAACACTTCAGTTAACTTAACTTTACACAAGTTTTGATAGAAACCAGCCTGAAATCAGGGATTGTGTTAAAAAAAAAAAAAAATTAATAAAGACTGTTTTCTCCTACCACTTAAAAAATTTCTTCAAATCAAAAAGTTGATATTTGTAATTTTTTAGTATTTTATTATGCCACTGATTAAAAAGAAAATCCTATATTATATAATTTATATGTTATTATAAATTTATAAGTGGGTTGATTAATTGTGAATGGGGCTCAGTGATTCCAGATGTTTAGTGAAAAGTTACAAAAATTACAGAAAAACTATGGAAGAGTTTTCCTCTCATGTGGTTACAATAATCTATTCTTCTTAGCATACCTCGTCTGAACAGTGGCTGTTGTTGTTTCATAACCTGTTGGGTTTTCTAATTTACCATCTAATTATCAGATAATCAAACATTCTTTAAATGAGTGACCGAGCATTTATTACAAACTTACTTTACTCAACTAGCAGGATACCATGAGCATGTGTCACACTGCCACCACCAACGTCACTGTGTTCATTATGATTTTATGTGACAAGCTAACACAAAGTAGAAGAACAAAAGTTACGGAGAGTTTTCATTATTTATAAACACAAAAATCTGGAAAGTGTGGAGAGAATTGTCTCCACCAGTTTTTCTTATGCAGATGCAGACATTTAGGACTATTATTATTTAAAGAACAGCTCGGGCTCTGTGGGGCTGACAGGGACATTCTAAATAAGCTTTGCTGGAAATCACAACTCTGCTTGCTTTTTATCCACAGTACTTTGCTTATAGGCCAAAAGGCTTAAATGCAGTCTCATCTGACCAGAGCGTGTACTATCACATATTTGCTATGTTCCTTAAATGGTTTGAAGAAAACAGCAGGACTAATTGGTGTGGAGATTCTTCCAGCGGAGCTTTTCCATATTCTTTGATTTGAATGCCGGATTAAACGGTGCTCAGTACATGTTGAAACATCTCCATAACTTCCTCCCTGACCCGTCTGCTGCTGTGTTTCTTGGTCTTCATGGTCTTTCTTAGCCGCCAATGTTCTCCAACAAACCTCTGAGGCATTCGCACAACAACCAGTCACAGTAATCAGA
Organism: Apricaphanius iberus; assembly: GCA_028564705.1. NCBI lineage: Eukaryota > Metazoa > Chordata > Actinopteri > Cyprinodontiformes > Aphaniidae > Apricaphanius > Apricaphanius iberus. The sequence continues at coordinate 1,401,703 of JAPXFQ010002640.1, forward strand.
TGACTTTTGCATCAGAGTAAAGTGGGCCGACTACATATGCATTATACAGTGTTTGGATTCTGACTGGCTATAAATTAAAATTCAAAACTCAAAACGTTCTCCCATTTTCTTTTTTTCCGTTCACAAATATGCACTACTTTGTGTTTTATCTATAACATTAGATTCCGATAAAAGGCATTGTGGTTTGTGGTTATTAAATGACAAACTAAAATGTTTAGATGGGGTGTAAATACGGTTACAAGTATTAGAATGGTTGCACAGGAGCAGATGAAGTCAGAAAAGCCAACATAATGAATTGTAATAGGAGCTTTACTCCTTCACTGACATCAGGACGTTAGAGAAACTTGATAAAAATGAGCTCTGCAGAGGCAAGGTGCAGGCTTACAAATATTTTGACAACTGGAGAAAAACTAATGACTTCTGTAAACTCAAATGTTCACTGCTTGATTTATGCGTGTATAAAAGGGGTTTAAAGAGAAATAGACATAGTGAGATTTATAATCAATTTGTACTAAAATATTTTACTTTCTAAAAAAAAAAAAAAACACCAGCCCAAGAATGTGCCCCACAGGAAAAAAGCTATTCTGTGTTTGGTGTTTATAGATTCCAAACACTACAAGATTTCCTTTTTTTTAGCCTTCCAACTAGCCGCCCACCAAAGCTTGGCTCATATCCCCACCATCATAATCATCCACACTATTAAAGTCTACAAAGGGAAATAAAGAAATAAAGTACCTAAAGTAATGGTGAAGCTGAGACATTTAACAAAAGGTAGAAAATATTTTGCTTTCAGAGAAGTTTTGTCGACGCTTCTGAAGTTAATACAAGGTTATCTCAGTAGGTCCACAGGTTAAACGTTTGTCGTTTTCGCTCATGTATAGCTAAAATCTGCAAATACTTCATGAAACCAATTTTTACAGTAAAATGGCATTAAAATGTACATCTTAATATTTTGGTGTTTGACTTTTGGAGACTAATGTGGAGCACGTATCATTACTCTTCTCACAGAACAGCGGTGCTGCTTTGGGCTCCTCTCTCCCATTACAGAGCACTCACAGCAAGCAGCCGGTCCTCCTGCTGCAGTCAGAGCAATTTTTGTCCCAGATCTTGCCTGTTTATGGACCCCAGACTTATCGTGGACCAACAATTTTACTGGAAGACATTAATCAGATCTTTGTGGACGATTTGGTTTGGCATCTATATGGAGGCTACGAATGGTGAGTTGCACATTATAATTCTTTTAAGGGTGGTTTGATAAAAGCATTTTCTTTGTCTAGTGTTATACTTATATCCTTGATCGGCATAACCATTGTAATGAAAGGGCTTTTATCTTTCCAATGATCTATTATGTGAATATAAACATAGAGGTTAATTAAGAATATTTAAAACCGGAAGTAGGCGACGTTCCACCTTTAGCAGGTAGGAACACTAATGAGTAACACGCCTAGAAAAATAAAAATTGGTCAGTTATTGCTAGCTTTTGTATATTCTCTGTGTATTCTCAAACAAAACAGTGATTGATTCAGATTAGATTACATTTTTTTGCTTTTGCCCCATCAACAAACCGGATCTTTTGGAAACCTAAACTTGCTTCTGTGGCGTTGGAACAGTATCATCTTGGCTTCAAAACTGAGGATCTAATTTGGATAAAAGATTGACCAACAAACAAGCAGAAAAGTTTGTTTTCTTTCTGACAAAGTACTACCGATCACATCTCTTCCATCTGCATCTGAAAGGTCAAAAATGATTGAGTGTTCAATGGCACCCTACTCAAATTGTCAGCCAGTCTCCATAAAAATAGCATAGACACTTCTGTGAGAAGTTTATTTTATTTCAGCTATATCGTAAAGTACGATTTTGATTACCTATAGATGGTTTCATGAGCACTTTTAAAAGAACAATACCTTTATACAGGAAAAACCTTTTCTAGTTTTAACAAAGCCCTTTTTTGGTTAATTTTATGTAACAATATTTTGACATGAAGTACTCCACAATTTCAGCTTGTCTTCTCCTATCTTTGGCCTAAAAAAACATATAATGTACTTTTAGTTTCAATACTTTATATTTATTTGAATCAACCAACCTTTCAACATTTTCATATCATAGATAGCCAATTCATTGCACAGATTTCCAAATTATGTAGCTGTACACCTGCGGGGCCACCTGCTGTTGTGAAGGACCATGAGCAACAGCTTAGTTTGCTTATGCCTTGTGTTCACGGATAAGAAAAGTAAATGTCATGACTTGGAAACCGAATATTTTGTGGTTTTAAATGGCCTGAAATTGCAAAAATGTCTAAACAGTTAAATAATACCCCCAAATGTGTTCATGTAGTTTGTGTGTTTACCATGTCGTCTTCCTCCTCGTGCTCTTCTTCATCATAATCATCATCATCATCATTCCCTGGTGTCTCCTTGTCATGGTCCGCCTTCCCACCGTCTACAGCTGTGTTGTTACTTCCACAGTCCAGGTTTTGAATATCATCGCAATAAACTTGAATTTCCACACCAGGTGTCGTCTCTTCTCCCTCGGACACGACGTTGGAACTGGAGGAAGAAGAAGACTGACTTCTACAGCTTCCAGACACCGAGAAATGCTGCTGCTGCTGCTCCATTGTGTCAAGTTTAGTGAGGGGTTTTGTATGCGACGCCACAACCAAAGCGGCTCCCCCCTCTAAATTAACTTGTCAGCGCACCTGTCTGGTTCATTTTAAGAGGTTGCTGAAGTCCAATTCTTTTCCTCTTCAGCTTGAGTAAAAACAGAGGTGCGACTTAGACATTGTAACTCAATGCTGCTATTTAAAACATCGACTTGCCCCGTCCAAAACCCAAGGCTGTCACACAGCTGGGCTCCCCTCCTCTGTTGCAGTTGCCTCCTTTTGGATTTTGACGCTCATGACGTTCCGAGGAGCGCGAGTCCATTCTGTCACTGCCCTTCATATCTCTCAACTACAGCCTGCTGCCTCAAACGAAGCCACGCCCACCGCAAGTCATTGTTGACCAATCAGATAGCGAAGATTGTCAAATTTGCCAAACACTGAGACATGTCGGCACTATTTACACGCCGGTCTGTTTAAAACGTTCCGCGCAGATGCGACGGTAGGAGCGGAGTGCAGATCTTGCATTAGGTGTCGTAGGCCCTCCTGCCATTAAAAACAAAAGATAGCATCAGCTAATTTTTTTTTTTTTTTTATGCTGTTATATACTTGTTAACTAAATTTCCCAATTACTTGACATTTAAGCCATTGACATTTCTAGGAACAAGTGATAGATAATTGTATTTTCATCATAGAAGCAGAAATATCACTGTATACAACCGTAACATAACTCTATATCAATGATTTATATGACAACTACTTGCGGCAGCACTTCCTTCCTTTTCCCTCTTGCATGCCAAGTCCTGCACTGTTGAACTGAAAAACGAGCATACCCAGCGTTTCATCCCTTGCTCAATTACATTTTTTACTTTTTTGTTTATGACAAAACGATTATCACACATGTCAACAATATGCTTTTTGTTTTTCTTTATTCGGCTATTCTTGCGACTTGTTTTAACGTGTATCCACGTCTCTTAAAGGCAACACACCCACATTCAATCATTTATCTTATCTAAACAACGTGCTGAGACAAACATTTAGTGCTATATAAAAATCTTATGGGTTTGTTTACGAATATCAAAGACCAAACAGCACAATGAAGACGAAAGGCAAATACCATATTGGTCATTACGAAAGTTGTGAGGTTTAAGTGGTTAGGGTTTAAAACAAAATCTATTTGAATACTTTTTGTTCAATCCACAGAGAAAGAGTTAAGCAACAACTGCCACTAACAACTGCCACTTTGACTAGGCCACTCCCAAAACCTTGACTATTTTTTTACCTTTTTAATGGCTTAATGGCCGGGTTTGCTTTGGATCATTGCTGTAAAGTAAGCTTGAGCTTATATTCATGAAATAATTGCCAGATATTGCCCTTCAGGACTTTTGTAGAGATCATTGTAGGGAATATTTTTCATTCATCAATTTCTGCAGGTTATATGAAAGTAGAAAAGCAGCCTTGGAGCATCACACTTCTACCAGCATATTTGACTATAGGTATGTTCTAAAAAACCAAAAGGTTGTGACTGATCAACCTGGGTGATCTGGTGCAGTGCATATGATGTTTAAAGGCCCAGAACTCCCGATAATTTAAGAGACATTACTGAATAATTTTTCCAGATGCAAGAGCAGACATATTTACAAAGTTCTTCTTTCTAAATTCTATTAGTTTCATGCCAGATGTGATGGCGCACAGTCTGGCCTTCCGAAATCTTCCTCGATTGCCTCGTGGATCATTAAGATGTTATTTGGAGGAAATGTGAGAGGAGCTTTTTCCTTACGAACCTCCTGAATTAGACATCAATTAGCCTTTTTGGAGTGATTTTTTTTACTACCCACTCCTAGGACTTGTTTTTAGCCTACTTCGTGGTTTCAGGCAGGTTCTGTTTAAGTTATATCTTGATTCTAACCAGTTTGGCAGTAATTAGGTTTGGGTGGGGGGTTTGTATTTTCACCCAGGGTTAGGCAGTTTCTACAGCTTTAAAATCCTTAACAAACGAAACCCCCATTTTCAAAACTGAATTCTGTATTTACATTCATTATCTGAAGCAAAAGGAAATGAACAGAACTGTGCTGTGGCACATACTTGTGCACAGTGCTGTACATGACAAATTTCCCAGACTGAACTTGACGGTCTGAGCATTGATCGTTGCTCTCTGGCCTTGAATGTTTGATTTAAGGGTTGAGGAAAAATACAACTAAAAATAAATCCTTTCAGTAGCAGGATATACTGCAGAGACCTTCACTGAAAGAGTCAAGGCTTCCAGGGATGAAACTGGAAGTAAACGTCATTGTTCTGAGAAAAATGTGACTTGAAAAGAAACTAACAGTCCTTTGTTTCTTACATCCACACATAAAAGATAAGCAAAGTAACACAAGGAAGAAATATCCTTTCTAAGAACTGTCATCAATGCAGTGCAGATTTTAAAAAAATAACGTATGGCTTTCGAGTCCATTAGCAGCTTTAGGCATTTTATGTAGAAAATTGAAACTTTACATAGCTGAGATATGCATCCAGATGATAATGTCTTTTTCTTGTTTTCTCTTGCTTGCCTGCCGGTACTCGCCTTTGACAAAAATGTTCCGGCAAGCTTTTTTGCCCCGTGTACCGCAGTAATGTGCTGCAGAAAACTATAAGCCAGAGAATGTACTTTACTGGTTATGCTGCTGATGCGACCCTGTTTTTCCATGTTATGAGTTATTTGTTTTCATAATGGACAATGTCTGTTTATTCAAACACTGTTGCCATAATGGTCAAGCTTTCTGTGGCTCTGTTTCTCAGAAAGGTTCATCTTCACGAATATTGAAGCTGAAGAAGTAATTCCCCATGAATAGCAGGTATTTGCATACAATGTCAGCTTTTACAAATAGTTTTTCTGTTGCTTTTTTTTTCAGTTCCCATTCTAAGAATTTTCACAGTGTTTATAGTATCTGTGAGATCCCATGTTTGACAAGGGCAGATCAAAAGCAGGATGTTGGGCAACCACTAGAGGGTATTAATGCACAAAACATGATAGGGTGATGTACAGGAGCCATCCTTTCTTTAATTTTTGCAGCCTTGTTTATCCTATGCAGGTTGGTGCTGATGGTGGCGTTTTGAGCACTAGTAGAGCAGCAGCTTGGCTGGACTTTGCTTGTCCGACTACACATTTTTAGGTCTTTATAATATCTGTACAACATCCAAGAATATGTAACAATAAAGTTACAAATACAGTATGTTGAAAATATAAATAAAACAAACATTTTATTGTTTAGTCATTTTATTTGTAAAAGAAGAATAGTTTCACTAAATTATCATTAGACTAATTCTTGTTGCTTACATGCTTATATGGATATAGTACTGAAGCATCAAATCAAACATATTCAGTTCAGTTCAATTTAAACATACTTCATTGATCCCAGAGGGTTGTAGCTCATTTTAATTCATACTTCAAGGAGTTGTTGTACAACCAAAAAAAAATGTTACTGTTTAGTGGTTGTGAAACCACCACACAGTAAAGTCTAAAGTCCCACTCGTAGTCCATAAAGCATATTTAACAGTTGTGTGAAGTTGGCGAAGCTTCACAATGTATACAAACAAGTCAGTACGTTACAAGAATACAAGATTACAAGTTATACCTTCATCCTGTGTTGACAGTGTGACTTATGAGAAATACATAAACTGTTTACATTCAGTTAAATCTGGTGTAACTTTTTATGTCTTCTATATGTACCGGAAGTCCCTTTGAAATCATCTGCTCAAATTTGACTATTGATCAACACATAAACAAGACGCGTATGATGCATGTTTTGCAAGGCTACTAAAAATTTCGATGAACAAATCTCTATTTTCCATTGCCCTATGGATCTGAAACTGTTTTAAACTGTGTGTTCGTTTTGTGCAGAAAAACATGTCAAGTAGGAGCTATAAAGTACAACTCATACAGTACAATACAGCAGATGTTTATAGATGTATTGTTTATAGTAAAATAGGGATCAAAGGAACATCACTAGTCTGGTTTAAATCATATATCTGAGACAGATTCCAGTTTGTTCATGTAAATGATAAATCTTAACACTAAAGGGTTACTTTTAAAGTACCACAGGATTCTGTGCTTGGACCAATTCATTTTACTACATATTTGCTTCTGTGACTGCTGAAGGAGGAGGAGGTCTCTTAGAGCTCTCCTGATCTCTCTGATATTTTGCCTTATTCCCCCTCTTTAGTTTTCTTTTTTAGTTTTCCTCTTAAGTAACCTCTTAAAGGGGCTATATCATGCAAATTCACCTTTTTGGAGTAATCCTCCTGAATTCTGCACTCTGAGCAGCTGCCACTCACTCTCCTAGAAATCGACCGAGTGTTCAACTAGTGACATCACTGGTTGAAAGTTGAATGCTAGAGGTGTCTGGACCGCCCCTGCAGGCAGAGCTTAAACCTGGTAGATTTTCAAACACACCCTCCTCCTTCTCAGAGTTCATGGCAGCTTTGGTTTTTGGCAGTTTAAAACACTTTTTTTGTTGGATTTTTTACTTTCTCTGTGAAAACGCCCGTTTGGGTGCATGGATTACAGGATTTTATTCTACATTCCTAAAGAACGGCAGCTGGATCTAAGAACAAAAGTGCCTGATGGACAGAGAAGTCGCTACATGCTAATGCTAATATGTGTTAGCCATTTATCAAGCTTCTTATGTGATCTTATAACAGCATTGTGTGGTTAATTAATTGATCTGTAGCATCTCAGAATGTACAGTAAACGGGTGCAAACAACACCCACGACTTTTTTATATACTGGGCTGGAAAGATTAGCTTAGTGGACGCAGCACATTCCCAGTATCCCCATAGATCTTCCTATTATATGACAGCAGTTTGAACATTTTAGACCTTTTACAAGCCATAAAAAAGCTTCCAGAGCGTAGGTATGGCAAAATTGGAAAACACAGCCTCGCACATTTATGTGCCCAGCCTCTGGAATTACGCTATTAGACTGGATCGCTTTTCTTTTGTTGATAATTTCTGAAGGACCTTTGAAAGAATGTGGATTAACAACATGGTGGTTTGCTCAGATGAAACTTTTGATAACTGCTCCTGAGACAGGATGCCTTGAAAAAACAGCTACTAAGTATGCAAGCAAAATTATGTTTTCTGGAAATAAACCTGGAAATTAACGCTGGATATGGAAATGAGACAACGCTACCCGTAACACGGAAGGAACAAGTACCTGGCAGGCCCATGCTCACTCAGTCCAGTCTCACTCAGAAGCCTCAGAAGAGCACTATTCCATCACCATGGTGCGGAACACCACACTCAAACTATAATGAAAACTGTCCAGCTCTAAAAAGACGTTCCTCAACACCTATTCCGAGAAGGAATATTGCTGCGTTCAGACCATAGGCTTTGTCAGCCTCAAACAAAGCTTACAAAGCGTCTAGTTTGACGCTTCTATGTTGAAATTTGCAAAGCTTGAAAAGCCGGCAACTTCGAGCAGGGCTTCTTCTGTTGACAGACATTCTGAACTATGATGGATCTTATTGAGAGAGTGGTTTGGCTTTATTTGCTTAAAGCTAGACAACATCGACTTCGGCGGCATTAGTGCTGTTTGTGGATACACATCATTCTTCGGATGTGTTCTGAGTTTGGGGAGTTTAACCATTTGCTCCAGGAGCTGCTTATGGTTCGCTCCCAGCGCTAATTTTGTCTGTTCCGTGCCCAGTTTGATAACCTCCTGAACCGCATCGGTGCTCAGTTGGCTACTAAAACAAGTAAGTGTTATCTATGATTTTTTTAAATCTGCGAGGACGGATCATAAAGTTCTCTGCGATTGCAGACGGCAACGATGAGCTTGTCTTCCATTGTTGAGATGCGTGTAGTGATATCACTCAAATGAAACCCTCTGATTGGTTGACGCCACGCTTCAGGACCGTCAAAACCGTCAAAAGTTCAGCTATCTGAACTTCTGCGTTGCTGGCTTTTGCCGCTTTGAGGCTTAAAACGTAGGAAAAGCTTGAAAAGTTGATGGAGCCAAAGCTCACAAAGCGCCACAGAGATCGCTACTGGAGATCAACGGCCTCCACCATAGACTTAACATGTAATCTTGACGCTACTGACACTGACAAAGCCCGTGGTCTGAATGCACCATAAACATAACAAATTCTACCACTCCCCTGGAAGTCCCCTGATTAACAAATTTTTAGCTATCAGCTCACTGAGTCACGACCTCAGCCTCTTCAGCCAGCCAAAGTTACAACGAGGAGTCCATCTACAATAAACCACAAAAGGAAGTGAGGAAACCCCTAACAAAAGTTTTGATTATTCATGGTTAAAAAAATGTCATTGGATATTTCTGTAGCCGCAACACTAATTATGTTAGTTGTCCCCAAGATACAGTGAAAGAAATCAATAAAAAGATTTAAACAATTATAAATCAACACCCTAAACCACATAAGTTTGTTTTACATGCAAGATCTACAGACACAAGCAAAAGACAGTTGGAGATATTCAAACAGGACATTTCTGGCTTACTGAATAAACTAAAGGGACTGGATATTCCAATCTACCTTTCCAGGCATGATCTGATGAGGAATTATCAAGGCTGTGTATGCTGCAAAAATTCTTAAAAAACCACCTGTGCTGATTGATCAATGAGATTTATTAACAATTTTAGAATATTCTGTGGAGCAAAACACCTTTCACACAAAACCAGAGTTATCTGAACAAACGTGGACAAATCAAACAGCTCTGAAGGTTCCCAAGCAAAGACAAACAGCTCAAAACAATCCAAAACATAGACAAACAGCTCCAAACATTGCCCCACCAGCTCAAGCACAAGTTGTAGAAGAGAAAGAGAGAAGAGAAAAAACACACTTGACTCCCAGCCAGGTGAGACAGCCACTATTAATCAAATCAAACAGTATTTATAAAGCGTTTTTCAAACTACATTGCTTCTCAAAATGCTTTACCGATTAAAATGAACCCACAAACCCCATTCTTCTCAACCCAACATAAAAACATCATCACAACAATAGTGTGTGTGTCCTGACTTTAGGGATGACAAGTAGACGGCTGCCAGAGGAGCGCAGAGACTGTGAGGGTTCATATGGTAAAAGCATTTATGTAAGATAAGAAGGCACAAGACCATTAAGACACTTCAAAACCATTAATAGATAGTTAAAATCGATCCTAAAACATACGGGGAGCCAATGCAATGATTTTAAGACCGGTGTAATGTGCTCCCACCTCCTGGTCTTCGTCAGGACACGAGCTGCTGAATTTTGTAAAAACTGTCAACTTGAAGTAGTCTTTGTGGTAAGACCAGAAAGCAGGGCATTACAATAATCGATTCTACTAGTGATAAAAGCATGCATTAGCGTCTCCGTACCGGCAGAGGTGGACTCTGGCGATGTTCTTCAGGTGATAGAAAACTATTTTATTGATAGTTTTAATGTGAGGGATAAAAGTCAGCTCAGAGTCAAAAATCATGCACAGGTTCTTCACTTGTAAAGATGTATTAAAAGACAATGATTGTAGTTTTGGTAAAACTTTCTCTCTTTCAGCCTCAAGACCGATGACTAAAACTTCAATTTTGTCATCGTTGAGCTGGAGAAAGTTTTCTTCCCTCCAGGATTTAATGTCTAAAATGCAGTTAAAGGTGCCTCCATTGTCCATGTATCCTCAGGAGACATGGAGATGTACAACTGTATATCATCAGCATAACTGTGAAAGTTAACTCCATGTCTTCTGATGACACTGCAGAGAGGGAGCATAAACAGGTAAAAAGCACTGGGCCTAAAACTGAACCCTGGGGCTCACCCCATGTGATCTTGTGGACCTCAGAGAAACAGGTATCTAGACTTACCAAAAAGTCCTGTCTGTGAGATATGATGTGAACCACTTATGGACAGAACCATTGAGGCCGATCTGTTTTAAATGAGCTAAAAGAATAGTGTGGTCTTCTGTATCATAGGCAACGCTTAGATCCAGCAGAACCAACACCGTCACCTTCTTAGCATCATAGTTTAGTCTAAAATCATTTAGAACCTTTAAAAGAGCCGTCTCTGTACTGTGGTTCACCCTAAAACCAGCTGAAATTTCTCTAGGACATTATGAGTGTTAATAAAATCATTGAATTTGAATTAAAACAAGTTATTTCTAAAACTTTGCTTAAAAATGGTAAGTAAGATACTGGTTGGTAATTGTTTAAATCATTAAAATCTAAATTTCTCTTCTTCAGCAGGGGCCTCACCACTGCCGCTTATAAGGCGGCAGGAAAACCCCCCGTCTGAAGGGAGCAATTCATAAAGTTTAAAATCTCTTATTTAAAAGAACCATATAATTGTTTAAAAAAATGGGTGGAAATCGGGTCCAAAGCACTTGTAGTGGGCCTCACTGAGGAGAAACTTTAACAAAGGTCCCAGCTTCCACCAGGACAAAACTGTCCAGTGTTTCCTTTGGTAAAGGCAGACACTCAAATTTGTCTAAAACCATGTTAGCATGAAAGGACAAAATATTGCATCTGATGGTGTCTACCTTTCCTCTGAAGTGGTATGTTTGAGGGTTTTTTCTGAAATGCATTCGAGGTATGATTAAGAATGTCAGTGGTGGAAAACAAAATTTTGGGATTATTTTTATGTTCTGAGATAATTCTGGAGAAGTATGCATTTACGGAATTTCCTACAGCGTTGTTGTATGATTTGATATGTTCTATGTAGATCTGATGATTTATTGTGAGTTTGTTTTCCCCTCATTTCCTTTCTGCCACCCTGCAGCTCCTCTTTAATTTTTTTAGGTGTTCTTTTCTCCATGGTACTTTACGTTTTGAATGTATGTTTACATATTTAAGTGGAGCCAGCAGGTCGAGAGCAGATTTAAGCTTACTGTTAAAATCATTCACGATAAAATCAAAGGAGACAGGTAAAGGTACAGGAGGATACTTATTAAAAACTTCAAGAAAACCTGCAGTCACTTCAGGAGTTAGATTACGTTTCGTGACAGTTCTCACAGAGGACTCTGGTGGAAAGGAACTGGTGATTAGAGGTGTACAGAGATGTATTAGAGATGTACAAGAAGAGAAAACGCCACCAGCACAAAATGAATCAAGATTTGTCTTATAAAAGGATATATTGTGAGTCTCGATAAACAAAAAATCTTTCAAAAATATATACCTCTGATCTGGAGGAGAAGAAGCCTTAACATTCCCACAATTTTCAACCAAAATATTTCAAAAAACTATAACCAAATTGAAATTAAGGCCGTTATTGAAAAATTTGGAGTAGAGGCATGGCTATGGTCTGAAACAGAGAATCACTGCTGTCTCTTCCCAAATAAAGCTCCACGGCTTCTTCATTGTTGTTTTTGTTTTAGATGTGAGTTTTGCCCAATTGCAGAAAGGATATCTTACTACCGCATAACTGTATGTAATAATATAACATCTATTTTTGGATAAGTCCACTTATGCCTACAGTACGGGCTTTAAACACAGGAGGTGACGTTGTCTCTCCTCCATTCATTTTCAATGGGACATGCACAACAAAGCGATAATCGCGAGCCTGCCTCCTACTAAGCGACACAGAAAATTTATGCATGTGAAATTTTTCGCTTGTGCATGTAGCATGTCACACTACTCCTCTACTTAGGGATCTTCATTGGCTTCCAATCTCTTTTTGAGTAAACTACAAAATCCTGATTTTAACATAGAAACCACTCATGGACTATCCCCGGGCTACATTACAGACTTGCTGACTATGTTTGATATGTTGGGTCAGGCCAAAGTTATGTAGAGTATGACTTCATGTTTTTGCTTGTCTATCTTGGGAGTTGTTGGTATGAAAGTTGAAATCTCTCAAAATGATGATTTGATCTTAGAAGTTATATATTACAGAGAGAAGATAAGTGAAATCATTCAAGGCGTTTGAGTTAAGGTTTTGGGGTTTATATAAGTGTAGAAATAAGGTTTTAATTTGATCTTTTATCTGGGTAGATAGGAATTCAAAAGAGTGAAAGTTGCCCATATATACCTTTTTAAGGTTCAGTGAGTCCTACAAAAATGTTGGTACACCTCCACCTCGTCTGTTTCCTGGTCTCACTTAAAAAAAATTGAATTTGAAGGAGTAGATTCTATCATTGGAGATGATTCAGTCTTTACGTCTAACCAGGTTTCTGATAAAAACAGAGCATTCACATTATGTTCAGTGATGAAACCATTGATGAGAAAAGACTTTCTTGACAGACACTTGATGTTTAATGATGCTAGTTTAAGAGATTTGTTGGTTGATAAGCAGATTCTTTTGACGGGTGATTAATCTGAGGCTTGGTTGTGTATGGTAGCGTTCGGTTTTCATTTTATGGGTTCTCTTGTTTGTAATCACCAGGATGCTACCACAAGGGCAATCAAATCACACCCTGGTGGGTGATGGGTCTGCAGTTAAATGTCCAGTTCCCTTCTTTAGAAGATGTCTGTTATTAGCAGAGATGGGAGAGGAGAGCTACATCTATGTTCGGTTCCAGAGGCCTGGTGCAGTCTAAATTTGGGTGTTAGCTGAGTACCTATCATGATTTTAGCATTCAGCCTGTCAGAGAATGTCTTGAGATTTTTGACGAAAACGTAGATAGTGGAGAATGATGTCTCTGCTTCCAGCTGTATGTGTCAGCTGGCTTCTGACCTGGAATTGACATCTCTGCTCGCTGCAGGTGTGTGCGTAGAATAAGTTGGAAATGTCTGTTCTCTGTTAATCCCTGCAGGTTGCTTATCTGTTTGGATTTGGTTGAAGATCCACCTTTGGGTGCTTTATCAGCTGTTTTGAGACACTGCCCTTTCTTATTTACATTTTTTTTTTGAGGCCATCAATTTCATTCCAACTTTCTTAATATAACACTGATTTTGCTTGAACAGTTGGTTGTGTATATAATTGATCGATTTTTCATCACATTTTGTCTTCAACCATCTATGGAGCATACAAAGTCAACTATATCTCTCATCATTTCCTCCTGGGACTGGTCCTCTGATGAAAATGTTTATTTTATTAAGACCATCAAGTCTCTATCCGCAGTTCTTTAAAAAGCAATCCAAGAAGGAAAAGTAATCCAAGAAGAGATTTTACCCAGAGACTGGTTAAGCTCTTTTTTCAACCACTCTTTGTTGGATTCTCTTGTTCTGCAAGGTTCCTGGTTCTCCTTGTGATTTAAAGTAATGACCTAAGGAAGGTTTCATAAGCGTGTTTTGAAAGAGCTGTTGCAGTTTATATAGAATATATAAGAAGAATATATGAACTGTTTATTGATATATTCATATGAGCTATAATGCTTCATTTCATTTCAGTTCACTTTATTGTCCCCGTGGGGAAAACTGTTTCCCAGCCAGCAGTTAAACAACACATCACACAGCCAAGACAAAAAATGAGAGGAAAGCTCACAAGCATGAGTTTACCGTTCTGACAGCAGTTGAAATAAAATATTTCTTTCTCTCTTGTTTTGTATTGACTTGTACCTCCGTCCTGATGGCAAGAGTTGAAACTTGCGATATCCCAAATGCAACTTCGGTTGTCACCAATCATGTGACTGACCAAACAAATCAAGCTCCAGCACAGCTCTGTAGTGTTTTTGAAGCTTCTGCATCAAGACCTTCAACACTAGTTTTTACTTGTGTTTTAGTTCACAAGTTGTCATTTTATTCATTTAATGTAATTTCATTTATGGACGGAGTGACATTTGCGACTCTCCTCATTTGTGACTATTCTTCTCCAAAGAATATCAGAAAAAACAGTACCCTAATGCTATATGATTAAAAAAACGTTCTACTGTTGTATTATCAAAAGGAACCAAATAAACTGTTAAGATTTGTATTTCCTTTGACTGCAAGGCACAGTTCAAACTGTCAGCACGTAGTAAATAACATATCCTGAAAAAATACCAAACGTTGTCTTAAAAAAGAACAAAGATAAAGTAAATCACCACAGAAGACAAAATGAACTTACCCGCTATAAGATTTGCATTAGTTTGAGGGTACACTGCCCACATAGATTGTGGTGGAGACGAAGAGAACTGTGTTTTTGGTCGGAAGGTAATAGAATAACTCTATAACACTGTTAGTTAGAAATTGTCTCAACTCAAGCATAGAATACTCAAAATGAAAAAGGCATGAGTGCTTAATTTCTCAACAGTAATGTATATATATAATTTTGTATTTGTAGTCAGCCAGCTTTTATATTTCCTCACATGGTTTCTGAATATTAAGAGGATTCCTTAATATCTTTGTATGGTTCTTTTAAGATGTAGAATTTATAAGTAAATGCAGAATTAAAAATGATCACATGCATATATAGAACACCTTTTACAGTTTGATAGTTGGGTTAATCTTCATCTCAATGAAACTAGTTTAATCATGTCTACTTGTTTGCTGAGGTCTCGGTTTTATGTTGTGATTTCTGTATATAAATAAAATTAATTTCCTTAGCTGCTTGTTAGCACAACCTGATAAACCTGACTCCCCTGCCTGACACTATTCAATGAAAAACTAAAAGAGACTACTGCTAACCTGACTGAATATAAGAGGACAGAAATTCTTCAGCACACTTTTTTTACGCAATTAGTACACGTGAAGTGTCAGGGGAAAGGTGAAAATGTGATATAGTCACGATTCCTATGGCTTAATAATAAACCATGAAACCTTTTTTTCCGATGCAAAACAAAATTCTTTATTTTAATATAACTGGAAGAGTGGAAACAAATCACTCTCTGCTTTGGGCCCTTGATGGTCGTGGGCTGGCCCTGAGGAACAGGCAGGGATTAAGCAGAGAGATACACCAGGCCTCATGGAATATCTGTGGACAATAAACAAAGCGTAGTTAAAGGGAGGTATAACTATAAAAACATTCACACTGTTATATATAAATATATACAACATTTCGGTAACATGTTCATGTATGAAAAATGACACACTGAGCAGAATCCAAAACCTTCAAGTCGAGCTTTAGCCCACTTCTTTGCCAAATAACCCAAGATCAGTCCGATTGGACTGAGACCATCTGTTAACATCATTTTTCAAGTCTTGCCAAATATTTTCATTTTCACTTTAGTTTAGACTTTGACTAAGCCATTTTAAGCGATCAGCTTTTATTTTTGAGTTTACCAGCATCCATCTTCCCATAAACTCTGACTGCCTTCACAGTTCCCTTCTAAAGAAAAGCATCCCATAGCATGATGCTGTTACCAACAAACTTTACTGTTGGAATGGTGCATTCATTGTGATGTGGCATGTCAGCCTTCCCCCACACAAAGCTATTTTTGCATGTAGGACTGGGAGTTTTGCGCATTTCAAACAAAGGAGCTATGGCTAGCCGTTATTTGATTTAGTCCACACTGTGATTACGTGTCATACTTTATAAAACATGAACACATGCTGGGATGTATACAGAAAATCAGTCTTACAGGCCGAGCTGCTGCCCTGTGAGGTATTCTGTTTCACCCTCTTCTTCTGCTTGCCCTTAAAAATGAAAGAAATCAGATTCTTAGAGTTCAGCTGACAGAAACTAATTTAAGTCTCAGTGTTTCATCAGTATTAGTGTGCTGAAGCGACCATGTTTGAACAGAGTGCACATACATAGTTCTCCATGTTTGACCAATCAGGGTGTTGCTGCTCATGGAGCTTCTTTTCCACTCTGGCCTGGTCGAAATATTTGGCCTTCTGCTCTTCTGGCAAAGATCTCCACTGTGGAAACATGAAGTACCCTGTTAGTATCTACACTAACCAAGCTAGCTGAGGCAACATGCACAACCAGGAATATTAAACCTTATACTTTTTGTAATGTTCAGATTGTTTTTACTGCATTTGATCTAGTTCATACTCTCTATAGTGAGATTAAATTAAACTTCCACACTTTCAGCAAACAAAAAGTATTTTTTTATACGTTCAGAATCAATTTTCCTTAACTGAGTTTGTTTTTAAAACCACAAATATGTCCTTCCTGATCAGTTTAATTTGATGCTGATTTCCTTAAGGTCCAGGATAAGTCTTACTCACTCTGTCTCCCATGATGGCATTCACAGCTGCACTGTTATTGATGTTCAGCTCAGCCATCACCTTGGGTCTCTGCTCCTTGAGGAAAAGCATGAAGGCGTTTGGTGGCTTTTTCACATACGGTCGACCATCATCCTGCTCGTCCTCGCGCTTTCTCTTCCTGCTTACACACAGCAGGAAAAACAATAATTCTCTCTCAGAGCTCGTTGAAAGATGCCAAACATCCCCCACAAAAGCCTGATCAACTGAGACAGAACATGAAAGAAGAAAACTGTTTGAATCCATTAAACATTTTACTTTGAGGCGCTGAGGTTCAGTGGAGGAGGAGGTTGAGGAGAAGGGACAACGCCATACAGGACTTCTCCATTCCTGCACAGAATCACAGTAACATGACTGCGTGAACACAGAAGCAAAACCTGCGCAGGTTTAGTCCTTTGTTGTTCATGATGTGTGTTTTACTTACAGAACTGTAACTGGTTGTAGGAGGGCATTTCTAGGCAGGCTGACTGAGGATAAACTGTGGAGGATCTGAAGGTTAAAAAAAACACACAAAAAACATGTTTCAAACAGGTGCTGGGATGGTCTGGATTTACTTTTATATTATTAGCAAAATACATTTTTGTTTGTGAACTCAAAACATTCACATTAAGGTGTTCACTAAGTATCTTATTTATCCTCTGTTCCTGGAATCTCTTTTAAAACATACATAGCTTTGTGGCATTACAGTATAGAAATAACGTAAATCTATTGGATTAATATCTGAGCGTTATTCTTTTAAGCAAAGAATCTGCAGAGGATAGTGAGGGAAGCTGAGGAAGTCATTAGAGCACGGGTGCCAAACCCAGGGCCCGTGGGCCAAATCCTGCCCTCCACAACCATTTATGTGGCCCTCTCAACTCTAGGGGGTCACATAACTAGAACTTCTAGAAAACACTTGTGCGGTTGAATAATATTTCATCAGTCTAATCAAATCAGATTTTATTTGTGTTGTGCCAGATTACATCATCATGGAAAGATGTTGAATATTTTACTTTGAAAAGTTATCATCCAATACAGAGAAACCCATAATATTTTAACCGCTTGGGGTTTTTACCAATTATTTCTGCCACAAGTGGCCCTTTGAGGACATTCGAAACCTAGATGTGGCGCAAAATGACAATCACTTTGACAACCCCCTGCATTATTAGAGGATCTGATTGAGAGCTGCAGCAGGAGGAGAACTCTGAAGGTTGTCAGGGATCCAGTAGAACCTATTCATGAAATTTTGGATCTGCTCAGAGAAACTGTCCCACCACAGAACTAAAAACAGACCCACCAAACTGCTACACAAATTTCTGCTTTAAGCTGTTAAAACACTGGAACGATTTTAAAATGTCATTATGCTATGTATTTGACATATTTCCACACTAATCTTTTAAATTGCTGAGAAATTATTTGGAGCTTTGTTTTATGCTCAATGTTTTATCCTAACCCTACTGCAGTTGAAATCCTTCTAAATAAACTTCATTTTGATTAGAAAGTGTTAAATAATTGGGAATAAGAGTATTTTTTAGCTTTTTTTTTAGCTCAATTTTGGTAATACCCTCAGATCCATTCACTCCTGATGATATTTTCTAATAACTCTTTCATCCTTTCATTAATCTAACTATAATAATAGCTCATTAACATTGATTGACGGAAGAAATCTGTCCCTTAAATGTCTCACCTGTCCCTGACTGTGAGTGCCTCCTGCTGCCAGGATAGGAGGGCGGATGATGGTGTTACTGTTCAATCCTGACAGAGCTGGGACATGAGGAGCAGCTTGAAGTGTAACTCTTGGAGGTGGAGGCCCGAACATGTGACCCTGAACTTCACCCTGACTGACCACAATGTTGTTGTTAATGTTAAAGAATGGAGGAGCAAATATGCCAGGAGGAGGACAAGATGTCAATGATGGAGGAGGAGGGAGGACCGCGCTCTCCCTAAAGAAATCCTCTGTGACGTTCCAGTCAGTGGGGGCCATGCGGCTATGAGATTGCTTCTGGTCTGGCAGGAGCCATTCAACATCTTCTAAGAGCTCCTTGTTGGGAAAAGACCTCATTGAATTGTGGTCGTTTACTGAACTTCTCCTAACTTCAGACTGTGATGGAGCAACGATCACAGGAGGAGGAGGCCTGACCATGTAATCTTGATTAGTAGAGGTCACATATGGAGAAGGAAGTTGACAAGGAGGAGGTGGCGGAGGAGGAGGAGGGAGGACCACCTTCTCCTTAGAAAATTCCTTCTCGACGTTCCAATCATTGGGGGTCTCGTTGAAATAACTCATCTTTTCCTGTGATAGGATCCATTCAACATCTTCTAAGAGCTCCTTGTGGGGAAAAGAACTCATTGAATTGTGGTCGTTCACTGCACTACTCTTAACTTCACACTGTGATGTACCAAGGATCACAGGAACAGAAGGAGGAGGCCTGACCATGTAATCTTGATTAGTAGAGGTCACATATGGAGAAGGAAGTTGACAAGGAGGAGGTGGCGGAGGAGGAGGAGGAAGGACCACCTTCTCCTTAGAAAATTCCTTCGCGACGTTCCAATCATTGGGGGTCTCATTGAAATAACTGATTTTTCCCTGTGGTAGGAGCCATTCAACATCTTCTAAGAGCTCCTTGTTGGAGAAAGACCTTGTTGAATCTTCATCATTCACTAAAATCCTTCTAAGTCCAGACTGTGATGGAGCAGGGATCACAGGAGGAGGAGGAGATGAAGGAGCTTGAGGCGTAAATGTGGCTGGAGGAGGCCTGACCAGGTAATCTTGATCTCTATTTTGAATGACCAAAGCATTAGCATTGATGCTGAAGTGTGGTACATTAGAGATCACATCTGAAGTTGGAGGAAGACCATGAGGAGGAGGTGACGGTGGAGGAGATGGGCTGACCTCCCCCCCGAGAACGTCTTCTATATCGTCGCAGTCGTCGGGGGCTTGGTTTTCATACTCTTCTCTCATGGTTGAGTTAAAATCTTCCAAGAACGTCTTAATGGAGACAGAGCTGTTTGAATCATCATTCCCTGAACTCATCACGATATCAAAATTCTCCTGACATCTTGCGGTCTGTGAAGGAGCAGGGATAACAGGAGGAAGAGGAGAAACTGGTAATGGAGGCGAGGGGCTGAGCTTGTCCCTATGAACGTCATCCACACTGTCCAAGTTGGTGGGGACCTCGTTGTCAGGGTCATCTCTCGAGGTCCCATTAAACTCGTCCAATAACGTTTTAACGGCAACAGAGGTCTCTAAATCTTGATCCTTCCCCGAACTCATCAAGATGTCTAAATTCTTCTGACATCTTTGGATCTGTGGTGGAGCAGGGATAACAGCAGGAGGAGAGGGGCTGATCTCCTCCCTAAGAATGTTTTCAACAATTTCCCAGTCAGTGGGATCCAGCTGTTCAAGCAATTGATCTTTTTCTGATAAGATCCAGTCAAATGCTTCCATGAGCTTCTCATCAGAGACAAAGCTTTCTGAATCGTTATCATCTTCTAAACTCATGCAGATGTCTGGACTTTTAAGACATTCTGTGATCTGGGGTGGATTAGGGATTACAGGAGGAAGAGGAGACAATGGCGATGAAAGAAGAGAAGGGCTGAGCTTCTTCCTAAGAAGGTCTTCCGTATCGACCTTGTCTTCAGACTCCTCTCTCAAGGTCAAGTTAAACTCTTCTTTGAGTTTCTCGTCAGAGGAAGAGCTCTCTGAATCTTTCCCTGTGCTCATCCTGATGTCTGAATTTTCATGACATCTTGGTATTTGTGATGGAGCAGGGATAATAACAGGAGGAGGAGACACTGGTAATGGAGAAGGAGAGGGGCTGAGGTCCTCCCTAATAAGCTCCTCTACAATGTCCCAGTCGACAGGGACAAGGTTGTCGAACTTCACTCCTTTCTCTACCAGTATGCGGTCAAATTCGTCCATGAGCTGCTTGAGGGAGGGGGAGCTCCCTGGCTCTTTGGAGTTCAGTGAACTCATCCTGACGTCAGGATTTCTGTGACATATGAAGAAAGAAAGCTGCTGTTGAAGCTTTGATCATTTGCACCACAAATCCATACTTTAAACAAAATAGTATATCTCACAGAACAAAGAAAATTTCACAATTATTTTTAGTACTTGAAAATCTCCTCAAAAAAACCAAAGGGAAAAATGTAATAGTTTATATTGTTTAAATTATCCACCAGAAACTAGTTAATGGTTTGTTAAAATAGTACAATCTTTAAAAATCAAATATGGGATGAACACTTGGGGGCTTATTTATCAAAATCCCAAATAAAGAGCGCAAAATTGCGGCCAAGTTTTGCGTGAACGGCGGGTGATAACCGAAATGAGGACATTGTGTCCGCTGCTGTGTGTGCCAGCCTTTCTACCCTAAATTTCCCCACAGCCAGAGAGAAAGAACAGGCGCAGTGGATTCATGTTGTGTCTTTGACAAAAAAAGGGGGGAAAAACATATATGTTACAGAAATACCTATTATTAGGCAAAAATGTTAATGAATTATAGTTTTTTGTTTGTCATTAAGGAACTTATAGCTAATACTTATTAAAGGTGCAGCTTGTACAGAACAGAGGCTGCTCTATTAAAAAAGGGGCAAAATTGAAATAACTGTCAGGTTTTTGGCCATTAGAGTTTTAATTACTAATAAGTTAGAATGTATTTGAATCATATTTCATAGTTTGTCAGTAATAAACTAATGTTGAATGTGGAGGCGAAACGTTAAGAGATGCCTTTCAGAGGTTTGGAGAATAGCCAGTGCAAAAAGTTTGATGTTTCATAAGTCACACTGCTTATAGAACACCTATACTTATTCTGATATTCTCCGCCCAATATTTTACGTCTTCTGATAGGAACGCTCATATTGCATATTCATCAAGGGGAAAAACACTAAATGGACTATGTATCTTGTTGCAGATTTAACAGGAGCGGTCTCACCTGCACATGGTTAGTAAATCAGCTGCAGCACGTTTTTTCGATTGTGCGGTTTGCGCCCATTTTAACAACTGCAAACCTTTGATAAATCAGGCCCTTAAAATGCAAAAAGTATTTATTGTCCTTGAAACATTCCATATTTTGTCCACATCATAACCACAAACCTCAGTGTTTTTTATGTGGATTTTTGGTGTTAAACCCACATGGAGTTGCACAAACAAAGGAATCAACAGATTCTTGGCTGCTATGAAATATGGTGCAGCCCCACAAAGAATGAAAATCCTCTAGTCTCCATATTCTTAGCAAAAAGCATGGGATGAGTACTAAACACATGAAGGCACCAACATCTTATTGTCTCCCCTTTCCCAAAAGCATTAGAAATCTCTTCAGGCCACAAATGAAAGATATGTTATACTTTGCTAAAGGGATTCAGACGATACCACTTTTTTCTAGGGATGCACTGATACCGATACTGGTATCAGGTATTGGCTCCGATACCATCTAGTTAACATGTATCAATATTGATTAAAGTTAACCGATACCGTAAACCAATACTTAAAATGGGGTAAATCTTCAATAAATTCACAAAGAAAATTCAGTTTTTACTTTAAATTTTAGCTTTATGGTGATTTTATATTTTATTTCATTTAATTTGTCTTAGTTATGTTTAGTTAGTAAAGTCTGGTGCCTGTAGTCTCTTCAAGAAAGGTATAAAGTTGGTTAATTCAGCAAAAGTATATTGCTGATGAAAGTAATGTGTTACTAAAAACTCAAAAACATCCATCTGTAAACATATCTCCTGCTGTACTTTATCTAACAACAAAGCCTTTAAGCCAGAGTCATTCTGCATAATATTTGCTTTTTTCAAAGTAATTTTACTTCTGCATGATCAGTGAAAACACCTGCATTTAGCTACTGTTGTGATTATAGATGTATTCAATTTGACTGATAAAGTTAAAACTCAGTAGTTAATTTTTGGAAACATTAGTCTCTTGTTGAAAATGCTTAACAAACTCTTCACTTAACAGTTATTATATTGAGTTCAGTGGGTTATTAAGATGTTACAAAGTCCTTAATGCTGCACAGCTAAAAAGATCTCTCTCCCTCTCCCTGTAAATACTGACCTGACGTGTTCAGATATCGTTCACTTATCTGTTCTAAACTGCTGGTTAAATTATTCTTCAAGTTTGTCACTGCTGGTTTCTTCAAGCTGTGAGGCTAAAAAGAGGTTTTCATCGACGAAGGCTCGTAGAGAAATGGCCAAGACAAAATATCTCACTCAGATATTTGACTCAGTTGTGATTCAGATTCTAGATTGCTTCTCTTATGATGTCAGCTTACGTTACACGCTGTGATGTCAGTGAAAGATTCCGACACGGTCAAAATGAGAAGAATTCTAACTTAACTGAAAAAACACAAGTTGTTTTGAAATATTTACATATAAATTTTTAAGAAAAAAACATCAAGATGTATAACTTTTTAGAGCTTATAATCAAACTCATGAATTTCATCAAGGGCCTGATCTGTTTGTAGAGCTCCAGCAGACCTTTACAGAACTTCACCTCAAAGCAGCTGATTAACAGAAATTCATTAAAGCTTAGTATTTGGTTGTCTAAAATATATGTCTGTGTGTAATGAATGAATGTGATATAACAATTTCCCTTCTTGAAAGGAATAACTAAAATAAATTAACTTTTTCATATTCTAATTTTATGACAGGCACCTGTAAAGTGAAAGACAATTGTGAAAGAGAAAAAAAGGGTAATGTTACCTTCTCTAGTGTCAGAGAAGGTAAACAGTCACATTTTTAGGATTATCATAATCCCTTTACTTTTATTTCAGTGGAAGTTATTTTATAGTGGCATATTTTTCAATGATACAGCCTCATATCCAAAATGGATTAAATTAATTTCTTTGCCCATAAAAATTATAAACACGACCAGCACATAATGGACGAAAGTGGAATGAAGTGTCTTTGAAAATTGTTCCGCAAATTGATTAAAAATGAAAACAACTTGAGAAAACACCATGTACATCATGTTACTTACAGTTTTTTGACGTTGAAGCCTCAGAATTGAGTGATGTGCACATTCTGTTTCCAGCTGTCATCCGTCGAGGTGTTACCAGTCCAGATTCATTGCGCGTCTTCTGTGGTAATTAAGTTTATTGGACATGATATTGGACAAGGCACACACACATGTCTATATAAGGCCCCTGGGTTGACAGTACATGTCAAAGTACAAACCAAGCATGAAGACGAAGGAATTGAGTGTAGACCTCTGAGACAGGATTGTCTTGAGGCACAAGGCTGTGGAAGCTTACAGAAAAATGTCTGCTGCTTTCAAGGTTCAAATGAGCCCAGTGGCCTCCATCATCCGTAAGTGGAAGAAGTTTGGAACCACCAAGACTCTTCCTAGAGCTGGCCGGCCTTCTAAGCTGAGTGAACAGGGGAGAAGGGCCTTGGTCAGGGAGGTGACCAATAACCTGATGGACACTTTGTCAGAGCTCCAGCATTCCTCTGTGGAGAGAGGAGAACCTTCGAGAAGGACAACCATCTCTGCAACAATCCACCAATCAGGTCTGTATGATAGAGTGGCCAGACGGAAGCCACTCCTTAGTAAAAGGCACATGGCAGCCCGCCTAGAGTTTGTTAAAAGGCACCTTAGGGACTTTCAGACCATGAGAAACAAAATCATCTGGTCTGATGAGACAAAAACTGAACTCATTGGAGTGAATGCCAAGCGTTACGTTTGGAGAAAATCAGGCAACGCTCATCACCAGGCCAATACCATCCCTACAGTGAAGCATGGTGGTGGCAGCATCATGCTGTGGGGATGTTTTTCAGCGGCAGGAACTTGAAGACTAGTCAGGATAGAGGGAAAGATGAATACAGCAATGTATAGAGACGTCCTGGATGAAAACCTGCTCCAAAGCGCTCTTGACCTCAGACTTGGGCGACGGTTAACCTTTTAGCAGGACAATGACCCTAAGCACACAGCCAAAATATCGAAGGAGTGGCTACAGAACAACTCAGTGAATGTCCTTGAGTGGCCCAGCCAGAGCCCAGACCTAAACACTATTGAACATATCTGGAGAGATCTGAAAATGGCTGTGCACCAACGCTTTCCATCCAACCTGATGGAGCTCGAGAGGTGCTGCAAAGAGGAATGGGCAAAACTGCCCAAAGATAGGTGTGCCAAGCTTGTGGCATCATATTCAAAATGACTTGAGGCTGTAATTGCTGCCAAAGGTGCATCAACAAAGTACTGAGCAAAGGCTGTGAATACTTATGTACATATGATTTCTCTTTTTTTTATTTTTAATAAATTTGCAACAATCTAAACATTGCTTTTCACATTTCCGTTATTGTGTGTTGAATTTTAAAGAAAAAAAATGAATTTAATCCATTTTGGTATTAGGCTGTAACATTAAAAAATGTGGAAAAAGTGAAGCGCTGTGAATAATTTCCAGATGCACTGTAAATATATATATTTATATATATAATTATTAGTATTATTATTATCATAATCATCACGGACGCCTTGCAATTCCAATACGGACCACTAAGAGTCAGCAGACCCCTGGTTGAGAAACACTGCTCCAGAACACATGTCTGTTGATCCTCTGTTAATACAGTAGATGTGAATCCACATTATAAGACGTAGACCAGACAGTTTTTTCCTCCTTTTTATGTTTGAAACTCATAATAAAAACATACACACTAAATTTCCTTTAAGTAATGTTACTCACCACTAGATGGTGCACTTTACATATACATTGAAGGCATCTTGGTATGTTTTGCATTGATGGTGATTAGTGTCCCTTTTTGTATAAATATTACATAGTCTAACACAGAGAGAAAATGCAGACTGAAGATTTATTATCTTAAACATTAAGACCACTCAGAGAGAGCAAAACAAAGATAAAGTAATATAAAGCAGCTGCTAAGCAACCCCTGCTGACCCTGGAGGGTTGGCCAAAGGATGTTAAATAAATGCAGCACAGGTGATACAAATGTAATAAATCACGGTTAGAGAGTTTGAAACAGTTTAGATCATTTATAGTCTGGTCTATTCGACCAACAGGTCTGACACTTAAAATACGATGCTTTGTACATGCGTGTATACGATGACTGTATGTTTTTGACTGAAAATGAGTTTACACAAAGACCAATTTTTGCACCTCTGATAACAATGTGTATGAATCGATGAGGATGCTATCTTCAAGCAAGCCTGGTATTTGATGATGATGGTGATGAAAACAAAGACCGTTCCTGTCCTATCATAACAAACAGAAGCCATACTGGGAATTAACATGCTACGTTCAGTAGAGAATAAGAGCTGACTTGTTAACAACAAACACACCAGGTGGGTTTGGCATAGAAAAAATATAATTTTGTGAGGGGGAAAAACAGCTCATGATATGGATCTGTGATGCTGTGGGACTTTTTTTTCCCCACCCAAAGTCAATGGAACCCTTTTAGCGATTACAGTATCTTAAAGTATTTGAAACATTAGGACAGTTCTACAATTCTGGTGATTTCTACAAACTGGTCAGTTTGAAGTAATACTGCAAATAATTTTGTTCTTACATACAAAGCTCTTCATAAGCAAGCTCCACCAAACATCAGAGATCGGATTGTTTCATATGTTTCTAACTTCACTCTAAGACTGCAGGTTTACTTGTGGTTCCTAGAATTTCTGAAACTAGAATGGGAGGCAGATCTTTTAGTTATCATGCTATTCTCCTATGGAACCAGCTCCCTGTTTTTAGTCTGTAAAGCAGACACACTGTCTATTTTTAAGACCAAACTTAAAACGTTCTTTTTTTTTGACAAAGCTTATAGTTAGAGTGGCTAAAGCTATCCTGAAGTATCTCTGTAATTATGCTTAGACTCCTCGTTGAATCAATCAATCAAACTAACCTAATTTATAAAGTGCTTTTCATACAGGAATTGTTCATTTTTTACCATAAATTTTAGCTTTATGGTGCTTTTATATTTTACATCATTTCAATTGTCTTAGTTATGTTTAGTTAGTAAAGTCTGGTGCCTGTAGTCTCTTCAAGAAAGGTATAAGGTGAAGGGTATAAAGTTGGTTAATTCAGCAAAAGTATTGGATCGGTATCAGGTATCGACAGATGCACAAAGCCCAGGCATCGGTATCGGGACTGAAAAATGTTGAATCGGTAAACCCCTATTTTTTTCAAACCAATATGACACCGATACCTTAGATTTGAGTACTTGCCAATACCGAGTACTAATACTGATACTTCTGCCTCACAAAAAAATGTATTAAATTGGAAAACAGTTTTTATTTTCTTCTCTGCTTGTTACAAGAAATGATGGTAAATTGGATTAAATAAAGATTAAAAATGAAAACTAACATTTCAATAAAAAAAATATTAGCATATATAATTTTTTCTGTGAACTTCTTGCAGAGTTTATACATTTCAAGCATCTGTTCATGGTATCGATTAACTTAAACCGACACCGATACTGTACATAAGAACGGTAGCTGCTTTTCTATTTTGTTGTTGCTTCTCCCTTTCTAATGACACCAAGGGCTTAATATGGCTCATATTAAAAACAAAGCTATTACCCTGTTTCCCAAACTTAGCTGGAAAAAAATATCTGAAAATTTCTGGTTTGAATGTATTTTTTAACTCCATCTCATCATGCTGTGGGGATAATTTACTTTAAGAGAGACAGGGAAATTAAAATAGATGTAAACTACATACATACAGGAATACAGCAAATATTTTAGAGGCTACAAAATATTGATAACTTGGTGGAGGTTTTTACTTCCAGCAGTAAAAACAGCCACAACAATAATATAGAAGTTTACTTCGATAACATAGTTACGTGTTGGAGTGGCCTGAATTAAATTGAGAGTTTTTTCCAAGATTCACACATTGTTGTTCACAAACAGAGCTAAAATTATTTAGATTATTTTGTGAAAAAGAAGAAGCAAAGTGTTCAGTCTCCAGATGTACAAACCTCGTAGAAACATACCTCAAACATCAACAGCTGTAACTGCAGAAAAAGGATTAATCAAATACAAAACATACATTTGAGATTTTTTATTTTTTTTTACTACAGTTTGAAGACCATGAATCATGTTTTTTCCACTTCATAATTTTAAGCAACTCTGTGGTGGTCTCTCACATAAAATCACCATAAAACACTCTTAAGTTTGTGGCCGTGATGTGAAATAATGCCGAAAACGTTGAAGGAGTACAAATCTTTTTCCAAGACACCATAAAATCTGAGCCAACTGTTGCTGATGAAAGTAATGTGTTACTAAAAACTCAAAAACATCCATCTGTAAACATATCTCCTGCTGTACTTTATCTAACAACAAAGCCTTTAAGCCAGAGTCATTCTGCATAATATTTGCTTTTTTCAAAGTAATTTTACTTCTGCATGATCAGTGAAAACACCTGCATTTAGCTACTGTTGTGATTATAGATGTATTCAATTTGACTGATAAAGTTAAAACTCAGTAGTTAATTTTTGGAAACATTGGTCTCTTGTTGAAAATGCTTAACAAACTCTTCACTTAACAGTTATTATATTGAGTTCAGTGGGTTATTAAGATGTTACAAAGTCCTTAATGCTGCACAGCTAAAAAGATCTTCTCCCTCTCCCTGTAATCTACTGTCCTGACGTGTTCAGATATCCGTTCACTTATCCTGTTCCTAAAATGCTGGTTAAATTATTCTTCAAGTTTGTCACTGCTGGTTTCTTCAAGCTGTGAAGGGCTATAAAAGTGGTTTTCATCGTCGAAAGGCTCGTAGAGAAATGGCCAAGACAAAATATCTCACCAGATATTTGACTCAGTTGTGATTCAGATTTAGATTGCTTTCTCTTATGATGTCAGCTTACGTTACACGCTGTGATGTCATAGTGAAAGGATTCCGACACCGGTTCAGAAAATGAGAAAGAAATTTCTAACTTAACTTGAAAAAAACACACAGTGGTTTTGAAATATTTACTTATAAATTTTTAAGAAAAAAACATCAGATGTATAACTTTTTAGGAGCTTATAATCAAACTCTCATGAATTTCATCAAGGGCCTGATCTGTTTGTAGAGCTCCAGCAGACCTTTACAGAACTTCACCTCAAAGCAGCTGATTAACAGAAATTCATTAAAGCTTAGTATTTGGTTGTCTAAAATATATGTCTGTGTGTAATGAATGAATGTGATATAACAATTTCCCTTCTTGAAAGGAATAACTAAAATAAATTAACTTTTTCATATTCTAATTTTATGACAGGCACCTGTAAAGTGAAAGACAATTGTGAAAGAGAAAAAAAGGGTAATGTTACCTTCTCTAGTGTCAGAGAAGGTAACAGTCACATTTGAGTAAAATCATAATCCTTTATTTTATTTCAGAGGATATATTTATAGTGCATATTTTTCAATGTTACAGCCTCATACCAAAATGGATTAAATTAATTTTTTCCATAAAATTCTAAACACGACAGCCCATAATGACGATGTGAAAGAAGTGTCTTTGAAATTGTTGCAAATTTATTAAAAATGAAAAACTTGAGAAATCACATGTACATATGTATTCACAGTTTTTGACGTGAAGCTCAGAATTGAGCTGAGGTGCATTCTGTTTCCACTGATCATCCGTGAGGTGTTACAGCAGATTCATTGGAGTCCATCTGTGGTAAATTAAGTTTATTGGACATGATTTGGAAAGGCACACACCTGTCTATATAAGGCCCCTGGGTTGACAGTACATGTCAAAGTACAAACCAAGCATGAAGACGAAGGAATTGAGTGTAGACCTCTGAGACAGGATTGTCTTGAGGCACAAGGCTGTGGAAGCTTACAGAAAAATGTCTGCTGCTTTCAAGGTTCAAATGAGCCCAGTGGCCTCCATCATCCGTAAGTGGAAGAAGTTTGGAACCACCAAGACTCTTCCTAGAGCTGGCCGGCCTTCTAAGCTGAGTGAACAGGGGAGAAGGGCCTTGGTCAGGGAGGTGACCAATAACCTGATGGACACTTTGTCAGAGCTCCAGCATTCCTCTGTGGAGAGAGGAGAACCTTCGAGAAGGACAACCATCTCTGCAACAATCCACCAATCAGGCCTGTATGGTAGAGTGGCCAGACGGAAGCCACTCCTTAGTAAAAGGCACATGGCAGCCCGCCTAGAGTTTGTTAAAAGACACCTTAGGGACTTTCAGACCATGAGAAACAACATCTGGTCTGATGAGACAAAAACTGAACTCATTGGAGTGAATGCCAAGCGTTACGTTTGGAGAAAATCAGGCAACGCTCATCACCAGGCCAATACCATCCCTACAGTGAAGCATGGTGGTGGCAGCATCATGCTGTGGGGATGTTTTTCAGCGGCAGGAACTTGAAGACTAGTCAGGATAGAGGGAAAGATGAATACAGCAATGTATAGAGACGTCCTGGATGAAAACCTGCTCCAAAGCGCTCTTGACCTCAGACTTGGGCGACGGTTAACCTTTTAGCAGGACAATGACCCTAAGCACACAGCCAAAATATCGAAGGAGTGGCTACAGAACAACTCAGTGAATGTCCTTGAGTGGCCCAGCCAGAGCCCAGACCTAAACACTATTGAACATATCTGGAGAGATCTGAAAATGGCTGTGCACCAACGCTTTCCATCCAACCTGATGGAGCTCGAGAGGTGCTGCAAAGAGGAATGGGCAAAACTGCCCAAAGATAGGTGTGCCAAGCTTGTGGCATCATATTCAAAATGACTTGAGGCTGTAATTGCTGCCAAAGGTGCATCAACAAAGTACTGAGCAAAGGCTGTGAATACTTATGTACATATGATTTCTCTTTTTTTTATTTTTAATAAATTTGCAACAATCTAAACATTGCTTTTCACATTTCCGTTATTGTGTGTTGAATTTTAAAGAAAAAAAATGAATTTAATCCATTTTGGTATTAGGCTGTAACATTAAAAAATGTGGAAAAAGTGAAGCGCTGTGAATAATTTCCAGATGCACTGTAAATATATATATTTATATATATAATTATTAGTATTATTATTATCATAATCATCACGGACGCCTTGCAATTCCAATACGGACCACTAAGAGTCAGCAGACCCCTGGTTGAGAAACACTGCTCCAGAACACATGTCTGTTGATCCTCTGTTAATACAGTAGATGTGAATCCACATTATAAGACGTAGACCAGACAGTTTTTTCCTCCTTTTTATGTTTGAAACTCATAATAAAAACATACACACTAAATTTCCTTTAAGTAATGTTTCTCACCACTAGATGGTGCACTTTACATATACATTGAAGGCATCTTGGTATGTTTTGCATTGATGGTGATTAGTGTCCCTTTTTGTATAAATATTACATAGTCTAACACAGAGAGAAAATGCAGACTGAAGATTTATTATCTTAAACATTAAGACCACTCAGAGAGAGCAAAACGAAGATAAAGTAATATAAAGCAGCTGCTAAGCAACCCCTGCTGACCCTGGAGGGTTGGCCAAAGGATGTTAAATAAATGCAGCACTGGTGATACAAATGTAATAAATCACGGTTAGAGAGTTTGAAACAGTTTAGATCATTTATAGTCTGGTCTATTCGACCAACAGGTCTGACACTTAAAATACGATGCTTTGTACATGCGTGTATACGATGACTGTATGTTTTTGACTGAAAATGAGTTTACACAAAGACCAATTTTTGCACCTCTGATAACAATGTGTATGAATCGATGAGGATGCTATCTTCAAGCAAGCCTGGTATTTGATGATGATGGTGATGAAAACAAAGACCGTTCCTGTCCTATCATAACAAACAGAAGCCATACTGGGAATTAACATGCTACGTTCAGTAGAGAATAAGAGCTGACTTGTTAACAACAAACACACCAGGTGGGTTTGGCATAGAAAAAATATAATTTTGTGAGGGGGAAAAACAGCTCATGATATGGATCTGTGATGCTGTGGGACTTTTTTTTCCCCACCCAAAGTCAATGGAACCCTTTTAGCGATTACAGTATCTTAAAGTATTTGAAACATTAGGACAGTTCTACAATTCTGGTGATTTCTACAAACTGGTCAGTTTGAAGTAATACTGCAAATAATTTTGTTCTTACATACAAAGCTCTTCATAAGCAAGCTCCACCAAACATCAGAGATCTGATTGTTTCATATGTTTCTAACTTCACTCTAAGACTGCAGGTTTACTTGTGGTTCCTAGAATTTCTGAAACTAGAATGGGAGGCAGATCTTTTAGTTATCATGCTATTCTCCTATGGAACCAGCTCCCTGTTTTTAGTCTGTAAAGCAGACACACTGTCTATTTTTAAGACCAAACTTAAAACGTTCTTTTTTTTTGACAAAGCTTATAGTTAGAGTGGCTAAAGCTATCCTGAAGTATCTCTGTAATTATGCTTAGACTCCTCGTTGAATCAATCAATCAAACTAACCTAATTTATAAAGTGCTTTTCATACAGGAATTGTTCATTTTTTACCATAAATTTTAGCTTTATGGTGCTTTTATATTTTACATCATTTCAATTGTCTTAGTTATGTTTAGTTAGTAAAGTCTGGTGCCTGTAGTCTCTTCAAGAAAGGTATAAGGTGAAGGGTATAAAGTTGGTTAATTCAGCAAAAGTATTGGATCGGTATCAGGTATCGACAGATGCACAAAGCCCAGGCATCGGTATCGGGACTGAAAAATGTTGAATCGGTAAACCCCTATTTTTTTCAAACCAATATGACACCGATACCTTAGATTTGAGTACTTGCCAATACCGAGTACTAATACTGATACTTCTGCCTCACAAAAAAATGTATTAAATTGGAAAACAGTTTTTATTTTCTTCTCTGCTTGTTACAAGAAATGATGGTAAATTGGATTAAATAAAGATTAAAAATGAAAACTAACATTTCAATAAAAAAAATATTGGCATATATAATATTTTCTGTGAACTTCTTGCAGAGTTTATACATTTCAAGCATCTGTTCATGGTATCGATTAACTTAAACCGACACCGATACTGTACATAAGAACGGTAGCTGCTTTTCTATTTTGTTGTTGCTTCTCCCTTTCTAATGACACCAAGGGCTTAATATGGCTCATATTAAAAACAAAGCTATTACCCTGTTTCCCAAGCTTAGCTGGAAAAAAATATCTGAAAAATCTGGTTTAAATGTATTTTTTAACTCCATCTCATCATGCTGTGGGGATAATTTACTTTAAGAGAGACAGGGAAATTAAAATAGATGTAAACTACATACATACAGGAATACAGCAAATATTTTAGAGGCTACAAAATATTGATAACTTGGTGGAGGTTTTTACTTCCAGCAGTAAAAACAGCCACAACAATAATATAGAAGTTTACTTCGATAACATAGTTACGTGTTGGAGTGGCCTGAATTAAATTGAGAGTTTTTTGCAAGATTCACACATTGTTGTTCACAAACAGAGCTAAAATTATTTAGATTATTTTGTGAAAAAGAAGAAGCAAAGTGTTCAGTCTCCAGATGTACAAACCTCGTAGAAACATACCTCAAACATCAACAGCTGTAACTGCAGAAAAAGGATTAATCAAATACAAAACATACATTTGAGATTTTTTATTTTTTTTTACTACAGTTTGAAGACCATGAATCATGTTTTTTCCACTTCATAATTTTAAGCAACTCTGTGGTGGTCTCTCACATAAAATCACCATAAAACACTCTTAAGTTTGTGGCCGTGATGTGAAATAATGCCGAAAACGTTGAAGGAGTACAAATCTTTTTCCAAGACACCATAAAATCTGAGCCAACTGT
>JAPXFQ010002640.1:1435130-1877553 GCA_028564705.1 Apricaphanius iberus
ATCCTCTGGAGAGGTGCTACAAAGAGGAATGGGCAAAACTGCCCAAAGATAGGTGTTCCCAGCTTGTGGCATCATATTCAAAATGACTTGAGGCTGCAATTGCTGCCAAAAGTGCATCAACAAAGTACTGAGCAAAGGCTGTGAATACTTATGTACATATGATTTCTCAGGTTTTTTTATTTTTAATAAAATTTGCAACAATCTAAACATTCCTTTTCACATTATCATTATTGGGTGTTGAATTTTAAGGAAAAAAATTAATTTAATCCATTTAATCCATCCCACACACCAGGTGGGTTTGGCATAGAAAAAATATAATTTTGTGAGGGGGAAAAACAGCTCATGATATGGATCTGTGATGCTGTGGGACTTTTTTTTCCCCACCCAAAGTCAATGGAACCATTTTAGCGATTACAGTATCTTAAAGTATTTAAAAACATTATGGCAGTTCTTCAATTCTGGTGATTTCTACAAACTGGTCAGTTTGAAGTAATTCTGCAAATAATTTTGTTCTTACATACAAAGCTCTTCAGAATCAGAATCAGCTTTAATTGCCAAGTTTGACACATACAAGGAATTTGACTCTGGCAGCTTTTCTCACTAGTACAGACTTAAATAGGTGGAATAAAAAATAGATACAATAAATAAATAATAATAAAGAATAATATATACACCATACCGGGGTTATTGTACAATGAGTATATACAGCAGTGCAGAGTTATAGTTTATTGTTCATGTGAAATGACTCACACTCTGTGACTACACAGAGTTCATCAGAGCGACAGCCTGGGGGAAAAAGCAAGCTTCATAAGCAAGCTCCACCAAACATCAGAGATCTGATTGTTTCATATGTTTCTAACTTCACTCTAAGACTGCAGGTTTACTTGTGGTTCCTAGAATTTCTGAAACTAGAATGGGAGGCAGATCTTTTAGTTATCATGCTATTCTCCTATGGAACCAGCTCCCTGTTTTTAGTCTGTAAAGCAGACACACTGTCTACTTTTAAGACCAAACTTAAAACGTTCTCTTTTTTTTGACAAAGCTTATAGTTAGAGTGGCTTAAGCTATCCTGAACTATCTCTGTAATTATGCTTAGACTCTTCGTTCAATCAATCAATCAATCAAACAAACTAACCTAATTTATAAAGTGCTTTTCATAAAGAAATTGTAACTTAAACTGATTTACAAATTAAAATGTTGGTGGACTGATTGACCAATTTTCTTTACTTTGTTAATTTTCTCTTCTACTACTCTCCAGTTGTATTTTTTGCTGTTAACTTTTCTTCTCAGGGTGTTTTTCTCCAAATAGAAGCTACATCTGGTCTGGCACCCTTCTCAGCTGCAATACCCTGTTGGAGGCGGGTATCGACTGAGTTGATGCTCTCAGTAAGTGTTCATCCTCTGTGTCTTGTTGTCAAAAACAAAGACTCCTTTTCATATTTTCCAACCCTATTTAACTGACCTAGCTCCTGGCTTTCCTTGTCTGATCAGACTCAAAGAGCCTAGCACACACAAAGAGTGAGATGCCAGGTTTGCAAATGTACTGGAAGGAAGATGAGGGAAAATGAAAAGTGAATTATATAATTCACACATAACAGGATCTCTTTTACTTTCTTTAACATAGAAAGTACTCTGAAATCACTTCTTCTTGTGTTTCCGCTTTGTCTTCTTGAACTCCCAGTTGGTTGTGGCAGATGGATGCTCGTATCGAGCCATGTTCTGCTGGAGGTTTTTCCTATTAAAATTGAGTTTTTCCTCTCCACTGTCGCTGCATGCTTGCTCAGTATGAGGGACTGCTGTGGTTGGAGTGTGCATCAACAGGGCACAACTAACAGTCAATAACTTGAAGCAATCTGCTGGGATTTCAGAGGAACAAAACATCATTTGTATTGAGAGAACGTTACGTAATAAGATCCTTTTTTTCAATGTCATTATGATTGGCAGAGACTCTGAATCAGGCAATGACCACAGACAGCAAAGACTGTTTTTAAAAGGTTTATTGAAATGCTTCTGGAACTAGAAGGAAATGTATTTGGATGTACAACCAAAAAAGAAGGACAGGACCAAGGAGGAAATGTAAGTGGCTATTTAATAAGTAGTGAATCTTATTTTCCAAGAAGGTGCAGTGACTGAATTAGGTCTTACTGTGGAGCAAATGGAGTTGTTTCCTGGAGGAAACGAGTAAGAAGCTAGTGATTGAGGTTGACAGGGTGTGGGTGTTTGCAGAAATGTTTTACCAGTGTCTCTTTATTTTAGGTGGAATGGCATGGCAGGGTGGACAGGCAGGAGAACGGCTGGAGCGGACAACAGGTGAGTGTTTCTGGAGAATCCAGGGAGGCTGAACAGAGGAAATCCAGAATGTAAATGGAACATTGAGAATTTTAACTGGAATGAGGAATTGAGTACAAGAAATGAATATCCAGGACAGGAACCTACAAGAAGGACATGAAGTTGAAAATGTCTTCTTTAGACTATAATCATCTAAAAAAGGAACTTGATCTGAGTCAAGTTTTTGGTCTGTTACCCCTCTAGATGAGTGAAACATCTGACGTCAGCCTCAAGGAACCGCTCCTATTTTATGCTGCAGCACTAGTGAGTATGATGAGGCTCACCTGGTGCAGCTCCTGCCAGTCACACACTGCAGAGAACTAAGGAGACAAAAAAATCACACCCACAATCCCCGCTCACAACAACTGACTCCTTAAATTCAATGTAAACATGTTGCTGTTAAGTTCGAACGACTAATTTTTGTTCTTTCTGTAGACTCTATTGAGAATCGTCAAGCAATTTCTCCTCCAAACATACCTTGATGGAGGTCATCAAAAAGTTATAAATAAATAATAACCAGAGTATCAGGGTTCAACTTTATTCCTATTAAACCAAAATATGGGTCTCTTTTGAATATTGATGTTTATTTCACAAGAGAATATTTATGTGACTTTTTTCATCTGACTTTATCATTTGGCATTCATCTATATGAAAGCATTTAAACTGGAACCCAACTCCACAAAAATTTTTAAAAAAAGAGATACATCTTTGAAATTAAGCAAGACAGGAAAAAGATCAAACTTAGTCTGAAGTGAATATTTATTTTCAAGAATTACTCTACTGTGAATATGAACATGGTGTTGGGGAATTATCCATTAAAAGTAATTAATTAATTGATAATTGTTATGATCTATCTGGTGATGCTGAGAATATTAACTAATAATTGTAAATTATTAATTTAAATATCTCTTCAGATTATTAATGAGGCACCATCCATTTTTTATCCCAAAAAAATGGCAAAAACATATATATTATTAATAAGGGGATTATTAACCAATAATCTCACTTATAATGATTAATTATTAGGGATTACACCAGAAAGATCCCATCTGAAGGAAGTGAATTCTTGCAGTAATTCACACACACTCAGAATAAAAGAAACCAGAGATTTGATTCAATTTAACCAATTTATTCTAAAAACACAACTTAAATAAAAACACTACTTATGCTAAATGGTTTTGTTAAGACTACCGGTGCCTGAGCAATATGGCGACCAGCGATGACATCCTTTGGCGCCGTCACGGGGCGCCTCCTACTGACGTTGTTCGCAGCCCCTCGCTTGTACGCGAGGAGGCGGTGTATGACGCGAACGCGCAGCTCGTCGGATAAGGACAGGGGGGATATTTTATGATCCCGTTTTATGCCTTATTGTTAAACTTGAAGCAAGAGGCCTGCGGTTCCTTCCTAACAAAGAAACCTCGTGGCTCTTATCAGTGAGTTAGCTTCTGCTAATACAGACTCTGGTTGGGAAATATGGAAGAAAATGGGTTTCATAATGTCCTTTGCGTGCTGCGCATTCCTGGCAGGCACTCCAAGGATGCTGACCCAAAAATGCCTATGACACCAACACTCACTATCAACTAACGGATAAGAACCAAAACTTCAGGAACAAAACATACAGGAAACCCGCAATCGAAATACAAAAACACACAAATTTACCCGTAAGCAAAA
Source organism: Apricaphanius iberus (assembly GCA_028564705.1). Classification (NCBI taxonomy): domain Eukaryota; kingdom Metazoa; phylum Chordata; class Actinopteri; order Cyprinodontiformes; family Aphaniidae; genus Apricaphanius; species Apricaphanius iberus. Next base: position 1,439,130 of record JAPXFQ010002640.1, read on the forward strand.
TACAGCACAGAGAAGTCACAGGGTGCTTAAGGAAGGCAGCTCACTTCACATCAATAATTATGCATGCATACAGTTATAAAGAGCACTTCCTAACTCATCCACCCAGGTTGAGAATAAATTGAAACAGTCTTACTTTAAAGAGGAAGCTTCCAGGTGTGGAAGAAAAAGTCGGGAAGCGAGATGCTTGGCTCGTCAGCCAACAATGACATATACCTTTTATAATACCATGTTTTTGAGTTGTACAAAATTTGACCAAGGCAAATCACTTCAGAATATTTTATAGAAATATAGAAAAATAATAGAATCTGAAAAAGCCCTCCATCCATTTTCTTAACCGCTTAATCCTTAATAGGTCACGGGGGGCTGGTGCCTATCTCCAGCTGTCAACGGGCGAGAGGCGGGGTACACCCTGGACAGGTCACCAGTCCATCACAGGGCAGGACAAACAGGACAAACAACCATGCACACAATCACACCTAAGGACAATTTGGTGAGATCAATTAACCTGACAGTCATGTTTTTGGACTGTGGGAGGAAGCCGGAGTACCCGGAGGGAACCCACGCATGCACGGGGAGAACATACAAACTTCATGCAGAAAGACCCTGGGCCGGGATATGAACCCACAACCTTCCTTCTTGGTGCAAGGCAACAGTGCTAATCACTGCGCTACCGTGCAGCCTCTGAAAAAGCCAAATTAGAATTATATGGAAAGTTTAAAAAAACAAAAACAATTCGGACACTCTTGAATTACTGCTTGTTAAATCACCCTTTTATTTGATCACAGCTCTTTCTTTTAGGATTCCAGCAGCATCACCCACCTTCACTGTAAGGGTCCCATGTTCAGTCCTCTTTATCATCCATTTAATTGGACTGGGTCATTCAGAAACATAAAACATTAGCTAGTCAAATCTTGTCACTCTCAGTTAAGGTCCTAGTTGTCCTGAGTGATGAAACTTTTCATCTTTAGCCTTTCAGCATAAATTTGAAGGGTTATACTAACATTGATAGCTGAAAGTGTACATTATTCCGTCCTCCTTTATTAAAGCCCCAGTTCCAGCTAAAGCAAAAAAGCTCCAAAGGATGATGCGGCCACCTCCATGCTTCACTGTTGGTACAATGTTGGTTTTTTTCTTTTTTCATATTGGTATGTGCTGTTTTTTTGGAGGTTTCTGACATTTTTTACAAAGACCACTAATTTGAACATAATACACATTTTATTCAAAAGCTTTTAAAAGATTCTATATTTTTTTTCTTTGTTCTTTTTAATTTATTTATTTTGCCAAACTTACTTGTTTTTCTATGTAATAAAAGGATTCTGACACCATAGTCCACAGATTAGACGTAAAGAAAATGGGAAGTTGGGGTGACATTAGTACAGCCTATACTTGCCAAAAAATTCAGCCACACCTTTTGCTTTTGGATTCTAAAATCTATATTTATTTTGCAGACATTTTATCAGTTACATTATTTTGTTAGAAATATTGTTAGAACAATATGCTTTCACATTAGATGGCAAAACATTTCACATTTTGATAATCAGTCGCTACATGTTACATATTCAAAAGGCTTCATTTTTCCACAGGAGTCAAGATGCCACGCTAATTTGGGGTAATTGTTATCTGAATTCATCTTTGTTCAACCCTGTATGTGTCCAGATATCTTGGTAAGTGTCTCATGGTATTCTGCGTCATAACACAACCTGCCTGATTGCAGTCCAAGTCCAACTTTACATCCATGGAGATTCCTGTACTCCTCCAGGTGATTAATGAAAAATGTTTATGTAAAGTGATATTGTATATATAATACAACATAGTAGGTTCCAAAACTAAAATCTACCATGTTTCAATGCAAACATTGTTCTAAAAACATAACTTCATGTTAGTATAATGGCATGGCAAGGCAATTTTATTTTTATAGCACACTTTCAACACAAGGCAATTCAAGGTGCTTTACATGATTCAGTGATAATGAAACCACGATTACAATATAATATATAATATAATGTATAAATTATATTGGCGCGATATAATTATTTTGTTCAGTTGTGAAGAGTAGATTGTAATAAAACAGTATACTTATACTATCCATCCATCCATTTTCTTAACCGCTTAATCCTTAATGGGTCACGGGGGCGCTGTTGCCTATCTCCAGCTGTCAACAGGCGAGAGGCGGGGTACACCCTGGACAGGTCGCCAGTCCATCACAGGGCAGGACAAACAACCATACACACAATTAATCTGACAGTCATGTTTTTAGAATGTGGGAGGAAGCCGGAGTACCCGGAGAGAACCCATGCAGAAAGACCCTGATACGATCCCACAACCTTCTTGCTGCAAGGCAACAGTGCTAACCACTGTGCCACAGTGCAGCTTATAAGAACTAGTGCATCTTTTTGTGGGAGTAGATCACATTAGCTACTCAAGGGAACATGGGGAGAAGATGCAAACTCCACACAGAAAGGCCCGTTCTCCTTCGCTGATGATGATGATATGGAGGAACACACCCTCAGCACCCACAGCGTGCCCGGCAGGAATCGAACTTACGACCTTCTAGCTGTGAGATGAGCTGCGTTACGAGCTGCGCCACCGTGCTCCTACTACTTATAATATTTCCCAAAAATTTAAATTAAACTGTGCAAATAATAAATCTCTCTTTTGGTTGTTTGGCTTTGAATTCTAGGCTTCTGCAAATGTATATTGTTTGCTCATTCAAAAACATTTTTAATAGTAATTGCTGATACTTTTCTTTAGGAATGTTTCATCAAGAAATATATTACAAATATATTACTTAAAGTATAACTGGCATGGAATTCCCCGCAATGTTTGGGCCCTTTTTAGCCACACTCTAAGTACCTTAATACTATATCAAAGGATCGCTTGCCGTAATTCAGCCTTGTTGTATAATTGCAGGTGTGACGAGGTAGCCCTTCTGTGAGCATTAGCACAGAACGACTAGGTTTCGGAGGGCGGGGCCTAGGCTATGCGCTTTTGTGGTCAATGAGTCTCTAATGATATTTTGAATGTTCAACTATAATATATAATCTTTTTTCCCCCAAATAAAAGCATACTAGCACCAATGCTACATAAACAAACTGGGGTATTAGCTGTGAAGCAAATTCTGAATGTTAGCTATGAAGCTAATTGTTAAGCGAACAACTCAAACAATGCCACAATGTCTACTAACAGCTGAAGGACATTATTGAGGAAAAATGCTTGCTGGTTCACGGAGAGTTGGTATTAATCCTGGTTGAAGTTTAAGACGATCTGTGAATCCACTGCTGTATTGTTCCAAGTTGGAAAAACAGTCGTCCTAGAAATGTTTGCCACAAACTACCACACGCTTCGGCAGCCGGTCGTGCACATTCCCTGCATACATAAAATTTATCCACAAGCTTTTCAGTGGCTCAGAAGTGGGGAGGACAAAAATATTTATGTTCTCTTTTTGTACACCAAGGTACTGTGCAGTTTGGATGCAGTCTGGACTCCATGCTGTTGGTTTGTTGTTTGCCTGTTACCGTAGCTCTCCGCGCCGCGGAGGGAGGGACTTGCAGGGTGTAGTTCGGGGAAGGGGGTAATTGGCTGGAACTCAACACGTAATATGCCGAAACGTGTCGTCATATGCCGAACTGCCAAACAGCCCGTTTCTGAGTGCTAATTTCACTGTGTAGGCAGACATACCCCGGAAAAAAGGAAAGACTAATCAGTCATTTTAACCCCACGTAGGCTGGGGGAACTAAAAGATATGATCAAAAACCTCAAAAAATTCAAATTTCATCCCAGGTCCACTTTAATCTTAAGTCTCTTTTTTGTGTGTATGGTGAGAAAATGTAGAACTACTGGAAATTATAAAGGTGCCTTTAAAGAAATGAATGACGCACAAATGCCGACCTCAAAGGTAATCTATATTACTTTACATTCTCTGATGGTACCCCAAAGTCAAACTACAACAACATGAGCAGTGTGATCAAAGAAAAACAGAGAGAGAGAGAGGGAGGGAGAGAGAGGGAGAGAGAGAGAGAGAGAGAGAGAGAGAGAGAGAGAGGAACCCATGTCACATTTCAACTCTGGTTGGCCACAAATGATTTACAGCACATGGCTGATCTGATGCATGATAAGAGTTAAGGTGGGGAAATTTGCATTTCAGAAAAACATGAGTAGGCAGACACTTACTCGTTTAGCGGAAATGAGCTTCCTGTCATGGATATCTCTGAATATTTAACAAAGTTTAATGGTAAATGTCAATTCAATATCATTTTTTTCCCCTTAAAATCCAAAACAAATGTAATTTTTATCCTTACTGTTGTCAAACTACTTTAATGTTTTTAACTGCCGTAAAGGGCCCGAACAAATAAAATAACGTGCTTGTCCCATAGATGGTTAAATGCTACAGTAAAGTGTGAAGATTAAGATGATAATAAAAAGCATTAATGACATTTTTACATCTAGCTGAAGTTGGCGGGGTGTGAAGTGAACTTCCTGTGCATTTCCAGTTCACTACAGAAAGAGGAACATGCATCTAGTAGTTCAAGAAACAGCCTCGGTGCTTTGCCTTTCTCAAAATCAACGTGTGTTTACATACTGCTTATACATATACTTTTATGTTTCTATATAGGCTCCTGTCATCTCTGCACAAACAGTCCTGTATAGATTCTGCAACCAGGAGGTGTCACAAAGACAAAAAAAATTCACCTAAAGAAAGAAAAGAACAAATTTCAGAGAATGCTGGGACAAAGACAATGGTTTTTAGGGGAAAACACATTGAACACATGGAGTGGAGATACTTATGAGGAAACTTTAACATTAGACATGGTTGGACTAAAGAAGAATTATGAAACTCGCAGTGATGGAATGTGCAGGACGATAGACTTGGCAGGATTATGAATTAAAAAACAGAAGGTTATGTGGCAGAAAATCCCAAAGACATTAGTATTTATTGCAAATCTACATAGAAAACATGTCTGATTTCAACAGGCCGTTTTAAAGGTCAAATGTTTAGGTGTTTTTAATAGTTTTCCCATCCTGTTTGGTAAGAAAGAATACGGTCTATTTCGGTTTGTGTGATAAAACCTCCCATCACTCAATATTTTCTTAGTTTATTCCAGTTTAGCATGGCAGTGAGCAGGAAGAAACAGCACGGTTTGGCGGCTTGTTCATTAAGATTAATGACATGCAAGTTTCTGCCCTCTGATTGGCTAACTGAAACACAACTCTTACATTATCGGCATTAATAAAATCAGAAAGTGTAATGTGAAACAAAAATAATGCTGTCATTTAGCCTTAGATGGAGCTTACCAGGAGGACTCAGCTTCAGAGTGCCCCAGAGTACGCCACACACCCGCCAGTCGGACAGGGATTCAACTCTGTGCTCTTCTGTCTTTTTTCTCCACTTTGCAACACGTTTATATTTGATGGTTCATCTGGTCTGATCTGCATTCATAGTCTGTTCAAAAACTGATCCAGAAAACAGGAAAAACTCCCTTGCAGTCATAATTGATTGGTGCTCAGGTGACTCAACAGTTGATCTAACTTTGGATGCCAGGAAAGTGCACACTTTTTTTTAAGTGTGCGCAATAAAAAAAAAAGAAATAAATTATTACAATCAGGGTTAGAGTTTTTCAAGATGCACTGTGGCAGACAAGGGTATCATATTTGTGAGCTGAGCGGCATATGAAAGTGCACACAAAAGTTTGGCAGTCACATTGTAGTTTAATAAGAACCCAAAATACTGACAAGAATCCTCTGGAGAGCTAAGAACAAAAACAGAACTGGGAACACTGGAGAACACAGACGAAGGTTAACTCATGCTCCTCAACTTCTCAGCCCACCTGTCCCTCTTTTTACAGTTTGACTCTAATGAAAAAGCCTAGATAATCTCTTTCAATGTGCTTTACCTTCACTTCACAGCGAAACCTGTGTCATATAACCCCAAATTTACACCAGAGCATCATGCAAGTGTAAATTAGTAGATTTGTAGCGCTCGGACATAAACACTTTGGTTTATATTAATGGGACAAGCAACATTGGCCGTGCTATACTCACATATTAGGAGCTTGGTCATGCTCAAAATAAGTTTGAGTTCTATTTTTTAAGCGTATTCGCGACTATCTTCCGAGCTATGGTTGCGCCAACACAGGAAACAGTCAGAGTTTAGCAAAATGAAACTTCCGTTAGACTTTTAAAATAGAAGTCCTCGCAATGCATGGCAATGATGTAAACAACAAGTATGTTACTGGGACATCACTGGATGCAAAACAATGGTCAACAAGAGGTTAATTGTCAAACGTGAGAAGATTCCACTCCTTTATGAAACAAAACACATTTTTGAAAAGAGCAATATTAAAAAATAAGAAATCCTTGAGCACAGTATCATCGAAATTAAATTTAGATGGTAAGTATTTACTTCATAAAAAACCTAACGAAAACTTACCCATTTTATAATCAAAGAAGAGCAGCAGTAGTGAGGTCCACAGCTGAGAACCCGCACGCACGATGCTCATTTCACGCTTTGGTGTGAATTGATACCTTTAAATAGACAGGTGTAAAACACGTATGCTCCCATGATACTTTGATTTAAATGCATGTAAGACTGTCCACTACAGTTGCATTGCTCTGCGTGAAGCTCAGAATTCGACTCCGACAGAAACAATGATACTCCCAGTCACAGGGTGGCGCTAAACACACAGTCATAAAAAAACTGAAATTAAATAACTGTTTTAAAAAAAATCTGATTAAAGATGTGGTTTATTCCCATAATGGATAATTTCTGTCTGGTACAAAAAAGGATTAAGAAAAATAAAAACAAATAATTGCAATGATATTCTGAGGAAATTTTTTCCGTTCTTTTTTCCCCCTGCTTTAAATAGTAGTAGTAGCTATGTATTATTGCTCCCTATATAAGACTACAGTAAAAGCTGTGGACAAACTCATCTTTGCAATGAATAATTGCAAAGGTATAAAGGCAAGGGAGTTTTATTTCTATAGAGCATTTCAGCAACAAGGCTATTCAAAGTGCTTTAAATGAAGATTCAATCCAACAGCAAACACAAAAATATTACATCACTGTGTGAAAATAAAGTAAAGAAAAGGTGGAACACAAATTTCAAAGGATAATGTCTCTGTTAATTTTAATTAAAGGTAACGCCAAAATTATGGGGTTTTTTGCTCTGATTTAAAGGAACTATATCATGATATTTTACAGCTTTCAACTTCTGGGATAGACATATATATATACAAAAATATTAGAGTTGGTGTTATACAGTATTATTTTTTCCTAAAATTTTACTTGTATCCTGTAGTTAATGTTGGACCACGAAGTAAAACGGCTCATTTCTCTATAAACCCACCTCCTCCACCCCCACTCCCATGCGCTCCGCTCCTCCTGCAGAGCCGCAGCAGCTCGGACTGAAAGAAAAAGTGCTGAGCTTCATCTCAAACAGCATTCTGATGGTGAATTTTTGCACACAATGAAACTCTGTTTTATTAATGGCTCAGACATTTGCTTTGTTTTATTTTTGCATTTTGTAAAAAACAGAGTAAATAAAGCCTATTTCAGTTGCTAAATCTCCAGGCTTTAGACAGAGCCGAAACCAACTAGCTGAGTCCACTAAGCAAATCTTTCCAACCCAGTATATAAAAAAGCTGTGGGTGTTGTTTGCACCCGTTTACTGAACATTCTGAGTTACCATAGATCAATTAATTAACCCCACAATGCTGTTATAAGATCACAAAAGCAGCTTGATAAATTGCTAACACACATTAGCATTAACATGTAGCTTCTTACATGTCCATCAGGCGTCTTTGTTCTTTGATCCAGCTGCTGTTCTTTAGGAGTGTAGAATAAAATCCTGTAATCCATGCAGCCAAACTGGCGATTCCAAAGAGAAAGTAAAAACTCCAACAAAAAAAGTGTTTTAAGCTTCCAAAAACCAAAGCACCCACGAACTTTTAGAAGAAGGAGGGTGTGTTTGGAACTCTAGCAGAGGTAAGCCGCTCTCCCTGTAGGGGCGGTGCAGACACCTCAAGCAGTCAACTTTCAGCTAGTGATGTCACTAGTTGAACACTCAAGCCTAGTTTATGCTTCTCTGTTTTGACAGAGACAAGTTGACACAAAAACATTATTTATCAACGTAAAGGCTCTCCCTCACCTACGCAAGGACGCACGGAGGCTCAATATCTCCCCATCTGTCTCAGTCAACAGAGAGCTTATGCATCTGATTGGTCAGTTTCAGCAACAGCCAGAGATCGCCTCACCAGAAGAGGGCTCTATAGTCGCTGTAATCAGTAGTTAATGCATACCACGACATGCTTTATTTCGAACGGATAATTTATCTAATCTGTTCTTTTGACGATTTTTAACACAGGGAGATGTAGAGAAATAACCAAACTGCTGCTCTGTTTTTTTCCATGTGTTTTTAGAGTATTCTATGAGCTGCACCTCTAGTAAAAGCTTTACAGCTTAATCAAAACGTACTTTCTGTCGTCCATTGCTCCTTCAGGAAGAAATGCGTTCACAAGCCTAGAAAAAAAATGAAACAGTGCTGTGATAGTAGGCAGAGACACCATGAAAAGTTAGCAACCCCTGCTGTCTTGGTCGACAAACGCTAAAAAAACAAAAGAAAGGGGAGAGGAAAAAACTGACTACTATAAACGAAAAACGTCTCAGTCAATACGTCTGTGCCTGAGTGAAAATTTGCAGGTCGGAGAAGCATAAACTAAGCTTCAGCCGTTTTCTAGGAGAGGGAGGATCAGTTGCTTAGATAGCAGAATTCAGGAGGATTACTCAGACATCGGTGAATTAAGCCAATAATCACTCGGTTGGATTTTATTTATGAGAAAATTACTTTACCAGATGGTTGAAAACTCCAAAAGTTTGATTTTGCATGATATAGGCCCTTAGTGTTTCAGCAGTTCTGCAGTTTTCTGGAAGTTTCTTTCAGATTTGAGGAGCATTTGAGAACAAATAACTTTAAACAGCTGTTTGGTTTTTCTCTGTTTTTCAAGAACTCTTTATCAATGGATGTCTTTGAGAATCCAATCTGAATCACTGCAAAACCCGTGTCTGCATGTGGCAACAAGTCTGCATTGATAATACCATACAATACCAAACCGTAATTGTCTCCCATGGAGCTGTGCCACCTTTGCGAGGAAAATACGTATGTGAAGCAAAATCTTAAGCTTGAGCTGACCTCATATTTTTTTTCTGATTAAAAGGACTAAACAAACACGTTACAACAAAGAACTGCGCACCAAATAAATGTCCTCCTGTTTGATTATGACTGATAACGCTGGGGATTATAGAGACATCAAAGCTCCTTCCTATACCATTTTATGTCATGTAGCAGCTTTTAAACATGATTTTAGGTACAACTCTGTCATTTAAATAATAATGATGATAAACAAACCGCCAACTGGAGGTTAAAAGTAACAGAAAGGACATGCTCATGTCAAACATCAAATCAGACAACAGAAAAACAAAGCCAAGCCACCAGATAAACCAAGATAAACTTACCCAAAACTCAACCCGAAAACCGGCAAATAGCCAACAAAGGAGTGCAGTCAGAGCAAAATAACAACAACTCCATATGACAATAAAATACCAGGGTATCATACCTACACTAGTAATGATTACAAAAAACACAGCTTGATTGATCATATAGATTTTAATGTAAATATGTGTTGGCTATTCACTTGTCCGTTCATTTAAAAGGTTTTAAAAAGTTTCTCTATAGAATGAATTCAGTGACATTTAACAATCTCAGAGGGAAGGGTAATTGGCTGAGTCACTTATCATATTTAATGTGGCCTCCTTATTAACATGATAACTGGTTTAACCTCACAAAAGATTTTACTGCACGCTATTTTGATATGAAGATTGTAGGTCATACATTTACATTTCACAGATAATTTAATATTTGGATATTGATGTAATTTGTATAATTTGTGATTAAGAGAATATCGAAAGTAAACATTCATGCAGTTGTTTTAATACATGCATTATGATGGTCAAAAATCAGCTTGATAGTCTAATATATATATCTATTCTTCACTAAATGAACGCATCTCTGTTTGGCTGTTTTTCTCCCCTAGAAAGTTGCAGACCTACAGCTTGTTAATTTTATGACCCTGTACGTTTTTCTCCAACACTACTCGGTCCTGGCAAAGGAACAGGCGCAAATCTGCTGGGGGTTTCCTCTTGTTAAAAGTGAGTCATACATTTCTGCTGTCACCATATTCTCAGACTAACATATTAAAATGATCAGCTAGAATGACTTAAATTGTTTATGTGAAAATAACATAACTACAGCTTTAAAACAAATAGCTTTGTAATTATATGGAAATGAAGTTAAATATATATGTGTTAAATATCCTTTTATTTTTTTTATTGAAAATGTAAATTTTTAGGGCATAATCAACCAGAATGGATCATTCCACCAACCTATGTTCAATAAGTAAACATATCTTTATGGGCTTTTTTTTTCAGATTATGCAAACAGGTGCTACATTTGTTTTCATGTTTGTAACTTCTCAGAACAGTAAAGACAGCTTTTTTAACCATAAAGAAATTACCACAACAAAAAAGCCCAAAGTATTTTATTTACAATTGACTGTTGAAAATGAAATAAAACGAAGAATATAACATAACATAGAAAACGGGTCCAAATCACAGTCACAAGTGAAGGGAGCAGATTTTTCTTTATAAATTCTCTGGACACGATTTAGTTGAACAGTTTGCTCAAATATTAGGAGAAGGACCAAAATCGAATTCTGAAATTAGGATTCCTCTCAATCGCAGGTGGACAAAGGTACAGTCTTAAAAATGCTATTTAAATGCTAAATCATTTACAGTGGCTGATGCACTTGTGAAGAGAAAAACATTCTGTCATGAAGATATTTTACTTCATTGTCAGCTCAGTAGTTAATTGTACACAATATGTGTTGATTGCAGAATGCAAAAGTTTAAAACAAAAACAAAAAATCAAGCATAGAGAGGTTACAGGAGGAAGAGAGCGGCGATGTGGTTGACGATTCGATTTGCAGGAAGACGGCCACCAAACGAAATTCTGCTTAAGGACTTTTTTAAACTTTAGTTCTGCTAAGAATCTGCAAAATTTTATTGTAGCTGTATTATTTATTTATTTATTTATTTATTTATGTGTTTTTGAAATGGAAAACCACATACATCAAATCATGCTTTCTTTTTTATAGGCTGCCATTGTTTTTAATTAAATGTGCTTTTCCTTCATGGGGTATTGAGAGCTGTAAAAAATATTTTTCTTGGTTCTTGTTTTCGATCAAATCCAAAGAGAGTCTTCTATTTAAAAGGAAAATTGTGAAATGTTGTTGTTCATTTGTGGTTTAAGTCAAGTACAGTGTTTCATCCAAAGCTCCAACAAGCTACGGCTGCACGTGTATGCACACAACGGTGGGAAGTCCTGACTGATTTTATGCATTTACTGCACATTTTTTGGTAATGCACAGGAAACGACAGCTGCTCTATCTTTGTCTCGCCATCCCAAAGATCAACAGTTGAAACAGAGTGCTGTCTTTGCAGAAAACTGCACTTCAACTCCGCTCCTGTTTCATTAAAGCAACAGGTTTCTCCTGAGAGCCACACAGAGACACACACTTGCTGGTTTCAGCATGAGAATTTGTCTGTGTGTGTTTTTTTTTTTCACCTGAAATTTGCACACGATTCTTTGAAAGCGAGAAGAGCTCCTGAAATTACCAGACGGAAAGTCATTTGGGCTCTTGTGTTGAATCACAGAGAGCCTTTCAGTAACTGCGCACAGAGAAGTTTCTGAAAAGCTGCCTACAACAATTAAAACACATATTCGGTCTTGCAAACAGAAACTTTACTCATTTGTCTCTCCATGTCAGGAGTCCTTTGCAGGTCACATTTGTTCTCACAGAAGCAAACGAGCTTTTCATGTCGAGCGGCCCTATTTTTAGAAAGAAGAAGTTGAGAAACAAAAAAACATTTAGTTTTTTCTGAGAGCCTCTGTTTCTCATCAGTCTGTGAGTCGCTCCTTACTAAGTCATCATTTGTCTCCGCCCCTCCTCGCTGTGCGTAAAACTCCCCAGAATTTTTCCTCCTTGTTCAGTCTGAACAAAGCAGCCGGGCCGTGTACCACGCTTGTGAATGGCAGCGGGCTTTGGGTGTAGGATTCCTCCCTATCCACTGTCGCGGTTTCTGTCTCTCAGGCGTCATGTCGGGCCGCGGATTGCAGAACCTTTATTCAGAGCCAAAATACCTTTCATTTGGAATGTATTTGCATGTTCTCATCCTTGGTAAGACATCTGAACATTTGGTCTTCTTTTACCTCTTTTAAATGGTTTTTATATCTTGTTTGCAGGTTCCTTTCTACGTTGTGCTTCTATTTCAATATATTGCATGCATCATCACATTTTCATAAATTTCTTATTTGTATTCAAGGTTTGCTGCTTCTTCTCTATATTCCAATCTTCACACACATCCAAGTTTCTGCAGGTAGGACTGAGTTTCTTTCTTTCCTGAACTGTAGCCCATTTATATTCTTCCCACCATGAGAGTGACCCTGAATTGCCCAAATGCATCATACATGAATTTTAGTAACAGCTACCTTAAAAACTAATTTTGTTCTGTACCTGTGAATGCTGTTAAGGTGTGCCATGAGAAAATTTGATGAGGGAATAAAATTAAATGCTTGGTGAATACGTTATAATATAACAATTGAGAAATCCAGGTTTTTCTAATTTGAAATTAATACAATTCCTTGACTATTATTTCTTGTATCAAGCTTTGGGGTGTTACTGGACTAAAATTAGTGTTTTATAACAATATTTTGATCCAGAAATGTGCAAGTCAAAGAATATTTCTGCTAAATACCAACACTGTGGTATTCACCCAGGTAAGCACATCCATATATCAGTCACGGTCTTTTTAAACATCAGCTGGTGCGTCAGAACAGAGATCGGAAAATCAAGTGTTTCTGCTTTTACAGATGGAGTCCGTAACCTAGACTGTTTTAGTAAATACAAACGTGATCCCAATTGTACGTGGGAACCTGGAAAACGTCAGAGAAAGTCAGAGAAATTGTACACATTGATCTTTCAACAACCGTAAGACACAAACCTTCTCTTAATGTTGTTGTTTTTTAAATACATTTTTACGATATTTTTGTAAGTTCATTTCTTTTAAATCTCTGTCTTTGCAGGGATAAATCCCACTGTAAAGTTTTCTACAACCTCACCAAACCCTATCAAAACATTAGAATATTTGGTGATTACTACTTGATAGTGGAAGTTTTTGAAAGCGCAGAAAAACCTAATTGCACTAGAGCAGTCTTCAGAGGTTCACCAAAGAGCCTGTGTAAGTTCATGCGCACGCACACATACACACACACACACACACACACACACACATACATATATATATATATATATATATATGATAAGATAAGATAAGCCTTTAATAATCTCACAGTGGAGAAATTTACTTGTTACAATCAGCTCTCAGAACAGGCAGGAAAATGAGCACACAAGAATTAAATGGTAAGTAGAGGTATCTTTTATATATATATATATATATATATATATATATATATATATATATACTTCCATGCTTTAAATAATTTAGAAGCTGTTTATGTTGCTGCATCACGCTATCTAACTGGATACAGCACCAAAAATTGAATGGCCCGGAATTACGTTGGCTGTGAGCTCAGCGATCAGTCGGCTTTGCCTATGGGGACTATGGGAAACTGTTTCAAAGAAAACTGACTAAACTAACCTTTTCTTCATCAATGAATATTCATGTATTGTCACTTTAAATTCTTTTCAATGCATGAACCTGATAAGTTCAATAAAAGTGTTGATTTAAAACAACAATCTAAGAATCTGTTACACAAAGTAATCTCACAGATACTGTGGCAAGAGACACAACAAGGGCCGGGCAGGATTTGATCCCACAACTCCCAGGTGAGAGTCATGCGTGCTAACCATTCAGCCAAAGGGATATTCTCATGGCCAAGCAGCCAGGGCTCAGCATCAATTGGAGCCATACTGACAGGACCTCCACACTGTCACACCTCTCCCCCTCTTATCACAAGCGCATCATTGTGCTTCTGCACAGGGTGCCACAAAGTTCGAATCCATGGACTTATTACCAGTATCACATGGATCCTGCCAGCAATGCCAAATGTGGCAAGGTAGACAACGAGGGCCCGGGCAGGATTCGATCCATTACTCAAAGAAACAAGTACTGCGGTCTGAATAAATTAAAGTTTTTTTTTTTGGCTTTAATGGCAAGGCAAGGCAATTTTTTAAGGCAATTTTTTGTATAGCACACTTTCAACACAAGGTAATACAACGTGCCTTACATGATTCGGTGGAAGAGAAACCAAACATATGATAAAAGCATGTAAAGTATAAACAGCAAACGTATTAAAATTAGAAAAACCATTAGAATCAATAAAAGAAAACATTTAACGTTTGACTAAAATTTAGGAAAAGCATAAAAAGAACATGTATGTCAAAAATTTATATTAAAACATTACTCAAAGGCAGATCTAAACAGTAGAATTGTAATCTGTGATTCAAAAGAGTTCAAAGATTCAGCAGCTTTATAGTCATTAGGAAGTTTATTCCAGATTTAAGGGGAAGAGAAACTGAAAAAGCTGCCTCTCCATGTTTAGTTCTAATTCTAGGCATGTTTAGTAAACTAGAGTTGGAGGACCTGAGTGGTCTTCTGGGTTGGTATTGTGACAACAGGTCTTCAACATACTTTGGTGCTAAATCATTTAATGATTTATAAACTAGTAGGGGTATTTTAAAGTCTATCCTCTGAGCTACAGGGAGCCCGTGTAAGGACGTTAGAACTGGGGTGATGCGTTCTACTTTCCTGGTTCTATTGAGCATGCAGCAGTGTTCTGGATCAGCTGCAGCTGTCTGAGTGACTTTAGGTAGACCTGTGAGAAGGACGCTGTTGCAGGACTCAATCCGAATAAAGAGTAATGCATGGATGAGTTTTTCAAGAATCCTAGAAATGATCTTCAGGTGATGACTTAACGCAATCTGCTGGGATTCCTTACACAGATTGAAATTCAAATTGTATTGAAATGAATTTTGTTTTAAAGTGCCTTGAGATGACATTTGATATGAATTCGTGCTATATAAAGAAAAGTGAATTGAATTGATAGAAGGCTGACCTTGTTATTACCTTCATGTGACCCTGGAGGTTCAGATCTGAGTCCATTATTGCACTTAGATTACGCGCCTGATCATCAGTTTCTAGTTGAATAAACTGAAGCTGTGTGCTGACTCTTGATTGTTCCTCTTTAGGTCCAAAAATAATTACTTCATAAGAATTAATTTTGTTTCTTTTAAGCTGGAGAAAGTTATGGGACATCAAGCTATTGATTTGTTGAATGCATCATTTAGAGTCTGGATGGGATCAAAATCACCTGGTGACATGGTAAAGTGCAGCTGAGTGCAATCTGAATAGGTATGGTAACTAATCTTGTAAAATGCTATAACTGGGTTAGTGGAAGCATTTAAATATCGAACAGAAGGGGTCCGAGATGGAGCCCTGGGGGACCCCCACATGTGATTTATGTCTGTTCAGATATGAAATTGTCTATTCACACAAAGAAATCTCTGTTCTTCAGGTAGAACTCAAACCAGTCAAGTACTGCACAAGAGAGTCTAACCCAGATCTCCAGTCGTTCCAGTAGTATTTTGTGGTCAACAGTGTCAAATGCTCCACTGAGGTCCAACAGAATCAGCACTGTGGTTCTGCCACATTCTGTATTCATGCTGATGTCATTGAAGACTTTAATGAGGGTGTCCTCAGTGCTGTGGCCAGCTCGAAAACCAGACTGAAAATGATCAAAGAAGTTTGTCATTGTTAGGAATTTATTCAATTGTAGAAACACATCTTTTTCAATTATCTTGTTGATTAATGGGAGATTAGAGATTAATGACCATGATGTCATTTGGAGGAAAATGGGGAAGGCTAGCACCCCATTAAAAAACACTGGTGAAGAATGAGGGCTGCAGCATCAGGTTGTGTGGGTGTTTCACAGCAAGAGAGTGGCGCACTTCCCAAAATAGACAGCATCACATGAAAAGGAAGGAAGGTTATCAGGAAAAATTTAAACAGCTTCTTGGGATTATCTTGTTTTATGTTCTTATTTAACTCAGACTGGTAAGGAGGAATATTACCTGTAGTTGACATGTTTTGGCAAATCGCTTCCGCCTTAATCAGGCAGAAGCGATTCTGCAATGATAAGATATGATCAAATAAGAATTCAAAGCAGATAAATAATTAATAAATAATAGCTAGTTAAAAGCTAAAATAAAAATTCAATCAAATAATACATACAGAGTGATTAAAACATATATTAGTAAATAATAATCTGTTAAAAGCTATGCCAAAAAGGTGAGTCGTGAGCCTGCTCTTAAAAACATGAACGTTCTCTGCGGCCCTGAGGTCCTCTGGCAGCCTGCTCCAGAGGTGAGGGCCATAGTAATTGAAAGACCCCTCACCATGACTCCGTGTCCTGACATTTTGGGATGACAAAAACACTTGTAAAGATGGATTAAAAGACAGTGATCATAGTTTTAGTAAACGTTTCTCTATTTCAGCCTCAGGACTGATGACTAAAACTTAAGTTTTGTCCTCGTTTAGCTGAAGAAAATGTTCTGCCATCCAGGATTTAATGTCTGAAATGCAGTTAAAAGTGCATCCATTGGCCGTCTGTCATCAGGAGACATGGAGATGTACAACTGTGTATCATCAGCATAACTGTGAAAGTTTACTCCATGTCTTCTGATGACACTGCCATGAGGGAGCATATACAGGTTAAAAAGCACTGGGCCTAAAACTGAACCCTGGGGAACACCACATGTGATCTTGTGGACCTTAGAGGAATAGGTATCTTAACTTACCAAATAGTCCTGTCTGTGAGGTATGATGTAAACCTCTTATGAACAGCACCAGAGAGGCCGATCTATTTTAAACGCGTTAAAAGAATAGTGTGGTCTACTGTATCAAAGGCAGCGCTTAGATCCAGTAGAACCAACACCGTCACCTTCTTAGCATCATAGTTTAATCTAAGATCATTTAAAATCTTCTTAAATGCTGTCTCGGTGCTGTGGTACATCTTAAAACCAGATTGAAATTTCTTTAGTTCATTATGAGCATTAAAATCATTAATTGTAATTAAAACAAGTTTTTCTAAAACTTAGCTTAAAAATAGTAAATTAGATACCGGTCTGTAATTGTTTAAAGGAAACGTATGTAGGATTGTGGCCAAAAGAGGTACTGCAATCACATTCAAAATATTGTAGAACTGTGTATCCCTTCCTGACTCGAGGTTGCCAGCTGCTGCGGGATCCAGCAGGAACGGCTGACCCTAACTAAATAACATTAGCAATGGTCATACAGGTTAACTTGCAGCATGTGTAGTCCACAATGTACGCCAAGAACGAATGAGGAATTATTTGTACCGAGGTATAGGCTACTCAATACGTCTCCATTACGTTTCACATTGCCAGAATCGATGTGCTGTTGTTTTCCTCGACAGTTCAGCATAATGACAAAGAAACGGGCCCTGATGCTAATGTTAGCAATGAGGACTCGTCGTTTTTATCTCCCAAACATTTCCTTACCTTTTCAATTTGATGACCAACATAACGTTAATTTCCACGAACATGCATAACTTTGTTCGACTGTCGTGAATATTTGAAATGTCAATTTACATTAGGAATAAGTAAGTTAGCCAAACATATGTTAATCTTACATTTCCAGGAGAAAATTGGTGACGTTGACGTCTGTATTCAAATTCTTCTCCATTTTCAGCCGTCTCCATCTTTCAAAGGCATCTCCTTGTTTTAGTTCGGACTTTGTCACGACGTATTTCAGATTGATAACGAGGTCTTTTAGGTAACGCTATTTTCGTAACGTTATACATGTTTTGTCCGTAACGTTCGGAGCTTCAGCTGTGGTAAACAGAGCAGAGCTGGCAACCCGGATGAGGAAACTCTACAGACTTCGTGATTTGTAGATAGCTTGAGGGTGGAGCCTCAGACCAAAACACAAAATGACAACAATAACATCACTTGAGGGCTGCAAGTTTCACTTTTACATAAGAATATCCTGGCCGGACCACTGTTGACAGTGATATAAGTATTTCAAAAGAACATGACTTCTTAATGTCTAGTGACATATCAGGGCCATTTTATGATTAATTAAAATACATTTCTTACATAAGTTTCCTTTAAATCATTAAAATTTAAATTGCTCTTGTTCAGCAGGGGCCTCACTACCGCAGCTTTAAAGTTGGCAGAAAACCCCCCGTCTGAAGGGAGCAATTCATAAAGTTTATAATCTCGTGTTTAAAAGATTCATGAAATTTCTTTAAAAAAACGGATGGGAATTGGGTCCAAAGCACTTGTAGTGGGCCTCAGTGAGGAGAAATTTTTAACAAGGGTCCCAGCTTCTACCAGGACAAAACTGTCCAGTTTTTTCTCTGGTAAAGGCAGACACTCAGATATGTCTAAAACCATGTTAGTTTGAGAGGATAAAATATTACATCTGATGGTGTCTACCTTTCCTCTCAACTGGTCTGCAAACTCCTCACACAGAGTTTTTGAGGATGTTTTCTGACGTGTAAAAGAAAAAAAAATTTTGGCCAGAGTTAAAAAGGTGTTATCGAGCAAGGCAGCCTGCAAAACTGACTCAGTTACTCAGTTGGGAGGAATGGTACTAGTTGCCAGCAAATTATTGTAACCAGCCTGCCGCAGGATTCCAAGAATGTTGAACCTACATTATACTGTCAAATATTAGATTTTCTAAAACATGAAGGAAACGAACGTAAACTTTTGATGTAAAAAAAATTGTAATATAAAAAAAAATTCTCTGATTATTCAGGCAAATAAGAATAATGCTGATATTCCTTAATGATCTAAAACAGGAATGATTTTGTCCGATTAAATGTCAGACAAAGACACAAAACTGTTAACGTTGTTTTTCTAATGTCACTATTTCAGATCGCTGCGATCCTCCAAACAATGTGCTCCCGACTCGCTCCCCTGGAGCGCTGAAGGTGGACGTTACCTGGAATTCACTAGACGCGAAGTACATCAGCAAGTTCTCTGTGAGATATAAAATGCTGGGCAGCCACTCGTGGAACAAGGTCAGGAATAATAACCTGCTTAGAATTATTGCAAAGCTGTTTTTAATTCAACTAGGCATGCTGACTATATAACAACAATTAAATAACAAGCAAATTGTGACGGCATGCATGTATACTAAAATGCAATGTTTGAGTTAACTGGACTGAACTTTGTATGTAAAGAAACCCTACACAATGCTAAGTATTATAAATGCATTTACTTATTCAAGTATTAATAATAGCACTTTCATGAGCACTTTGTGTACAGTTTATGCACTGTTTTAATGTTAGTTTTCAATCTCAAAATATTAGGATGGAATTTTTACTGTACGTTTATAAAGAATTAATTTTCAGTTTCCTTAAAACTTTAAGGATAGAACAGTTGAATAGTTCTTGTCAGGTCCCAGTATTACATGCCGAACATTAAAAAAACAGACAAAAACCTTAGAATGTGGAATGGTCAGCCTGTGGTCAGGTTTTTAATTAATCAATTAAAGCTACAAGGTGATAACAAAGAATATCATACCATTTCTAAACAGGTAGGAAGCAATGATACAGATCAAGCTTTCCTAAATGATACCCCAAGACCCTCTGACCGATAACGAATCAAGACTTTAAATATTTTCTATGCATGTCATGGTTGCACGTGTTCGTGCATATACAAGAATACAGACACTCAGCTCGATAGGAACCATATGTGTTCTTGGAAGCTTGTTGCAAGTCATAATAATATATTAAGTTTAGAAAAAAAACATTCTTGCCAATAGAGGAAATTGGGGAAATTGCATCCTGATGAGGCGAGAGACTCCACGTGGCTCTTGTGTGAAAAACCAATTATACAGCAATAGAGTATAAGCAGTATTATAATATTAATATATGTGTCCATGTTTGCATACATATGTCCATATTTGCCTTCTGCATTCTTTGTGATCTGAGGAAGATTCCCAGTAATCCAGGACATGATAATCTTGACAGTTTAAATTAAGGTAACTGGATTTTTCTTGTCTTGAAAGCGTCTCATCTCTCATTCAGAACTGAAGAAGCTTCATGGATGAGAGACGGAACGTTTTCAAGACAACAAGAACAATCCAGTTTCCTTCATTTAAACTCTCAAAAGTTCTTTATGATGATTTTATGTGCATAATACACACATACTGATTATTAGAAAGTTTTCTCCAGAGCCTCTTCAACATTTTAATAGCATCCAAAGCACTGCAAAAAATATTTTATCTGCTGACATATTAAGTTATAGTAACAATAAGGCCAAAAATAAACCCCGAAATCTAACAACTTAGATGGAAATCTGAAGGGAACTGAGAATGCAATGTCAGACTGTATTAGCCAAATGTTCAGGAGTTGGGCTCAGATCATTAGTATAAGTAAAATAAAATTCTAATGCTGTAGCATATCAAGATATTTTTGCAATTTTGCACTGATAGCTTTAAACTCTAGAGGAATCCCCTTCCTGTTTCCAAATTAAGGCATTAGTGATTAAATCAAGTTCCGTAAAGAAATTAAAGAAATTAATGAGTAGGTTTAACATGAAAGAACAAAGTCTTGACCTCGGCCCAATAATAAACCTTCAGTAAAAATCACTGCAGACACTGCCAACCAAGCCTTCTCTTTTTTTTGCGTATCCTGTCTAGCAGTTTGCTACTCAGAATTGGTATCTGAGTACCAAGTACAAGCCCAACAGATTTAATTTCCCAAGCAGAGCATTACAGCTTTGCTATAATACTCCAAGTACTATTATTATACTCCAGGTAACCAAGCCTTCTCTACCACAAGAGTGTCTGATCCAACAAATTCACTCCCAAACTTTGTGAAAAGCTATCCCAGAAACCCTGAAGCTGTTATTGTTGCAGACTGTGGGTCTACACAACGTTAAAACCAATGACTTAGAGGTGGTTATGCTCAACTCAATTTGCAAGCGAATAAATCTTTTTTGGCAATACAGTATGCTACATTAAGGTTTATTTTAAGTTTTAAGGTTGGCTCTGTTGTCAATATCTTCACATACAAAGACATACAAAGGAATCAAAACTATGTTTCTCAATATCCCATTGGCAGACAGACCCGACAAGACAATGTCCTAACTACTAAGTAACAAATAGATTAAGTGCATCCATACATCCATTTTCTGTACAGCTTATCCTCGAGGGGTCACGGGGGGGAGGGGGGGGAGGCAGGTGCCTATCTCCAGCGGTCAATGGGCAAGAGGTGGGGTACATCCTGGGTAAGCCATCAGTCCATTGCAGAGTTAAAGTGCTGCTTTTTTTTTTGAAGAGTCAATACTAATAGCAATAATAATGATAATAATAGCAGCAGATGTGTGTAATTTTTTTTTTATAGGTCAGAGGTGGTCATTTTCTATGAGTCGGAGTCTAAAGTGTTTTTCTGTGTGGCGGAGTTCGGTAATTTCACCGCCTGGTGGATAAAGCTGTTGGTGAATCTGGTTGTGTGGGAGCGAAGGCTCCCATACCTCTTTCTAGCAGAGAATGTGTGTGGAGTGGCTTTTACCGCTCACAATTGTGACAGCTTAGTGGGTGAGATGTGTGTAGTATAGGTCTTTTAGCTGTGCACCCAGCTGTATCCACTGCAGGGCTTTCCTCTTGTAGTTAGTGCAGCACCCACCCCACACATTGATGCAGTTGGAGAAGATGCTCTAAATGATTCCTGCCAGTGATGCGGTGTTGGTGGTCCAGGAGAGGTCCTCACTGATATGGACTCTCAGGAATTTAGTGCTGCTCACTATTTCCAAAGCAACACCCTCGATGGCCAGTATTGGGTGTAGCCTCTCTGGAAGTTGACAGTAATCTCTTTGGTCTTGCTGACATTCAGCAGGAGGTTGTTGTTCTGGCATCACATGGCCAGATGGTAAACCCCCTTTCCTATAGTGAGTCTCATCCCCCTTGGAGATGAGCCCCACCAGGGTTGTATCATCCGCAAACTTGACAAGGAGAATGGAGCTATATTTGGTGTGCAGTCATGTGTCAGTAGGGTGAGGAGCAGAGGACTGAGCACACAACCTTGTTGGGCCCCTGTGCTCAGCATAATGGTGCTCGAGGTGCTGTTGCCAACACTTTTTGCTTGTGGCCTCTGACTGAGGAAGTCCAGCAGCCAGCTGCAGAGGAAGGTGCTGAGGCCCAGTTTGTCAAGTTTTTTTTTCTATCGTCAGCCCAGAGTTGTAGTCAAATCACTATCTCTCAAATCCAATCACACTTGAGTCTTTAGTGTTCGAGTCGAGTGAAAATGCAAGTCCAAGTCATATAGAATTAATCCAAGTAAAGTCCCTAGGTCCTATAGACCAAGTTTGGATCCCAAAAATAATCTTCAGTCAAAGTCATTATCACCTGAGAGCAAGACAAAATAATAAACAAGTTGTGTATTTTAGGACTAGAATAATAGCAATACATGGTTAACTTTATAAAATAAAATGTACTCAATTCCACCACTTATCTTACCAAGCTAACACCGTGGCATGTGCAAAATAATAAAACAGGCTTAAAATACATTTGAAAACTATAGTTTTTTTCCCCCTTCTTTTTGTGTGTGAAAACTATAGTTAATCAACACGTCACCCATTCACTTACAAAGTTTTGGGAAGTTGTTACCAAATTTTTAGTGTAATCTGACCTAATATAACAAGCTAACTCTAGCATCGGCTACATGCTAATTCCAAGAATAACAATTTGTCATGCTGGTGTCCAAGTCCTGAAGTTAGAAGTCTGAATCCAAGTCCAAGTCATCGGCGTTCTGTTCGAGTCAAGTCACAAGTCTATTAAACATGACTCATCCCTGACTCAGTAATAAGGCATCACAAAGCAGTTTGTAATAAGGAAGAAAAGATCAATGGTCAAGTAACAATGTCGACTTTAATAACAGTGGTTTGTCTGGAAAAAAGGTTTCTACTCATTTTATTTAGAAAGGATAAATTCAAATGTTGTTTATTGTTAAAGTTATACCATTAACCGGTCCAGTTTCCATAAATTCTGCTTTGACTTGTTTCCACTCACTAATTTCTGCCTTTTTCACAGGCTGTGGAATCTCAGTCACCCACCACAGTTAGTGTGGAAAAGCTAAGCCCCTCACTGGTCTACGTTGTTCAGATACAATGTGTGACTAGTGTTAAATGCTCACAGTGTCCATGGAGTAAAAATTACATCGTCCCATCAGGTGAGGAACTTGCTTGTGCTGACCTGATTTCAGATAAATTCAGAACTCAAGTAAAACTTTATCTACAATGGTCCAAATCCACGATGTCGAAATGTGTTGTGTCCGTTTTTTCAGTGCTTACAGCTCAACCCATCATTACCAGCTCCAAATACACTGATATTTACGGGAAAACTGGCTCCCGGTTGATTTCAATAACCTGGAAGGTACGTGCACACATTGAATCAACACAGTTTTGGGCCTATTATCTTTTTTTTGTTGAAAAAGGTAATATAATGAGGCCACGACAATGAAACTATAGTTGTGCTGTTTGGTAGTTTCCTGTCAAAGAGCTGTATGATGGCTACCAAGTGATGATTCGGAAAGAGTCCGGAGAGGCTCCAGAGGAGCAGATGAACACCTCACAGCCTGAGATCAAACTAATCCTCTCTTACTCATCTTATCATCTCAAAATCTTCGCTTACAACAATGTAAGCCACTCCCCAGCTGTGAGCCATATAATACATGGAGACATCAACAGTAAGAAAATCCCTTTTTGGTTTTGCTTCCTTTCTATCTTGAGTCTCGATGAATTAGGAACTGAACAGATTTTTTTTGACAATGTGTAAGCTAATGAAAATTTGCATCTTCAGATTTAGGAGACGGGAGACTGAATGTGACAGTCCACAACAGTATGGCATTTACAGTCTCCTGGAGTAAATTGATCGGAATGTATGTCTGCTACTCAGTGGAGTGGATGACAAAGGGGCATTCGGCGCGGTACAGATCCTTCTTCGAGGACACTAAGAACAACCAGACCTTATCCTCTTTATCAGGTGGGTAAATATTCCAACTGAACAACTTTGACAGGAAAAGTCACTGAACTGCTGCGTGTATTTAGTTCCGCTACAAACATGAACCGCAGTGTGCAGGCATCAAGCAAAACACAGATAGGAAAGTGGAAGTTTCATGATGAACAATTTGATAAAGAATTAAACAATAGACTATGAACACAATAAACTTATAGCTATGTATATAAGCAGTAAGTGTAATCAAGGAAATAAGCAACAGTTCTAAGGGAAACTGTTGGAATCCAAGATTCCCCCAAGTTGGTTGATTGGGAAGGACTAAGACAGAAAATAAAAGTTTAACCCTTCATTAATAAACAAAATTTTAGCAGCAGCAATGCCTCAACAGGGTCTGAAATGCTGCGTCTTTTAATCTAGTATCTTAACAGTGTCTCAAACTGGATCACACAGTATCACTTTGGGATCTCTAATTTCTGGGGCAATTAAATTAGATCAGACTGAGTACACAGTATGTAACCCTGGACATAATCTAACATTAGAATAATTATTTTGATCGACATAAAGCTTATTTTATTAATATGGTGCTTTATTGATCAGCATAATGCTTAATTGATCCAAGAAAATGCAGGCAGAGGACCGATGAGATAGAAAACGGCTGTGGAGAAGGAAATGCCAATCTAGGGAACTCAATTCTAAATCACAAATGATAAGAATAAATGCACAACTGAACCATCAAATCTGTCAATTTTCTGGGACATTTCTCCACAAAGTCTAAGACTTTTGCTCACAAATGAGAGCATTTATACATGCTGGTCGTAAGCACAGCACAAAAGACCTGCAATACTAATACAGTGACAATAAGTGGAGTTAACCCTAGCGACAGGTGTGTACAGGGTTACTATAGTAACATGGGATTGGAACAATACAAACTATAAGGAGAACCAGGTGTTTAAAAAAAATCTGGTTATGGAGGATGGCGGCCCCTGAACTCAAGTTTTTTTAAGAATGCAAATTAAAACAGATTAATAGATTCAGTACCTCTAAAGTTTATGACCCTATCCTCCCAAAAATACGGAACATCCAGAAAAAGTTATGTTTTGTTTTTTTAATTGTTCCAACATGGCCTCAATTCACGAATGGTTCTCACTAAAATACAGCACAAAAACCTCAGCATGTTTTTAAAGGTATGCTGTTCGGGTGAAGCTTGGATGCAGGGAGTAGATTACACAGTATTTTATCTCTTATCACTTTTGTCATGAAAACACATTCTTAGTATATTTAAATAATATTTCAGAATGGCTCAAATTTGTCAAAAAATGCTTAGTTGAATTAATCACAATGTACAGTAGGTTAGGAGGCTGTCAGTTGGAACCACATTCTGAAACAGCTAAGACTGATCGTCTTCATAGAGTAGAAAATAATGTGCTTAATGTCAGCAGCAGTGATGCAAATAGAGGACCCTATTGCTACAGATTTTTTTACTTTTTTTGACATGTCCAATACGTCTGAGACAGCCAGGTTTAACCAGTAAATCAAATTTTGAAATTAACAGAAAATCTGGATTTTTCACTTGAAATTTTCGATTTGTGGTTATTTTTATTATTTTTGTATTATTGATGATCCTTTGTTGTGACAGAGAGGAAAATAAAACCTGTCTTCCAATTCCTTACTTTTTTGAGGTAGAAGTACTAGTATTGGTACTCGGGATCAGCAAGTACTCAAATCCGAGTATCGGTATCGTTTTGGTTTGAAAAAAGTGGTATCGTTGCATCCCTAGTCCAGACCAAAGACAAAATTACGGGAGCAAAATCACTTACTGACATGTCCTTTATA
This sequence comes from Apricaphanius iberus, assembly GCA_028564705.1. Classification (NCBI taxonomy): domain Eukaryota; kingdom Metazoa; phylum Chordata; class Actinopteri; order Cyprinodontiformes; family Aphaniidae; genus Apricaphanius; species Apricaphanius iberus. Next base: position 1,465,078 of record JAPXFQ010002640.1, read on the forward strand.
GAACCGATTGTATTCATCTTGCTGTCAACAGTCGCGACATTCAGCGTGGTTTTTTTTGTACTTAGAACATGGATATCATGACTTCCAACAGGGAAAAATTCACTGGAATGGCCTCCAAAGTCGGGCTTCCCACTTGGAAAGTCTAAGATATTTTTTTTTGTGCTCCCACTTTGACTTTTAAAATGGCCATTCCCCTCATAAACAATTGTAGCTATGGTGGAAAAATGTCTATTTTACAAGGTACCCTAGTAACAAATGTGTCTAAAATCCATCTTACATGTATAGCCTGCAACTGTAAACATAAAAAAATGAAAGTACTGTTTGCATGTGGAATGTACAGCTTAAAACAATGTTTCTAAGAGATGATACTAATAGTCACCTGTGTCTTCCAAGGACCCTTTAGCAGCACCCAACATGTGATGGGCTCTCTTGGCAACTGATTAAGATTTTTTTATTATTATTAATTCAATTTTTTTCAGGTGGGTGTCTCTGTTAGCTCTGAATTTGTATCTTGAATCTGCAAATGAAAGCTAATAACATAATGATCTTCGACCTTCTATTTGGAAAATTGTTAGGATTTCCTAACTAATGGTGTGCTCTATTTGTATTTAGAACACTGAAATTCCAATGTCAAAGAAATTCCAAGTCCAAAAAATCAACTGGAATGCCCCCCTTCAAAGTAGTAGTAGCTGTGGTGGAAACTTTTACAAGACACGCTAATAAGAGTGCGTCCAAAATCAGTGTTACATGTAGGGGCTGCAACTGTAAACCTTTCAAAGTGAAAGTGTCAGGAAGCAGAGATAATCCACACCTTACCACAGCATTTACTCTATGCATATGTAACCGTGTGAATGGTGTGTGTTTCCTGCATTAGAGTATTTCACACTGTGAAGACAGAAAGCTGATAATCTCATGGAGTAACAGTACAAGTGTGAAATCATCGCCTAAAATAATGTATCAAATTCTTCCCTCTTTGTCACAGACATAATTGGTGTTGCTGTGTGTAATCTGTGTTTGGGTGGTAGCCATGGTAAGAGCTTTCCTTTTGAATAAAAAAGCTCATCTCTTTCGGGAGAGGAAACGCACAGCATTTGTAGAAAGACGAGACAGCTGGGGCTTTTAGGTCATACTTGAGATTTGTATAGATAGATATAAAAAGTGGTTGATCATGAGCCTCCTAAATAATATATTTTAATACTTTCCTCTCCTTCTCAAATTCCATATCCAGAGGTAAGACCAAAATTATTCAAATTGCAGACAGATCAAGGTTTAAATTAATCTTTTAAATTGACCAAGATGCTTCTTCTAAATTAAATTAACATTAATGAAGTGAACAAACAATATGCCTGACTTGAATATGATGAGAATCTGTGGGGGGAGCTAGCAACAAGGAGGCCAACATAAATCACCTGCAACAAACTGCAGAGAAATTAATTAAAGTTTTGATTGCTGTTATGCCAAAGATGTTTCTATGGATTATTGAGAAAGGCTTAAATGCCTTTTTTTTTATAAAGTGCTAATAACAGCAGATTTTTTAATTTCAAACAGATACTTCTTTTGCAATGCTTTATTATTAGTTACAATGTTCTTGGCTGAATTATTTCATAAATCTAAATCTGCAGGGTCTTTTGGGCTGAACATAAGCAATTAATGATCAAAATACACTATTTTATGATAATATCATATCAAATCCAGCCTTTATTGGACAACACACAGCATATTAGTTGAAGTGCCTACATACATCTTATTTGGGTGGGAAAGTGTTTTTTTTTTCATGTAACAGCAGGAGAATTCCAGCAACCTTTCTTCTTTTACATTTTTTGCAGAAGTCAGCTGCCATTTTGATTTCCTTTTGCTGTTTGTTTTTCTAACAAACTCAAAATGAAGTTCTATGGAAAAGATGACAAGTAGTCACGTCTTGAACTGCTCACTTGGAAGTATTTTACAGAAAGAAGCCACTAGTTGTGGGAACAACATATCAGTTTAATATCTAATCTCCACGAGATTTGTAGTTTTGGTGTGTTGTCAAAAACGGAGGGGAAATAAAAAACTGTTTTCTTAGTTTGAATATTTCTAACGGAGACAAAATGAAAAAGTTCTCACCAGATGTCTGCAAAAATTTAAGTAATTGTATTATACAAAGAAATAAAAGCGGAATCCGTCTGTAATTGAACGTTTGAGTCAAAAAAAAATTAATAACGCAGGAAGGAAGTACTGAACACACTTAAAGTAATATCTTAAACACATCGTTAAAAAGGTTTTCTTGGTAATGACTACTTTAAGACAACTCCTGTGTGGCTACATATATTGTTCAGATGGGATTTTGACCTGGTTCTTCCAAACAAATACTATACCTAGTTTTTAACTGAGCGGTATAACACAGGTCTGTACACCATTTTATGGCCTGGTGCATTCAGGAAAGCATTTCCACCTTTACTTGTACTCTCACTGGGCAGCTGGAGTTAAACCCAAACTCCTAATGGGGCATCATACTCATCAAACATGACACACCAAGCAATGACGTTTTTAGGTCCCCCGATCAATGAACCTTACACTACAACTAAAAGGGGGCATGGAATAGTGCGGTACGGCTTGGTTGTATGGGCCGCTTTTATAATGGAAACACACAAAGTACTGTACCAAACCAGACTGACCCACGCTGTAACACTTAGTGGAAATCTAGCAAAATTTTTGTCAAATCTTGAATATTCTTGGGGTCTGTTCTATGGATGTGATCCTCATGTCTTTCTATTGATTTTCAATAGAATACAAGTTAGTTAGCTGACTTTGCCAATCTAGCAGCTTTACCTTTTTTCTCTGAAAGTATTTACAATTTTCCTTGCCCGTCTTTGGGACTTTATCGTTCTTAGTAATCTTTCACCGATTTTTATCCAGAATGTTTTCATCATTTATCCTTCCTGTCATTTTTTTAAGCCTGGAAGAAACATGTTAAAGAACTCATATCATGATGCTCCCACTTGCAAACTTCACTGGTGTGGTCTATCTGGTGTAATGAGGAGAAGCAATGTTCTTTAAAATATTATGTCTACAATAAACATCCAAAAAGTTCAGCTTTGTGCTCTTCTTACCAGCCTATATAATGCCACTTTCACTGGATAACCCAGGTCCTCTGTGGCAAACTTTAAACAGTAACTGAAACCCATAAAAAGGCAGCATCCCGCCCCCAAGCAACATTTGAAAAACTCTACCAAAGTGGGCAGGACCAGGAGACACGAAGGGGCGTGGCCAAGTGTGGAGGATGAGTGCAAGCCATGCCATCCACCATAGGTAAAGAGAGGCTTTATGGAGCGTAGCGCGCAAATGACATATCAGTTTGAGCTGTTGACTCAGCGCTGAGTCAATGCTGCCCGAAGCCAGCAGCATGTATAGTAGCAAACAAGCACAGAGAGCCTAGCGCTAGCCTCAATGCTAAGTAGCTTCGGGGGAACTACCTCAGTTTTTGTTTCCTTATTCACTGTGTGTTTAAAGCGTATAGGCTATAACTTCTGACTTTAAACCACTTCGGCGTTGTGGTCCTCCAAAGTGGGATAGACAGATTTCAGCGTCCTCTGTTTCTCTCGAGGCAAGGCAAGGCAATTTTATTTGCATAGCACACTTTCAACACAATGCAATTCAAGGTGCTTCTGTTTGCACACGTAGCACCCATAGAATGTAAATACAATAGACTATAGCACACATGATGCGCAATTTCAAGACGGGGTGTCTGAGAGAGGGAGGGTGTCTCTGTGAGACTGTGCCTGTGACATGGGGAGCCTATGTCATACCCTTCTACTTCCGGTCCATGGGTCCCCAAATGCCAAAAAAAATGAATGAGAGTCAATGGAAAGATAAAATTTATTCTCTGATCCAGTTTGAAATGCGCCGTGGATTGAACATATGATGTCCGTGATTTTTAAAAACTAATTTTGATGCACAGAAAACGCTGATTTTCGACCGGAGGTAAAAGTTACTTTAGGTTTTGTTTAAAAATGCTGAGAAGACTACAACTGCAGAAGAAGAAGGAGAGTGATGGCTGTAGCCTCCAGGACGAAGAAAGGAGTATTAAAAACGAAGAAAACCTCTATAAATCTGACCATGTGGAAAGTAGCAGCTATGTTGGAGCTAAAGCAGTTGTCTGAGTGACAGCCAGCATGGAGGAGAAGCCCCTACAAGCTCTAAGTGATTGTTTTACGTGCTATAGCTAGTGCTAACTCCCGTTAGCAAAATAACGTCATATATGCGACTTCTGACTTCTGATTTGTAGGCATTTTAAATGCGAATGTTTACAATCAAATAAATCCCAAATCACTTGACAAACGCAGTCGAAACGTACATCATTAGTTATCATTTAAATCGAATTATAACATATGTGTGATTCAGACGAAAGACAAAGCGGACCAGAAAATAACTTTTATCGCTCCATTGACTTCCATTCATTATTTTTTCGGTTTGGGGGCCCATTAGCCGACCGGAAGGGTAGGAGACTTAGGCTCCCCATACACAATGGAAAAGATGTACCCCTCTCAGCCAATCACAAAATTCAGACGCAGTACCGCCAAATGCACATGAGCGGCAGCACTAAGACGTTTTTAGACCGGAAAATGTGGAATTTAACAAGTTAACACAAAAATGGGAAAAAATGCCATGAAACTGAAAGATTGTATTGGTAAACACCCAGTTATAAATTTAATATGCAAAAAAAAAGTTGTTTTGGGGTTTAGTTACACTTAAAGGATACTTCAGTATTTTATTTCTTCAGCGGGTGAGTTTTGTGCAGTAGGTGGCAAAGAGCACATTGCAGCCAAGTACATTACTTTATGTTTTCATGGGGAAAACCTGTACATGCTATTTTGGAGTCCTTCTGAAACGTTCTTTGAGTGTTCCATGGCTCTTTTGATCATTCTTTTAGAAATCTTAACATGAAATGTTTAAAAGTTTAAAAAATGCCATTATAACCATTGCCAATTGCATGTTTTTTTCCAAGAGTAAATTCTTTGTGAAGGTGTCAATGCTTTTGTCTGCCGTTTTCCACATTCTTTTTCTTCGTATGTTCAATATTTATTCACTTTGTCCTGTTTTTTGTTTTGTTTTTTTTACACAACAATTTTACGAACTGATTTTGTTTTATTTTATGTGTATGAGTTTTTTTGTGTTTGTTGGGGGGGGGGGTTGTTTGGCACAAGTGGCTTTCATTTCCAGCAGATCACAGAGGAAAGGGGTTGCTAGAGTATGGGGGGAAACGTACCGTAAAGGTACTAGAATCGGGAACCGAACAGCTACGTCGAGCACTAATAGCTTCTATATATGGCGCTGCTGCTCCGCCCCTACACCACACAACGCCCCCATGTTTATGTGTTTAATACCAATACCTGAATGTCCACCGTATATAATACAACCTTTTCCCTTGTTTGTATACTGTTTTTTTCCAAATTACTACAGAACCTTTGGAGCCTTATAAAAGATACAGAATCACTCTGCATGTGCGCCCAAACAAGAACACCTGCAACATAAAGCACATCAACAACAGTGAGAGCACCTACGGGAGTACAGAGTTTTATTACATGGAAGGATGTAAGTCTGATACTGCAAACCTTTTTTAAACTTAAAATTCAAGTATATATTGAACTATCGCAACAAATCTCGTCTTTTTTTTATGTCTTGGATTCCCCCGCAGCTCCTGTCAGCGCCCCTGCAAACATCAGCTCCCACAATGTGACGGTTAATTCAGCGGTGCTGAAGTGGTCACAAATCCCAGAGGAAGACTTAAGAGGGTTTCTGCTGGGATACATAATCCACTACACTGAATATCACTACAGGGAGACCAGTACAGTGCACAGTAAGGACCAACCATGTAAAACAAAATGACAGTTAGAAGGAATTTTAGTGAAATGAATGGTGTCTTCACACATCCTCATTTCAGCCTTGTCCTATGTATGCATGAATATGTACAGCTTTGGGGTGTATGAGTTGTTTATTTATAACTTCAATAGTCTACGTCAGTAACAGAGACTGACGCAAATATAGTTCATTTGAACCATAACTCTGAAAGATGGAAAAGAATGAGTCATTACCACTTTGACTTTTAGCTTTATGGGGCAAAGTGCAGCATGTTAATAGGTTTAGAGAAACAACTGTGAGTAATAATGAATGGAATGTAGAAAAAAGGGGAAATCTGTGATATTTTGTTTCTGAAACAAACTTTGGTTCAGGTAAATATCCTAAGTGCAAGGCCAATGCCAATATACCATTGCAATTTTGAAAGAATTTCCCATTGTTGTAAATTAACGAAAAATAAAAATCAAGTTGTTATATATAAACACAAACTTTTAGTTACTCTTGGGGACGTTACAACCACCATGGTTGAGCAAGTGAATCAGTAATCAGAAATATTGTGCAAACATTTCCACTGTTATTTCCTAGGCTATAGGTTTAATGATGAATACACACAGGGCAAGATATTTGTTTCACCAAAATGAGACAATATCTCTGCAATGTTGTTTTTAAAAAATTAAGAATTCTTCTTTTTTGTTTGTTTTTATATTTACAGCAAATACTAAACAAATAGACCGTATTTTAAAGATTCAGCAATCAGAGTAGAATACTGTAATGCAGGTTGAACTAGTCCTCATAAGGTTTCTTGATCACCTAACTATGGCCAAATGGTATTCAAGACAGGTAAAGGGATTACTGGAGAGGGGATTGATGAGCTGCCATCATTGCAGATGTTTACTGTAGGACAGCTAGAAATGCCTACAGCCAAACAGCAACTACAAGGTATCAACCACAACCAGGTTGAGTAACATAGTTGTGTACTTAACCATATTATTTAACAGTTACTTAAAGCAGTCGAGTGGAACCACTTGACATATCATTTTTAAGTGAATCTAAGGTTTGACTTTTTTAAGGGTACTTTGTTGGGAAACCCTATTCCCAAATTACGACCTTGATGCGCCGTTGCATTGAGCCAATCAGCCTGTGGCATTGTTTGGGAGTTATAGAAGTTATGGGAGCCCATATTTCCTGGATACTTGCTGTCAGCTCTTCTTTGTTTGGGGTCTAGTGCCCCTCATATTCGTCTTGATAATACCCCATAGATTCTCAATGGGGTTTAGGTCTGACAAATGGCTGGCAAGACAAGCACTGTGATGACATAAGCATCAAATGAGGGGCCAGCTCCTGCTGGAAGATGAAATCTGCATCTCCATGTAGATCCTCAGCAGAAGGAATTATGAAGTCCTCTAAAACATTCTGGTTAACTGTTGCAGTAAAGTTGGATTAAGAAACCAGAGTTTACCAACTCCTGCACTGGACATTGCACCCCAAATCATGACTGACTAGATATTTCACACTGGATCTCAAGCAGCTTGGGTTCTAGTCCTTTTTCTATGTTGGCTCAGGCTCAGAAGGGGTTTGACCCAAGGAACCTGACAGATGTGACCCATCTCCTGGATGGATCTGAATGTGGTAGTATTTTTTTAAAGCTGTGACTCCTGTCTCATTCTACTGTTTCTGGATCTCTACCAGATTCTTGAATCTTTTCTGTTTGATAATTCGCTGAAGTCAAGATCATCTCTTATGTTGGTGCATCTTATCCTGCCACATTTTGCCCTTCCACTAGACTTTCCCTTGATATGCTTAGACACAGCACTCTGAGCAGCCACCATCCTTAGCTACGAACTTTAGTGGCTTACCGATCCTATTGAGGGTATCAATGATGGTCTTCTGGCCAATTGTCGGGTCTGCAGTCCACAGGGTTGCCAACTTTCTCTCAGTCAAATAAGGAACATTTTTGGCAAATAGAAAGAAAAATCGAATAAAATTAATAGTAACTAATGAACACAACCTCAACAGGGTATAATCTCAGAGTTTTATCTAAATATGCAGCTCGCATGGACACATGGATGGAATACTGGTGTGACAGTTACAAATATTTAAAATTATGTATACATTTCAACACTTGAACAATAGTATTGTTTTGTACTCTCACACATGCATGAATAAACATTAATTATTTATTTAAATTAGCTTTTGAGTTCTGAGAGTTGTGTCACTTGAATATTGTTTTTACGTACTTTTAGTGAACTTGATTGCTTTTGTGTATCTCTTACTTTTTTACTTGTTTTTATTCTTTTTTGCTGTTTGGCACTTTGCGCAACCTACAGTTGATGTAAAGTGCTTTAATAAATAACATTTTATTGATTGATTTGATGAATAAATCTCAAAATAAATCTCAAAATAAATAGTATTTAACAAGCAGATCTCTAATGAAAAGAGTAATTAAATATCATGACCCACCATGTCTATTTTTCCATGAATTCTTTTTTTCGCCCTTGACCGACTCGGGCATTGTGTTGTCCTTTTGTACAGCCAGAGAAAAGTCCTTGCATGACACGTCACAGTTCAGTTATTAGAAGTTCATTCTTCATCAGTTCAGTGCTACATCTTTTCCTGGAGTCTGACCATTTATTGGTCATTAGAGAGAAAATCATCTCAACTAAAACATTTGAAGTGGCACACGGAGGACAAATGAGACGATCTTGAACATGTTCAAGTTGACTTTGCCTGTGTTTTGTATAATTGCTACCCACTTCTCGCTGGTGGTTTTTGTTGTATCCCGTCTCGCCTTCTGCATTTCCTCCAGCAAGCACTAAACTCCTCATAGAGTTGATCCATGTTGATGGTCCTGGTGAGGGAAAGCGAGCTCCTCATAGAGTTCGATGGGCTTCATTCAGCATCACATTCTCTGGAGAGATATCAATTCACTTGTCAATATAAGCGATGGAAGTTTCAAAGAACTTCAGAAAGTCCTGTTGCTTCTTTGATTTTTGTGTTGGGATTTGTTTGTCCATCCGCTGCTTAGTCTGATATCCAAAGAAGTTCTGTTTCCGTTGCAGCATCTTGGTTTTGAATTTCTGTACTTCTTCATTTGTTCATTTGTTTCCTTCAACTTTCTCTCAAGTTGATTAAAGATACAGCGCACATTGTGAAAGAAGAACAGGTAGATCTCTGCCGCATCCGCTTTTTCTTCATCCTCAAATATCTTCTTTAGCACTATGGGAAAGGTCTCTCCAAGGGAGATGAAGTATGAGATGAAAGCTGGCCAGCTTTGCAGGGCATGCTCAACAGCAGGATGAATAGAAAGCCGTCGGGTGCAAACGTGACACAGAATTTCACACCACTCAATTTCAACAGTCAAAAAAGCTCCGCAGTTTGTGTTTTTGTGACACTGAAAAGCGGCTGTAGATCTCCAGGACAACTGCATCAATGTCCACGGCTGGTCACATGCATGTTTGCCGGTGTTCTGTGCATTGTGAGCAGGGCAGTTAGCCTTTAGAATGCGAATGCTTAACATTGAGTAAGTAGAATGATGTTTACCAAAATTAACATTTGCATTATCTGTTGCATATTCTGGCATGTGACTGATTTTTAGATCACATTTTTTGAGAGAGCTCAACAGCGCTTGATTGAAACCATCAGCGGTTTCAACACAGGCCTCATAAAGGTCAAGCAACTTGCACTTCCCTCGTTCAGACAGAAAGGAAGATCTCACGCACACTGGAAACATCTTTCTATTACCTGCGTTGGAGGCAGGCTCACCTTCTCACCGCACGGTTTTGGGTCCAAGCACATTCATGGTGATCACCTCTGCTTTCGTCCACCTCAAGTGAAGCGTTTTCCCCACATTTCATTCACTGAATAATGTACTATTGAGTTTAACAAGGCAGTCTGTACTGTTGTAACTTATTGACTATAGTCAGTGTTTCACTGTGTGGTAACCTTACGCAATCTTAATTGCAGTAATTGTATCATTTTCTGTCATGGATGTTGCAAAGAATGTACCAATGTTGGTAGTGCCTTTAGCTTGCATGGCTTTCTTTTGCAAATCTGTGGCGGCATACCGAGTCAGGTCGGGTTTTAACCTCTGTTGCCAAAAGAGAATTCCAGGCTGCATAAAGACTAGAAAGCTTTTGTGGTGTTACCGATAACTGGCTTTACTCATGTCTTTTTTGCCTCTATTGTAGCTACACAGTCTTTTCTTTTTGGCAGGTTTATCCATATTTCCAAAACAGCTCCCAGATTTAGCCTACTCCACAAACTGATTTCAAAGTTTTTCTTTGATGTCATTACTTGGATTGGCGCATGAAATTAGTCGTCTATGAAGTCTGACTGCCATCTAGTGGTAGGAGTGTAACAGCAGCGTAAACATTCGGAGGAAACCACATAAGCAGCGCTCATTGTAAGCAACAAGTGACTTCCCATACATGACAAGCCAAATTAGATAAGTATAGTTGATGTCTCGGCTAATACGGGACAGTTGGCAACCCTTGCAGTCTTACCCATGTTAAACCTAACTGAACCAAAGTGAAGAAATGTATTGTTTGATGAGAGGTGTGTAATGTTCGATTTAAAACGTTCATGTTTTGTAAAAATTTGGGTGATTTCTTCACATGATTCAAATTTTTTAAATTCCTGTTTTGTTGGTTTAATGAACTAGAAGCCCAAATTATGCACAAATAAACAACTAACTTGCTTGAAATATTTCAAGTAGTGGGGCCTGAATCTATTATCTATGAAAGTTTAATGTTTTAAATGGAATTATGTAAATAAAATAAAAAAAAACTTTTCCATGACATTCAAATTTTGTGGAAAGGGTATGTATTCTATCCAGGGCATTGATTTGTAGGTTCTGGTACCCATTAGGTATCATACATCCATTGTGTGCACCGGATTATCCTCTAAGGCTCACCTTGGTACTGGTGGCTATCTCCTGCAGCCATTTGGAGAGATGAGAGGTACACAGTAAATAGGTTCCCAGTCCGTCACAGGGCAACACAGAAATACACAGGACAACCAACCATTCACACCATACATATTTTCAGTCTGTTGAGAAGAAATGAGGGTATCTTGTGAGAAAATCCATGTTTGCCTAGAGAGAACATGCAAACTCAAAGCAGAAATACTCTAGACCAAGGTTTTATGCTGCACAAAGAACAATGCTTACAACTGCACCGGTATGCAGCACCCTATTAGTACATTTTTTGGCCAGTCCATTTTACCAGTAGGTAAAATGGACTGGCCAAAGCAAGAGAAAAGAAGGAAGTCCCTTATGTTCAAGGATGGTTTACCTACCATAAAACATCCTGAGAGTATATGCTAAATGGAAGGATGTATGTTAAAGACTAGCACCAACACCACAATCAAAGCAGAATCAGTCTGCAGAAAGCTAATGTCCAATTGAATGACCAATAGAAACCCAACACGAGAGTAATATCAGTAGGGGTCTCACCTTCAAGCAGATCCTAATGTGCAGGCTGGTCAAAAATATCCCTTAGGAAGAATAACGGCTTGTTCTACAATACTGATCGTCTAATAACAAATGGAACAGCCAGATGCTGGAGTACTGTACAGGAGCAAATGCGCCAAGTAAAAGCTGGAAGTTCCCAAGTTTAAGTGATTGAGATTCTGTTGGACTACCAGATCCAGAAAGAAAACCAGCCAAAAGGCCCAACAACAGTGAGGTCACACCAAGGTTTCAAAGAAGAAAAACAGAAACTGACAAAAAATTAGGCCTTACTGGTGCCATTGATCATTGGAGCATTTATAACAATCAGTCAGGAGATAGGCTCCAGCCGATTCTAGGAACCACCTTTGTGATCAGTGTACCAAAAAGCAAAGTCCTAAGAACTGTTGATGCATGAAATCTTCACGCTCCCTACACGGGATTAAGAAAATATGGTCATAATCCATTTTTACCCATCAATTTTAAAATCCTATTCAGGAGGGCTGGTGTCCATCTCAAGCAATTATCAATGTTCAATAATATTTTTTTATTTATTAATTTTTAATAATATTCAATACAAGCAAGATGAACAGAGAACTGCACGTAAAAATGAAATGAGAAGATTGCAATTAAAATACAAATACTTGCTGCTGTTCCTGCACTGCATGGAACCGGAATGCTCGCCCATTTCGCCTTAATAAAATAATGGGATCGCTACAGAGGTTATTGTCCTGAGGTTCAGACAGATGACTTCTCATGGGGGTTTAGATATTGTTCTCCAAGCTGAATCTGTGCTCCACTGCTGCACTGGATACTGGAATTAAGTGTCACTTCAGCCGATTTTTTAAAATTGAGGAAACATTTCTCCAACTGAAGCAATCAGAAGCCAAAAAGACTGGCTGGAATAACCGTTTTTTTGAGTCATGCACTAGGTTTCAGCAGGAGGACAACCCGCAGGAGGAAAGCAGCAGGCACCAGTGTATTGGCACACATTGGGCTCTTTGGAGCACGTCTAACCAGATGCACAGGCCCCATCAGCGCTCCAAAGCCTCAGTGACTTTTCAAAATGCAGTCACCAAGATACTTTGAATATAATGTCTGGGAATATTGTCTTTAATTGATGTATTTATCTGAACTCCAAATGTAAAGTTGAACATCTCTTTGTGCATTCAAACAAGTCGGACCTCTCTTTTAAAGCTAAATTTACCATTGGAGACTTACCAGGGTCTAAAGCCCAAGAATCACAAGGGTACTAAAACCACTCCATTACTTAAACAGGATGCCTACTTGGTGCTTTGCTTTAGATGTTTTGAGGATAGCCCCAAGAGTCAAAGGTAGACCTACAACTCACCAGATAAATTACATGTTGCTGTGAACAGCAACTTACGGGTTCCCCTCCTAGACCCAATAAGCAAAAGATGATAGATTGATACATAGATGGATCCTTTTCAAGCTGTTAATGCTGCTGTTACCTTAAAGTGAAAGTATGCAGTTTCAAAAACTGGGGGCATTAAACTGTGAATCAACAGTGTGTCAAAGGCAAAATATGTTCCCAAAAATGCTGCTACTTTTGCAATCAGCCAACACAGATTCCCTTTGGAGCTTTATTAAACAGCCATAAAAACAACAACAAAAAAACTAATAATATCGAATATCTTTGCAGATATAACAGTGGATCCAGATTTTTCCAGCTTTAACGTAGAGTCCCTCAAAAGTGGAACAGCATACCAAGTCCAGATATCTGGCTTCACGTCCGCAGGAGAAGGAATCCGCAGTGCTCCAAGTTTCTTCAAAACCCATCATAAAGGTTATCTTAGATTAACATTCAAACAATTTGCCTTTTTACTAGCTTAGTTTTAAATCGTCTTTATGTGTTTTGTTGTTTGCACAGTAAATTTCAGGATTGGTGGACCAATCGCAGTTTTTCTTGTTGTGGCCTGTGTGCTGACATTTGGGTCTCCGCTTATAAAAAGGTAGAACACTTTTACTATAGCTTTGCTAGATATACAGCTGAATGTCTTTTTAATACCAAAAAAGAACACAACTCCTGCTCATCTTTTTACTCTGCCCAGGGTAAGAGCCAAATTGTGGCCAAGCATCCCCAACCCTGGAGACAGCAATGCAGTGCAGAAAATAGAGAGTCCCTGTCAACTGGTAAATGTGCATTTCCGCTTTTCTTTCAATACTATTGAAGAGCCTAACTTAATAGATGCAAACTTGTTGATTACGTATTGTCTTTCACTCAGGAACTCCTTGAGGCATTAGCAACTCTAAAAGTGGAGGAATGGGACACAAAGAGCTTCCAGATCTTGGAAAAGGAAGCCGTGATTCCACCTCAGATGTTGCCGTCAATGCTGCCGCTTCTCAGCACGTTCGAGGAAAACTCTCCGGAAATGAATTACACCTGGAGCGAGGGGGACACAGACAGCGCGACAGAGACGGAGGACACGCTATATGAAGACACAGTAGACACTTTAATGGAAACACAGACGACACAAATCCAAAGCTCACCTTTAGCCTTTCCAGGTGGTTATACAACGATGGAAATGTTCCAGCAGCTCGTCCCACAGGGAAATGCGGCAGATACTTCAAACACATTGAGGTGCATTGAAAGGACACCGATGGACTTGACTATGTTAAAGTCTGTGAGATTAGACTATGTGAGACAATTTAGCACTAGTCCGCCGTTGGAAAGTGAGCACATGTCCACAATTTTATGACAAAAGGGGAACAATTGAGATGGAACATCACTACAAGTGCGACACGGTCTTAACCAAAGAAAATAAAGGCTTGTTTCCACTGAGCAGACTGGCTCAGTGGAGAGCGTTTCCACCACCAGCTGGACCGGGTGGGCGGGGTTGTTCTGCGCCTCCATGCCAGTGCAGCGCAAATCATTTAGCAGTATTAGCATAAACAAATAAGTCAAGATGGCAGCTCGTACTTGGTTCTCTGTTTATGTGGCAAGGTTAGCAACAAGGGCTCGGGTTGGATATAATTCCCAGATACCCAGGTGAAAGTCATGCATGCTTACCAGTCAGCCAAAGGGCAATCCCGGTGGGCAAGTAACCTGGGCACCTGAATTATTGGAAACATGGTGACAGGATCCCACGCTGTGACATTTACTCAAACATTACTGGAGTGTTTATTAATGGGCTCCATGTAGCAAAGAGAAACATTCTTTGTACAATGAGGTGAGATGAAACAACACAACTGGTGTTGATACTCGTGCTTGGATCTGTGTTGTGTGACACTAACTGTATCGGACCATTGTCCTATGGATCTACAACTGAAGAGGGATCATTAATGGACCAGTACAGGCCTGCATTAAGGGCTGCTTTTACAATGTGAACCGAACTGGACTGAGGTGCACTGTTACGCTCAGGGGAAAACAAGGCTTAAAAGCTGTATATGAAACATCAGCATGATAGCGACTTCTAGTTCATCTTGGTTGTAGTTACAACAAGAAAATCCGTTCCAGTTGTTCGGTTGCCTGGTTCACTGCCGATATGCCTTGTGGCCAACCTGAACAGAGTCCAGTGAGGAATGCATCTTAGAGGAGTTTAACTGACAGCTAACATTAGTAAAGTTAGCAAGTGAGCTAGCTTACCGATCCAGGAGGAAAGTCACAATTTCTGCGTGTGTTTTATCCTGTGGAGATTTTTTATGTGGGTCCATCTAGTGTAGGCTTCACCTAAAACTACTCTAGTTTCAGTTCTTCTGCGGCCACTCCTCTCCTAAGACACATAACGATATCTCCGGGTCTCTAAAGCAGCTGCTTCATTTCCTGAGTCAACCATTCTTCCTAGTACCAGCTGAGCTTTGCCAAACATATAGATGGCATCTGTTAACCCGCAACCCCTGGCCGCTACTGGCTGGTAGGTGTAAACATAGCGTCATTGTCGTGCCCGATTTAAATGTACATTTTATTATATTTTAATTCAAATATAATTTCAGGAAATGTACTTTAATTCCCCTGTAAAAACCCTGTGGATGTATTGTTTTATTTTAATGTGGCTTTTTATGAAAATGTTCTATATACAACTTTAAGTGACCCATGTTTGGAGACTTTATTGAGCTAGTAATGTTTAACAGTTGCTGCAGGAGAAAAACACCTTTTTATTTTTATTCAGGCACAAAAATAGTAAGCTCAGCTTGTGCTTATATGTACAGTTCAACCATGAAGTGAATGACATAACTCCCCAGAGCTTTGAGTACAGGAAATATATCTTATGAGTGAACCTAAGTACGTCTTCATTAAAAAGGCTTTTTTATATAAAACTGATCCGCCAGCGACGATCAGGATTTCATGTCATGTATTAAAAACCTTTAGAGATGAGCTTTGAGTAAAATCAACACATCTTTATATTTTTATCTGTATTGACCTTTATTTATTCTGATAACTTTATTTGTGTTTAACCCTCCTAATTATTCTTGCATAAACCACTTCCAGGGAATCCATCAGCCTAATCTTAACCCCAGGATACCATTAGGTCTACTGATGTGGTGATATCGATGGACAAAGCCTCAGTGACTTCACCAGTGAGTTTCTGAAGAGCTGAATTGAAGCCAACTTGGCAGTTCCCACCTGCACAATCCAAGCCGTGTCACGTGCCTCATCACCATGCTTGGAAAATGCATAAAAAAGGGCAAAGAGGTGGAGCTGAGAGTGGGGATGTGAGGGTGGGGGCAGACGATTGATGCTCTGAGTCGATGTAGTTACGAGCTAGCAGAGCTAACCCGGTGTGGGTACCGGACAATGGCCGCTGGCTGCTCTGCTTTGTGACCACATACCACGGAGGCCGCCATTGCTCCTCCATTGCTGTAGTACCTCCATTTGGCCGCTAGGCCCCCATTGAAAAGCATTGGACTTTAGACACGTTAAAAACAACTTTAATGCCTGGTGCCCCATTGTTTTAAACTTTCTATGGCTACATATTCTTCCTGAGATAACGCTGGGCTCATAAAAAAACTTGGGCACCAGGCTGGTTTTCGTGAGATAATTTTTTGAAGTCTTGCATAATTAATGAGCATGCCGAGCCAAGTTTAGCATCAGAGCTAAAGACGCGGGAGCAGAATGGGCGTGAATACGACCGCACTACACACCCATACACGCCCCGCGAGGACAGAGTCTACAGTGAAGATCCCGCCCCTATGCCCTTTTTAGGAACATGCTTCGTCAGAGCTGGGGAGGAGGAGTCTGTGAATCCGCCATGAATTCCCCCATGAAAGTGTGTCATTCTGGTAAACGGGGAGAAGTGAGGAGGCGCTGTCTATTCTTTTTTTACAGTCCATGGTACCGGATCTGCATGGGTTGCCAGATTGGCTCGGTGGCCCTGCGATTGCCAATGTCACATTAAAGATACTCCACTCTGACAAACTACACTGCGCATCATTTTTAAACAAACCAAGCACTACACGGCGAAATTTAAGTGAGACAAAAATGTTAAAAATAACTCAGGTGAGTATTATATAATAAAAAAAAACGTGCACATCTTTGGAAAGAGTTTAGCAGGTCAAATTAAAGTGTACTTTGAAGGATTTTCCCTTATGATGGAAAACTGTTTTGGATTTTTTTAGAAAACCCCTGAAAGGCTCTTAAAACAATTCATACACATAAATGTTGGCATGTACAGTATTTATTTAACACCCCTGGTTGTTTGTGCCTGTTAAATCCGTCAGTAGACTATACTTCTTTCGTTCATGTTTTGTATACTTGCTATTTATTCAAAAAAGTTATTAAAAACACTGAACACAACTTCAGCGGTCTAACTTCAAGGCAGTCATGTCGTGTTATGACAACGTCAAGCCAGTCATTTAACGCCTTGTCATATCCAGTCCCAAGCCCCCGGGCAGAGCTGAAGCTAACACCGGAGCTAGCTGAAGCTAACAGAGGTTGGCAGGCGTTTTGAACAAAACTGCAGTTGAGCGACTCTGCTTGCCTTCTGCTTTCTAGGCAGATTCAGTAATTTTGTCAAATAAAATCACAAAGCCTTGATGTTCCATAACGTTCGATAAAACTATGTCAGTTTTAACACAACACAACAACTTTTAAGAATCAATATGTAAACAAGAAATGTGATAATTTCAACTCATTTTCAATCAAGCACTTATTTTTAATGAACAGCAGAAATATAATTGTACTTACCAAAAAGCAGAGACTTCTTGGACGGTCCGTTGCAATCAATACCACAGCAAGCCATCTTTGGATTAACATCCAAACACGAATAAACTTTGCAGACACAACTGATGGTCAAGTTCAGAGAAACAAAATAGCCAAGACTGTTAATATGACCCTGAGAGGGGACCAAGCCACTAGCCACCAGAGTTAGCACTGACGGCTTGTCAGAGACCTGTCAGTCAAAAGGATATGCCCCTAATTATTCATACTTCTAAAATTAAATTATTAAACCTGACCTATTAAATCTAAAATATTTTGTGGACATGGGTGCTAATTTATTTCCATGTGTGACGTTGGCATTTTTAGCATAGTAGTCAATGAGAACTTGCTCCTTTCTGGAGCCAGCCCACAGTGAGCGAGGGGGAAACTGCAATTATTGTCACTTCCAGGTTGGCATCAAATCTGGACGGCGGTGTTTGCACTGCTCTCTGAATCTAGAGAGGGAAGGCAGGGCAACTTTATTTGTACCGCTCAATTCAGACAAGGAATTTCAATGTGCTTTACATGATTTGGAGAAATCAATAAAACACAACAATATGGTCACAAAACATATGACATTAAAACATGATATTCCAGCTAATATTAATATGTTATCACTTACTCAAGGGAAGCTCCAAACGGATGAGTTATTAGTCTTGATTTGATTTATAATCTGTTATAATCTGGACTAGTAGAGCACGTAGATATTGAACAGAAGAGAACCAGGCACAGAGCCCTGGAGGGGCCCCAACTCTGTTCTGATGAAAAGTAGCCTATTGAAAAAAATAATTTCCTGTTCTTGAGATGCCAGATAGCATTTTTATTTATTACAAAATCTACAATAAAAAATAAATAATTTTAAAGAGAATATCCCCTACTGATAATTTCAGTCTGCTCTGTCCCTTCTTGTAGACAGCTTTACTGTTCAGTCTCCAATCTAGTCTGTTGTCCAGGTGAACTCTGTATTTATACTCAAGCAATTTCACTTCTTCTCCCATGATACAAACAGCGTTTGACTTAACTCTGTTTTTTTCTGAAATCGACAATCATCTCCTTTTTTTATTTATATTTATGGTAAGAGGATTGATCCCAAACCATTCCACAAAGAGTCTGTATTCAGTTTCTTGTCCATTTCTGGTACACTCGACAACTACAGAGTCATCTGAGTATTCCTGCAGATGACAGGTCTCTGACTTATACTGGAAATGAGGTGTACGGAGTTACATTGACTGAAAATGATTAAAAAAGAGAGCAGGTCCTAAAAAAAACAACTTAACAGTTTAGTTTTTGTCATTAAGAATGAAAAATATTGGATGGCAGGACCAAATACTACCTCAATGTCAACAATATCTCAAAAGCTGATCGCACCTGGCGTTGTTTGATTATCGATAGATTTTGAGTGTAATAAAAAAAATTGCTTCTGAATTACAGGATACTTTCTGAGTTAGTTTTGACCTCCTTAGATCTGTGGTTCACAACCTGAGGTCCATGATGCCCCCAAGGAGGTCACAAGACATTCCAGGGGTGTGTACAATTTAGCCTGTGCTAGAAGTGGAAGAGCGAGAAAAGCTGTAAAGATATTGATCTATCTTAACAATGAGGCTATATCTTTCTGTCTTACGTAAACCTATGCAAAATAAAACCGAAATATGAACAAAAATTAAATTGTGTGTGTTTTGACACATTATTTGAAAAGGTTTTCTATGAAGCCTACAGCCTATTTTTTCTTCCAGCCTGATTAAACAGTTGTAAAGCATGTATGTGAGTAGGTGTTCGTTTGGGGGGATGGCCTGTCTTGTCTTGGACACACGAATCATATAAAGTTTAGATTTTTGTTCTTTACGTGGTTGAAAATGCTAACAACAAAATCACACAATAATTATGTTGGGTTTTTTAAATTTTACTGGTTAAAGGAGTGCTTATGGCAGTCAATGAGATTAATAATTTGTGAAAATTTTTATTTTCAGGCCACCACCTGTTATCAGGAACAATTTTAATAGCCATATATATATATATATATATACACTACCGTTCAAAAGTTTGGGGTCACATTGAAATGTCCTTATTTTTGAAGGAAAAGCACTGTACTTTTCAATGAAGATTACTTTAAACTAGTCTTAACTTTAAAGAAACACACGCTATACATTGCTAATGTGGTAAATGACTATTCTAGCTGCAAATGTCTGGTTTTTGGTGCAATATCTACATAGGTGTATAGAGGCCCATTTCCAGCAACTATCACTCCAGTGTTCTAATGGTACAATGTGTTTGCTCATCATCTCGATTGGGTTCAGGTGCGGTGACTTTGGAGGCCAGGTTATTTCACACTTTTTTGTAAAAGTACTACATAATTCCATATGTGTCATTTCATAGTTTTGATGCCTTTAGTGTGAATTTACACTGTCAATAGTAATGAAAATAAAGGAAACTCATTGAATAAGAAGGTGTGTCCAAACTATATATATATATATAATTCTCTACTAGTTTAGCATCTGCCTAGATAAGGCTGAGGTGAAAAGTCTGTCTAATCTACCGCATATTGAACATGAAACCTTGCCATTTGTGTATAGAATAAAAATGACAGTGACTTTCCAAAATACAAAACTTTATTTACAACGAACATAAAGACAAACATGTAATCACTCAAACTCATAGCCAACACACTAATGATCAAGAGAAAAATAATAACTAAAAGTAAAAGAACACAAATTGATAAAAATGCAATAAAAATAGAAACCATGAATTCTTTTATTCTTTTGGAGGGATCTGGATGCTAGACCTTCGATCGCACACAGTAGCCAGTCTTCTCCCCGCCCCTCCCTCCTTCTCTGCCGCTTTTGCACGCTTAGACCGCAACAGCTGAATTTCATCCCTAATGTTCAGCCAGGCTGCTCCAGACCCTCGATCGCAGCCAGCCCTCTCCTCCACCAGCAGCGCACCTCCCTCCCTGCTGTTGTTTTCGAGGTCAGGCAGTACAGCTCATCGCGTGCCTGTCGGTCAACTATTTTAGAAGTTAAAAGTCAAGTCGAAAATATTTTGTAAAAGATAGTGAAATATCTTCTATGACATGCTTTTTAAGTGCCAAATGGTTAAAGTACACCATTACAGCAGCTTTTTGATGTCTTTATGACACTTTTAGACAAGAGTACCAAGCTAAATTCATTAGTTGGTGCATTATATCAAGTTTTAGACAATGAAGACAATAATTGTACACCTTATGCAGGGCCAGCCCAAAGTCTTATGGGCCCTTAAGAAGATTTTGACTCAGAGGGCCTCCCTTTCTGTTAAGACCCCTACCCACCAATAACAGCATTTCAATCAAGATTTGGTCTAATCTAGGAAAGGAGTCAGAGTTTATTTGGCATTTATTCCTTTAAATGTATTTAATTTAAATATTTTGCAACATTTTTAAAATAAAAATAGAATATTCATTAAAAAAATAATAAAATGAGTAACAAAGAAACTAGCCTAGTTACTACACAAACATTTAAACAATTGACTTTAAAAAAATCTATATTGAAACGAAACTAAATCAAATGGAGTAATCACATTTTCATCAATTGTAACACCTGTAATCTGTTCAATTTCAGCATTTATGGGAGACCCCCGGATGGGTTTGGGGGGCCCTAAGGAATCTTTTTGCTTGTGCCTTTCGCCAGCTCTGATATTATGCCAAATATAATTGAAAAATAAAACAGAAGTGTTGTGAAACTATAAATGTTACTAGCCTATGCACCTGAAATCATTAGTAATATGTAATATAACAAGGTAAACCAAAATATATCAGTAGGAGTTTCCTTAAATCTTTATGATTAGTATTCTACAGGCCGGTTTACTACAACAGTAGAATAAAATCCTGACTTTTTGGTTTCCCACCCCAAAATTTTAAGTGGCCCCATCTGGCCACCCCCTATGAAAACTTTCTGGAGGCGCCACTGTTGATCGGCAGTAAACAATCAAATTCCAGTATTTTTATGCATTAAAGGGGTTCAAACGCAGCTAATAAAATTAGTTTATGTTCTTAATCTTCTTTGAACAAATCTCTATTTTAACACCTCCGATTGTTTATTCAGTGAGTGCGGCCTAGGCCGAACACGTGGGTTAATCTTTAGCATAGCACCCTCTAATACACTTTGGAGCGGCTCAAATAAATTTCTTAAACATCTAACAAAAAAAAGGAAAGGATTGAGGATTGAGTAGCTCAAATTGCAGGATTTAAAACGACTCTTTGTTGGGAAGGTCTTTTAAAAAAATCCTTTGTTAGCCAGCAGGCTAACAGCAGGCTAACAAAAGATTGCTAATCTGGTGAGGGGGCTAGCAGTGCTGGGAACTCCTGACTTCAGCCGTCGGCTCCCTCTGGCAGGCTATGTAGCAATTAGCTCCAACTTTCTTTTAATAAACTGTACCTGTTTGGCAGTTTCCAGCACGCTTATTCTTATCGGCTTTGTGGCGTCGAATGAATGCGGCTTCTGGCTGGTTCAGACCCCTACCGTATGCGACTTTTAGCTCCCATCTCTCAGCACTCTGGAACTCATAGAACCTTTCGTCGGGCTTTGAGAGTAAAACAATGTTTTTAATCAATGTTTAGGATTCACCTGTTGCCGGCAGTCTTTGAGCTCCCTGGAGCGAGTCCTTCCAGAACCCGGTGCCTTCCTTTGCCCGGAAAGAAAGGTTGTTTATTAGTGTCTCCCCGTACCGAGCCCGGCCAAGGCTGCTTTGACGAAGGCCGAACTTCCGGTCGAGGAGCTACTTATATAGACTCTGCCCCCACCCCTTCCTGTGGTAGTGGGGTTTCTTCTGTGGAACTAGAGTGCAGATTAGCGCCAGCCGATGGCTGTGTGTGACCCAACAATTATCAACAGAAATCCAATTTATCAACCCATGGAGATCCGGATTTGAAGTCACACTCCAAATTAAATTGGGAAAACACACTACAGGCTACAGGCCAACGTTGATTTAATGTCCTTAAGAGAAGTCAAACTGGGGCTCAGTAGTATGCCTGGCCTCCATGTGCCTGTAAAACCGCCCTACAATGCCTAGACACGCTCCTGTTAAGGTGGTGGATGGTTTCCTCCCAGATCTGGATTAAAGCATTGGCCAATTCCTGGATGGTCAGTGGTTCAACATAGTTTAGGTGGATTGAGCGAGACACATGCCACAGATGTGCTCAATTGGATTCAGGACTGAGGAACAGGCGGACCAGTCCATAGCATCAATGCCTTCATCTTGCAGGAATTGCTGAAACACTGCAGGAACATGAGGTCTAGTACTGTCTTGCATTAGGAGGAACCCAGGGCCAATTGCACCAGCATATGGTCTCAAAATGGATCTAGGGTGGTTGTGGCTCAGTGGTAAAGTTCTCAGCCTGCAAACCAGAAATTGTTGGTTCGATTCCTTCTTCTGCATGCTACATTCTTGTGTGTCCTTGGGCAAGACACTTCACATTTTTGCGCCGAAGGCGCGATATGGCAGCCTCACTTCTCTCAGTCTTCCCCAGGGCAGCTGCGACTACTAATGTAGCCTGCGTTCACCAGTGTGTGAATGTGAGAGTGGAGGAATAATGGAATTGTAAAGCGTCTTTGAGGGTCTCGAAAAGAGCTATAGAAATGCATTCCATTATTATTATTATTATTATAAGAATCTCATGTCAGTACCTAATGGCATTCAGGCAACCTCTGGCGAGCATTTTGAAGGGCTGGGCAGCCCCCCAAAGAAATGCCACCCGACACCATTAGTGAACCACTACCTAACTGGTCATGCTGGAAGGATGTTGCAGGCAGCCGATCATTCTCCATGACGTCTCCAGTCTCTGTCACGTCCATCACATGTGATCAGTGTGAACCTGCTGTCATCTGTGAAGAGCACAGGGCGTCAGTGGCAAATTTGCCAACTTTAATGTTCTCTGGCATATGCCAAAAGTCCTGCACGATGTTTGGCTGTAAGCACAACCCCTACCGGCCCTAACACCACCGTCATGGAGTCTGTTTCAGTTTGAGCAGACATGCACATTTGTGGCATTCTGGCATATAAGTTATTTTGCAGGGGTTTGGTGTTGGTGCTTAAAAATCCACAAAAATCAAGCCTCCCAGTCACTTTTTTTGAACCTCAATATGATTCACTGGACGATTAAAATTAAAATCTTCATGTCGGTTCCTCAGGATGTGGACAGGTATGGTTTAACTCATCTTCACTCATTGTGTATCTTCTGGCTGATCAGTAACTGGCAAATCTACATGAAATTCATGGAGGGGATGAGTGAACAGACTGCTTTGTTTTTCTTCATTAACCACAGTACTTCAATTTGAGCACAACATGCCAATATTACATAGTGTGCGTTTAACTGCATGTAGCCTGGGCCTTTCTTGAGAAGCATTTGTGGGCAATATTTTGACCACTAGACTGGCATTGCTCCTCCTGTTCCTCCTTGCACAAAGGTGGAGGTAGCAGTCCTGCACCTGGGTTGTTGACCTCTTATGGCCTCCTCATCTCTAAAATACTGTCCTCTCTCCTGGTAACGCCTTTATGCTCTTGACACTATGCTGACAAAGAAAACCTTCTATCCAGAGCACATATCGATGTGGCATCCTGGGTGGAGCCCCTTAGACTCCGTCCCGTGCTACCACTAAAGTGAAAGCACCGCCGGCATTCAAAAGTGACCAAAACATCAGCCAGAAAGCATGGACAGTCTGAATTCACAAAAGTGTGATTGACTTGGGAGTTACATTGTGTTGTTTAGGTGTTCCTTTTATTAACAATGGAGTTAACATTTTCTCCAATCTGGTAGCAGAAAACTTTAGTTTCCCATTTGCTATTATTAGAACCAAAGAAAAAGCAAACTAAAAGATCTGAGTGGAGAGTCTTTATTTAGAGCTTTTGCAATCAAAGAAGATATTTCAGGTTAGAACTAAAGAGTTATATGTACATACATCATGTTTCTTAAACAACCGTTACGTCATATCCTGATTCCCCAACATAACCAGCAGATGAGCCTGAAATGACTTATTTTTGATTATTGAAGCTCATCACTTCAGAAAGCAGTGTTTGAAAAGTGTTAATAGGGCTGCAAAGAAAAAATCAGGATCTGTTGCCGTTTTGCAACCATATTCAAACAAGCACTTGGAATTACAGCTACACATCTAATCAGAGGATAAAAAGATAAAAACATCCCATAAATGTTTTCGTGGTCTGTTCCGACTGCCCACAATACTTTAATAGAACATCTTATTAGTTTTATTTGTAAAACATCCAAATGAGTCAATATTTTCATTTGTTTACTGTACAATCGTAGTCTAGGCACTTTTTGACCCCTCTGTGCTTCCGTACTGTTAGTTGACCTGTGAGATTTCCCGCAGGGCGACATTTTGCATCAAACACCATCGGCCCATAAACCTTCTGCGCACTGTCGTCGCGTAACGCCTTTAAGCTTCTTTCAATATAATAAAAACTGAAAAAATATTTGTAGTCACAATAGAATAATAATGAATGTTGCTATGGCTACCAAGAAATTGATGTAATGATACCTATGTGAATGAGGCCTAGATCTAGACAAACGTTAGAAAGACGTGTGAGAGCAATTTTAAAGCAGCAACAAACTGCCTCTACCGTCTCATTACCAGTATTGAGCGTCTGTAGATCTTGTAGGACAACCCAGTTCCTGGTCAGCGCATAAAGATGAATAAAAAGGACACTTCACAAACCACAGAGAAAATATTCCTTCAACTTTCAACCAAAAAAAGAAATTATTTTGGAATCCATAGAAACAAGTTGTCTTTACTATAACAAACTGATGAACCCTAACAAGGACCTTTCTATCTACATGTGGAGAAAGAGGGAAGTCTGGCGTCCAGCTTCCATCCTTACACCAACAGGAAGTTGGTTCTCTAAACTTGCTAACTTGCTAAACCAGTGCTTCTCTAAACTTAAAGGAAGTGTCACAGCTACACCAACTTCTAATGCTTGTTTGTTTATTTTTTATTACAGTTATCGTAAAAATTGCCCGCTTTAAAATAGGGAAGATTTACTGCATACATTTTTTTAAAAATACTTTCAGATTTATTTTTTTTGCTGTCTCAAAGTTTTGGATCAAGGTATCTGCCTTTTAACTTGTAAATTATTAATAAATTATATATAAAAAATGAGGATAAACTCTCCTTATGGAGTTAATATCGATATTTTCTTTAGTGCCTGTGAAATGTAACTTAATGTTTCCCGACAGACAAATCTGATATAGCAATAGCTCTGGTGAATCTACTCACTATTGAATATGATTAAAAACATTTATTAAAAAGGACAAACACTAATTTCGGAAGCAATACTATCAAGGAATAAAACGAAAAATATTTAGTTTTTTTGTGTTGACCAAACTGATCCAGTTTTTTTAATTCTCATATGTTCCATTTTCTTAACTGGGCTGATTCATTTTTTTGGCTGTTCCTCGGCATTAAAACCATCTCTTCCCCTCCCCCTGACATCTTAATAAACAAGACGCTAGTTCGGATAGTTTTTATTACTTATTAAGCAGATTGTTTGAGGAGTAAGCCTGGGCTGGTCACTTGTATTAAGGTACAAAAATGGCTTTAAAATATTACTGCTCATAGTTTCCATCATCCTATTTCAAGTCCTTTCACTGAGATGTCACAACCAGCTGGAGCCAACAGTGTTTTTTTAGTTGTTTGAAGCATAAAGAGATGTTCCTGTACACTGCCAGTCAGCTGGCTGAAAGGAGTTTTGCATAATACTTTAGAAAAAAAGACAAATTTGCCTCATAAGGAATATTTCTGGCCAAGAAAACCAACCAAAAACTATATAAGCTCTACCTATTACTTTTAGCAGCTTAACACTTTTCAAAGCCAATGGTGACAAGCTGTTTTATGAAGAAAAAAAAAAAAAGCATTAGACCATGTTTCATATTTTCATGATAAACAGTATTTCTACTCAGTTACCTCATAACTGTCCATGCCTAACGAGGACTTCATTTAGAGGAAAGAGAATATGACACATGGCAAAACCGAGAGGCAGCAGTGAGGTGTACAGTTAAAAATAAAGCCACATTTAAAATCCATAGTCTTACAAAAACAGACAAAAAAGAAGTCTTGTGTTTGTGTTTTTTTTTTTTTTTCCTGCCCAGGAAGCTCTTCCGCTGGCTCAGTTATTATACGGTAGATCTCAGCAGCTTTGTTCTGGGAGGACACGCCAGACATTACGTCATCCATCTTAGCCGCTTTGAAACAAGCGCTGCTGTTAGGATGACCCAAATGGCGTGAGCCTCATCTCTCCGACGGCGACAGTGACGCCTATCCTTCCGGCAGGAAAACGAGCTCAGCATCAGAATCCTTGGGGTTGTTCCAGGAGTTCACAATGCGAAACGGAAGAAACTCATTGATGAGGTGACGGGTGTGAAATGGACGAGGGAGGGAGACGCGAGCGGGTTGTGTCTCACTTTCTTGCGTTCCTGCCCAGGATCACGTCCTCCTCGCCGTGAGTCTTGTAGCTGCCGTTGTGCTGGGCGCACGGTGACGATGTCATGTCTTCGCTTGGAGTGCCCGAGCCTTCCCGGTCACTCTCGTACTCTTTTTTTCCTTCCCTTTTATAGTCCTGTTGAATAAAATAAAGTGGACGCTTATTACAGTGAGGATGGAATGAAGAATAACTGGTGAAGCTGGAAGACCCAGACATTCATCTGGTCAGAGAAAAACGCCCTCCCTTCTTTTTATCCATTAAACAAACCTGTCCAAGTAAGAAGCCCCAATAAAAGATACAACATGACTGGGTGTATAACGGTACACAAAAATAATATTTGGGGTTTTATAGTGATGGTTCAGTACACTTTAATCAATGAAAATAAATATAAATGCCCATTTTTTTCTTTTTTTGTCTTTGATCAGTACTAAAATAATCTTTTTTTATGAATTAATTGCATTTTATACAACAGTTAGTTCTGAGCAAGTAATTTGAATGGGCAAGAGGCTTTCCAAGAGTGCTGATATTGGAGTATGACTGAACTGTAACTTTTTACAAACAGTATCACTCCGCCATACGAGAGTTCTGATGTTTGTATTTGAAATGTTTGTGTGTAGGAAATGTTTGTGTTGCCTGGCAACAGCCTTTTCTCCCCTCCAGTTGGAACTATTTGTGTTGGCAGAGCTAAATAAATGATTAAACAAACAATCAAATCAATCTGCTGTTACTAAGTAATAAAATGTGCTTGTAGAACTGTAGTATAAAAAAAAGCGGGTGTGATTATCTGCGGCACTCGGCCTCGTGCAGACAACCGAATCACACCAGTGCTGATATTCGGCACAACAGCACTCCCTCCCGTGTGATATTGCTTAAAGTTTTATCACTTCAAGTTAAAATAATAGAACTGAATAGAGATTTGATTTGGATTTTTTGTTTTATTAAAATAGTACAAGCAGATATAGCCAAAGTAGAAAGCAAGACAACCAAACACCTCAGGGTTAATATTTAGAAATGTTTAAATAATACTTTGTCCATATTTGAGAATTTAAAAAAAAATCGAAAATAATTTTGGAGTGGTTTTAATATTTTGACAGCCTAGTTCCCGAACAGTACTTTAAAGCAGCATGGGCAGCTGTTGGAAATATCCCTTCTCATCTAAGGGGATTCTGTAAACGTGTTTTCTACAAAATCAGGAGTTTGGGCTGATTGGATGCTATTGGTAGCCGTGTGCTGGTTTTTCTCTAGCATTGGTGATTTTATATTCAGTTTGAGATCGTTTCAGGTGAGTAATTCAGTACAGCCAGTGTGAGTTACAAAACTAATTTCTGTTGAAAGATGCATTAGCTGACAAAGTGCTGGTTCGGTCCATCTTTCTTTTTCTACTCTAGATGCAGGAGAAACCATTAAATGTTCCGAAATAGGAGAGTTTTGGTGTCACTTTTAAAAGTTGCACTGTGGAACGCTGTATGCGCGGCGAGTTTCACATGTATCTGGATAGAAAACAGCCGGATTCGTTCGGTACTCATCTGTACCAGAACATACTGAAACATCTAAATACATGTAGCGTTACACCTGTTCCTTCATCAATTTAACCATTAAACAAACTTGCCAAAGTAGGTTAATGACAGTAAACGCCCCAGTGTCGCCATTTATCGGTCCAACTAGAATCCCAAAGTGCTGCCAAACAAAATATTTTAAAGCAGTCGGGGCCATCTTCTATTCGAACTTTATATTATTTCAGATCCACACTGTGCGGAAAATTCCCAGATTTATTCTGCACACTCAGAAGTGTTTAGATTTTAATATTTTACAAGGTATAACATCAGCGGACAACTTAAACCAGATTAAATAAGGTTGATTTTAGAGAACTAGTAGCGAAGAGGATCATCAGGATGGATACCTGCTGATAACAGATGTGAAGAAAGCGTAATAGTGTTAATAATAATAGCCTAAAGACAGAAAGTGATGTTGTTTAACTTGTGTCTCCCCCCCGTTTTGATTCTCGAGGATTTCTGCCTCCAGGATCATTGAGGATCATTTAAGGCCAAAATCGCATTATGATTGACTCATAACAGCTTTGGGTTCAAATAAAAAAAAGTGGAACAAACAAGCTGTATAACACTTAAAAAAAAACAGCCAAAAAAGCTGTAAACTGTTGTACGTGACAAACCCGTTCACGCGGCTGCAACAAGCAGAACTTTGCAAGTTGAGGGCAGATTTAGAGGATGTCTTGTCAGATGCTGCATGATAAATGTTCAGATTTTTATCAGATTAGATGGAGCGTGATAAGATAAAAAAAAAAAAAAGTGTCAGCTTTTTGTCTGTCAAAGCTATCGTTTTGGTGGATCTCTTCTCTACGGTAAAGTAAAAGTAGGTTAAGTTGTTTTGTCTGAACCGACCTGAAGGGAAGTGGAAACAGTCACCACGGAAACGAGATTACCTGAAGTTGGACAAGCTAGGGACAGAGCTGTCTGTAGTGGTCCAACGCTCTGGGTCAGATAAATCCCCCCTCAACATTCAGGTATACAGCCAGAACAGTGTTTGTCAAACAAGAGTTTTGAGTAATACTGATGTTATAGAATCGGTGGTTTGTGTGGTTTGAACCCATTTCAGTTCAGAGCTGCCACCTAAAATATTCTCTTTGCGCTCATTTTTTTTGTTTTGTTTTCAGGATATTTTTGTAAAAATTAAAACAAACAAACTCTAAAACCAGGAAGTGCAAACATAAGTGTTATTTCACATGACACAATGTGTTGAAAAGAAATTGAGATGTATCAACTCACATCATGCAACTCTTTATAGTAAAAAAAAAAGGTTATCTTATAAATGATCATTTTGTATTGGTGAGAAGATAACAAGCCGCTTCACCTTTGTTGTCTTGGATTTGCTCTTTATCCGCTCTTCATCTTTGCGACTTCTCTTCCTAGATGTGGAGCGCTCCTTTCGGTCTCTGCTGCGCTCCCTCCTCTTCTCCCTTTTACTTCTAAAAGAGGCCAACGGAAACAAATGAACGGCAAGAACCAAACAACGGATAAAATAAAGCAGGTGCTGCTAAATAAGAAAAGTCTTCAGATTCGGGGGCCTGAAAGTTGATGAATTTACCGTTTTGGTGAAGTTGATCTTGCTTTCCTTCGTGGGCTTCTGGACCGATCTCTGCTCCTCCTTTTGTGCCCCCTAACAGTAAAAAAAATAATGATTAGTACATTTACTATAAAGTGAATTCTGAACCATTTTTTATACAACTATTCCCTTAATTAATTAGGGAGGAATTCACACTCTCTTCTGTGGGCATGGATCACATTTCTAACCATATGGCTGGTTTAGCAGAGATGGTGTCATCCGGGACAAGTTACTGTGAAACATCGTCTCTGCTGCCCAGAAATTGAGCTGTTAGGATGTTAAGACAGTCATAATTAGAGGCCAACCAGCCGATAGATTTACTTTTTTCTATTTCGGCCACCGGCTGAAAAATAGAAAAGAAAAAAAGGCCAATAAAAAATAAATAAAAATCAGGCACCTGTGTGGCAAGCTACAGCCACTACTTGAATGAAGGAAGGACCCCCAACACACTCAGAACCACCGTGAGCCAGCCCACTCAACAACACTGTGCTCCAAGCCAACTTATTTTGAATTAACCTGAAAGATTTCTCTACTTATCTTTGCAAGAGAGAACATGCAATGTTGATTTAACCTTTAAAATGTATTTATTAAGTGGTCATCAAATTCATCAAGTAACCCGTTTAACGTTCTAATAGTACGAGGCTTGAAAGCATGTTGGCTTCAGATGCTAGTTAGTTTAGCGCTCGGTGCAGTAGCAAAGGCAAGCGCAAGGGTGATTAAAGTCAATGGGGCTTGTTAGTAAAATCAAGAAAATTTGTAGTAGACAAACGGAAGATTAATGATTGCAAAAACGTTAGTGGGGATTTGTATATCGGACACAGTTATTGCGAGGAAAGGCATCTAAGCAGCTGTAGCATGACAAAGATCTGCTCGGCGGAAAGAAGGAGCCGCGTTCTGCAGCTAGGTCTACTTATCGGGGATGGGGTGCTAGGTGAAAACGTCACACTACGGCAACTTAACTCGGACAAACAACAAGAGCTATATGGTTACATTGAAAGGAGAAATAAATGTTAATAACAGCTCCTGTGGGGACATTTAGAAAACATGACATCTTTTCTGGTACTGCTCTTTCCCGCATGAGCTTTGGAAAGAGTTTAGCAGGTTGAACCATTTGCACAGGTTACTGTTTCGAGTTTGTTTTTATATAGATTTATGTTTGAAGCTGAATAAATATTTAAAGTGTTTTATTGATTTCTTAATTTACATTGCACACAGTGAGTGTTGCACTGTCTTTCACAATCATGCTGCTAAAAAAGTATTTGTATCGGCCTTGGATATCGGCCTTAATAATCGGCTTTAGATATCAGCCATCAATATATATATTTTTTTTTAATCGGTCTCGGCCTTTAGTCATGATGCTGTCATCCAGCAACAGGCTTCAGTCAGAGGCCTTGAGACTTGTTGCAACACTGACTGCTACCTGGAGATCCTTCCTGCCTACAGCATCACCATCAACGACTCTCTGAAATCCCTGGATGATAGGAGTTATATTTAATATCCCTTTGGGACAAATAAAGTATATCTGAACGGAATTGAAAATTAGGTAAAATACTCTGATTTAATTGTTACTTCTGTCAGAGAAAAGCCAAGATTAGTTGGGATATGGCGCCCTCTTCTGCTGAATGTAGCAATAACAGAGTAACTGAGTGAAATGTACCACATTGAGACCGTAAAAGTAAATGAGGTTAGTAAATTCGGATGCTGTCCACAAACCTGGACCGACTCCTGGCGTGTCTCCTGTCTCTGGAGCGAGAGCGCCTCCTGTGGGCGCTTCTTGAACTGTGGGAATCAGCCCCAGGCCAGGACCTCTGTGACGTTCTGCCCCATCAACAAGAAAAGAGTTAAACATCACCAACTGAACATCTCCATACCAAGATGGTGTCAAAGAGTCTCTCTGAGCACCTGTGTTTGGAGCGGGACCTTTTCCTACGTGACCTCGAGTGGGAACGAGAGCGCGTCCGGGAACGCGACCGCCGTGACCTGTGAGAGCGGCTGGAGGACCGCTTCTTTGTCTCTGCTAAAAGCACAAGCATCGGCGTGTTAAACAACTTCAGTGGAGCTACAGGGCAGATAATGAGCATCCCAAATAAAGCCAAATATCCTACCTGGTTCTATGGCAGCAGCAATTGTGGATTGGGCTTCCCTCACCCTCTTCATCACACTTTCCAGCTCCTTAGCAGCAGCCTGCGGTGTTAACTCGGGGGGTTTTACTATAGCGTTATTGGAATGATTGACCCTGAAACAAACGGAACCATTGAACTTTTAAAAAAAAAACACAGAAAGAGAGATCAAACGGCTAAACCGAGGTGCAGAAATTGGTCCGAGAGCGTACTTCAGGGGTCTGTCTCCAAACATGACTCCGTTTAAAGTGAGGGCCCTTGCCACCGAGTCCTGCTGGACAAACTCGACGAAGGCGAAACGGGTCGGCTGAGTCTCGTCTCCTGCCATTCGCACAAACTTCACGTCTCCCACCTGCTTAAAGAACTCCAGCAGCTGGTCGGCGGTAGTGGTCTTGGGCACAAAAGGTTAAAAAAATAAATAAAAATAAAATGCACATTAAACAAGCAAAAAATGTCTGAAACTGTGCTGATCAAAAAACACTAGGATGGAATGTGTGCCATCATGATAAATTAAGAATATTCAAGAAGATTCACTGATGTTTTAGAGATTAACAAGTCAGCAGTTTGCATTGCAGTTTGATGCTACCTGCACCACATCATAGTGAGGATCATTAGTTTAGGTCAGCCCTGTCAACCACCTGGGAGTTGTTTGTTGTAAACCAACAAACAAGAGGAAAAAGTAGAAGAAGATATAACTTTACATACCTTTTTGTTTTCTATTTAACTAGGGATGCACTGATATGAATATTCCAACACTACACATTTATTTTATTAGAACCACGACAACAAATGCAGAGAGAGTCAATGAGCAAACGCAGCATCGAGTCAAGGCGTAAGCTCTGATAAACTCCACATACAGACACTGTAGCACGCCACTGATGTGTTGCTAGCGAACAAAAGCCGGTGTCGTTCTGTCTGAGAGACACTTGTGGGGGTGTGGGCAGAGACTGACTTTGGGTTTTCTGATAATCTTGTTGAGATCCCTGGTCTGAAACGTGTTGGCTGCCGTCTGGCAACCTGTTTTTTTTCTTCATGTATTGCAGCGCAGGAATGCTATAAGGTGCATCTTGACGTAATTTTGACGTATAAAACGATAGACATTTTCTATCGTCCTGACGATATATTTAGTCTTATCTACCAGCCTCAAGTAACACACACACACACTAATTATATATATATATATATATATATATATAGAGTAAATTATTTGGCATATATATATATAGTATAGTATTTGGCAGCCAAAATCAACGCAGGACGATTCATTTGTAGAAGCGACGTTTTTTTTTGTTTTTTTTTACATCTTGACACGTGCACACAATGACCCGACCTTTACACTCAGTAAAAGTTAACCAGTTGGTTCGCCTTAGTAATTGGCAAAAAAATGAATAGGTTAAAAAGGTCAAGTGTAGGAAAGTTGAATACTCGTGATTAATTTAAACTGTAAATTGTTTGACAACCCTAAACCTTTCCCCATCCAGATCGCTGGCGTTGATTCTCCCCCAAAATGCCGCGCAGCATCCCAGTCACATGACCAAACCCCTACCCTTCCAAAGACGAGATGGAAATAAACTTTGGTTGTTAACATCGGCCCAGTTTTACACACGAGAACGATGTGTGTAAAAAAGAAACAAAAAAAGGACCAACGTCGGGAAATTACCGACGTTGATGCCTGATAAGTTGTGCATCCCTATAATTCAACCTTACCTGCGAGTTTAAGTTTCCGACGTACACCGTCCTCCTGATCTCATCGATTTTCGAGGGGTCGACATTCCCGATGAGGGGAGGCTGAGAGAGCACAGACGCTGTGGGGTCGAGACTCGCCGTGATCCGACTCACCAAAGGCAGGTTCAGCTGTACGTGGAAACCACACGGACAAGAGGCTGGAGTGAAGCCGCGCGCCAGTGTGGGACGATGTGCCCAAAACCGATTCTATGACTCACGTTCTGAAGTGGAGCCGGGGTGGGAATTGGCAGCAGTCCTCCGCCTGGAATCAGAGTTGGTACCGGGGCGGCGGGCGCCAACAGCGACAGAGCTTTTGCCTCTTCCGGAATTTTCCCTGCAGGACAAATGGGAACGTTAGGGAAGGCATGGAATGTGCTCTTCTCTCTGTCTGCACATTTATCCCACTGTATTCTAGAGAGAAAGAGAGCATACACTTCGCCATTCAGCCTAAAACTGGGGAACGAACATCCTTACTTGGATTGTATTAAACTAAACTTCTCAGTCAATATGCATCATTAAGATAAAGTGCAAAAGAATAGCTTTTTATTCCAAAAAATAAAATCAATCCAAAAGAGAGCTGTTTGTTTGTTTTGCTGCTTTGCTTTTTTCAAAGGTTCATTAAAAACACACACACACACACACACACACACACACACACACACACACAATGCAGAG
This sequence comes from Apricaphanius iberus, assembly GCA_028564705.1. Classification (NCBI taxonomy): domain Eukaryota; kingdom Metazoa; phylum Chordata; class Actinopteri; order Cyprinodontiformes; family Aphaniidae; genus Apricaphanius; species Apricaphanius iberus. The sequence continues at coordinate 1,499,615 of JAPXFQ010002640.1, forward strand.
AATGAGTCAACACTTTGATGTATGGGTCACCTGTACTGGAAACATATTGGTCATGAACCATACGATATCAAGCATGGGCGCTTTTCCGTGAGGGGGGGAGGGAGGGGGCGATCGTTTCTCAGTGTTGGAAAGGTGTGCAACACAAGACAACCCCCAATGGCTGCATCACTAATAGCACACAGAACATCAGATACAGAAAAGAACAATTTTAAGAACTTTGGAAATGCTTGAGGTGAAGAAAACAACCAATTAGGAATTTTGCAAATTCCACTGTGGATAATGATGGTGTTCCTTGCTGAGGAGGAAGACAAAAGGAAAGAGCTAGAGTGCCTTGCAGGAGGATTCACAACCCTTCACCTTTTCCACATTTGGTCACGTTACGACAACAAACGGCAGAGACCAACGAAACGCAACGATTGATTTGGATGGGTGTGGAAAATATTAGATCGAAAAGTGGCATATATTTACATCCAAATCCTTTATGCTGACGCTAAATAAAAACCACCTAAACTGTTAAATCTATTCCACCCGTTTGTCCAAGAAACAAACTACACAGGTTCTAAAGTTTTAGGACAGCTTAAAGCAGTATTTAGTTATAAAACAAGGTTTAATCCAAGTCCTATTTGGATTTGTTCGCCAGAAACCACGTCAAGCTTCAAAAGGGAGGCTCATAATGTGGGGCTGCTTTAACTCAGCAGGGACATGGGAAGATGAATTGAGCTAAACACACGGCTATCGACGAGGTAAACCTGATTCTGGAAAACACCTCGACACTGGGACACAGTCAAATCTATAATATAAAGCATTTCTAGGGACGCACTGATACTGTTCTAATGTATCCGTATCGGTTAAAGTGAAGCGATACCACGAACAGATGCCTAAAAAGTAGAAACTCTACAATAATTTCACAGAATTTTTTTAGAATTCACATAAATGTAAGTTTTGTGGTCATTTTTACTAATTACTAATAAAATATTAATAAAAATTAGATATTACTAATTAATGAATACGACTTTTTCTAATTCACCATTATTTGTTCTAACAAGTAGAGAAGAAAATAAAAACCGTCTTCCAATTCACTGCATTTTTGTGTGCAGTAAGAGTATCAACTTTGGTACTTGGCATCGGGAAGTATTCAGATCCAAGCATCGGTTTGTAAAAAGGGGAATCGTTGCATCCCTATGTCTTACAATATAATAGTTTTGGTAAAAGCATATGTGTTGTCCTGACCTGAATCTGTATCAGAATCTAAAGCAATGACTATTGTTTTGTTTTTTGGAGCCATTCTGAGTTAGAGGTTTTTTCTTTATGAGGCTGAATGGCCAAAAGTTTTATATCGCAGCGCTGCCGTAATTGCAATGAAAAGGTGGCCGATTTAGGGCACATATGCGTGTTACTCTTTCTAGATCTCTATTTGTTTAAAAAAAAAATAATAAAAAGACTACATATTATTTTCTTCCCCTAACCCAAAGGGTTATGTCGTTCTAGCACAAAAGTTTGTGGCTGTAGCAAGGCCAAACGGGAAAAGTTCGGTGAATAATACTGAAAGGCACTGTGTAGTTTTGCCTTTTGCTAGAGGGAATTCAGCATAAAGGGGCAATCAACCATCTTTGTTAAGCAAAACATGAACAGAGCAATGTATTAATGCATTACAAAGAGAGAATGACGCTACACTGATCAGTCCTGTGTCATGACTAAACATTCAAATCAGAGCGCTACTCAAGTAACGTGAGGCACAAGTACTAAATGCTGCCTTTTAGTTCAGTGTCAAGCAGATTAATAAGTGCACAGGTCATTTAAAGAGAAATACACGAGTCATTACTGAGGCTCACTTTTTCTTTTTTCTTTCTTCCCCCCCACCAAAACTAGCCCACCGCTACGTCAAGAGACGTAGGAGACAAGAGAACAAAAGAGTTAGCGATCCCAATAGCATCTTTAGTGTGGCACATATCCCACCGGTGTGCCGTAGCAACCTGGACTGAATTCAACCACACACAAGCTCCAGCTGCAGCGGAGAGAGAGAGGGGAGTGGGGGGGGAAGGGAGGGGGGAGTTGGACAATAATCAAAATAACAAACAAAAATAACAAATATAAAACACAACCTGCAGTTTCTAGATAGAGACAGTAGAGAGTGGACAACATGGGATAGTATGAAAAGGAAACAAACCGGAAAAATAAATAGAAAAAATAAAATAAAAAAATAAAAAAAGAGACAAGGTGTCCATCTTGGAAGGTTCTCCGGGTCACATCCCAACCCTTGAAGGCTGCGTTGGCCCGATCGGGGATAGTGGCTTGGAAAACAATGCCTGACTCAGGCTAGTGTAGTGTAACAGCTGGGCCAGTCTAGTCATCTGATATGCACACATAATCACACAGAAAAAACATACAAAACCAAATTAATAAACTCAGTAGCCATCCAGCACCAAGTCACGTGGACACAATGCATCAGGTTAGAAGTGTCATCATTACGAGTGTACACAGGAGTGCTGAGAAAAAGGGGGGTGGGGGGAGAGAGTTTAACCAAAAGGAGCATCAAAAACTGAAAAAAAAGGGGGGGAAAGATCTGAGTTTAGCACTTTGGTGAATGGATTTGGTGACATTTCTTTAAGATATTTCTCCACACGGCGGCCCAGTGTTCACGGCAAGGTTGCTCTCCCTTAATCTATACGCGAGGACCAGCGTGACACCGGCCGGAAACCTGAGTGGGTGCTACAGCTAAACCCGTCACCTGTGTCAGGTTAAAAACTAAACGAGCTCCATCCTAGGCATGGGCTGGTTTCTGGTATCTATTATCTGTTAGCAGCAGCCGTTCAAGTACCGAAAAAGTCTAATCATTTCCGTTCTGCAAATGCACCAAGTAACAATGTGCACTGTGATGCTTTGTTTGGTTTGATAAAATAAAGGTAATTTATTCATTTCTGGATTAGACTCATTTCTCTTTCAGAAATTTTCAAGAAGTAAATGAGAGCTACAACAAAAATGTGTTATTTCTGCCACAGGATTAATAAAGTACTAAGTACTTGGATCTTATTTTTAGCATTTATTTACTCACCCAGACAAGTTTGGAGCCAATTTGAGTCCCTTGGAAGAAGTTTATATCCAGTCGCGATCAGCGTATATCCATATAACGGGAATGGTGGGGGCAGGCGAAGTGCCGCCTCTAAATAAGGCATTGCTAGGATTTATTAGTGCATAAAAAGTGGATATACATTTTTTACCAAGGACTCCAAGTGGCTACGAACTTGTCTGGGTGAGTAAATGAATGTAATAAATACAAAAAATAAGGTTCAGGTAAAAAAAAAAAAAACTTCAATTTTAAGCTTAATTTAATTTCCAGTTGGATTCAAAGTATATTTATGTGCACATCTTAATCGAGCTTTTGGCAGTAATCGGACTAATGGCGTAGCCAGAGTTGAGAGTCATGTCCCAATTTATATGTCACTCAGAAAAACGAATTATTGAAAGAAGTGCGTTCGAGATCGTGACACTAGGTGGCGGTATGCCACCTTTCGCGAGTTCCCAGGCTGCCAATAGCTCGGTTACACATTAATGTCTTTTACACGCAGAGAAATCCCATTTTCCAATCACATTAGCTGAGTACTTCAGTCCGATTTCTCATACTCCAGTTCGGTTTGACTTAAGTTGGACTAACTTCAATTTCAGTTGAACTAAGGCAATAATTCAACAAAAATTCAACTCAGTGCATTTACATGCAGCCAGAGAAGATTGAACACCTTAGCTCGACTTAGGCAGAACCAAACCGGAGCTTAAAAAAACCCCAGAAAAAAACATCGGACTAGGGTACTCAGATAATGCGATAGAATTTAATGTCTCTGCTTGTAATTGCAGTCAGGTGAAGACAAGTTTTTAGGAGCCTGGGCACGCCCCCTTCTGGAAGTAATGAGACCATGGAAGTGGGATCAACAACAACAGAACGAGCAGCAGTGAGTGTAACTCAATCAAACTTCATTCGATTCGGTTTTCTGAGTGACACATAACTGGTACACGACTATCAAGTCTCATTGCGCGATTAGTCCGATCACCACCAAAATCTTGATTTAGATGTTCATGTAAACGTACTGACTGTCAAGGAACAGACGTCATAATTTCTCGACATGGGTCCCTTTTTTATTGAGATTTCAGAGAAAAAGGTGCGAAAGGACTTCTGTGGTCTACACAGCACAGTCCCTCCCCTACCTATTGCTGCACTGCCCTTTCCCTGGAAAAAAATGGGCTGCTATGGTTTCCCTCACGTGCAAGAAAAAAAGAACATCAGCCTCTTTTTTCCCGATTTATGCTTAAATCTACACTAAGTACCAAAAATCCAGAACAAATATTACACTATTTAAGAATTAGAAAAGAAAATTTCTGTTTTAAATAATCACAATTCATGATTTTTTTTTAGTTTTAAATCTTTGCATAAATATAAGTATATGTTTGCACACCGGCCCATGCCTGCTCTGAATTAACCGACACCCAGTAGTGCTTATTTGTGAAAACCGCAACCCCCCTAAAACCACCAAACATCAAAATGAACTCCAGAGAAGACGTCCAAAGCTATTAATCAATAAAAAATAAAAAAAAATTAATATGTTTAAATCAAGCAGCTTCCACTCACCTTCGGCGCAGGGTACCACTATTAAAGCTCTGTCTATAAAAACAGTGTTGGTGAGATGTTGCGCCACACCAACACTGGATGGTTCTCGGTACTTTATATAGCACACTTTGGAGGAGAACGACAGGGGGGTGTTGCTGTGTGGATGAATAAGGAGAACAATAAATAAGGTTAGTTATCTAAAGTTGGGATAGCTACATATAAATGCTCGCGTGGGGGCCTGACAAGGCCGCAGCTCCGCGGCTTTTCCTAGTCAGCTCAGACCGAAGAAAGCTGCTCTTACTCGGGGGGATAGAGACGGAGCTCCTCGATGTCTCCCAGGAAGCCGAAGAGAGTGCGCATCTGCTCGCTGCTCACAGCCGACGACAAGTTGGTGACCTGGACCACTGCAGTCCCCGGTATTCCGCTCATTGTGCGAATGATAAAGCGATTCTACTTATGTATATTTATTAAATGTACAGTGAATGTACTGTTTTATTATTTCTCAATCATCCCTGTCGGCGCCAGAGGGCGATGCGCGAATTGCAGTATCTCAGAGGAAGGACCCGCCTTCTTCACCTCTGATTGGCTACAAGCACTCTCCCACGATTGGCTATTTAATTTGGCTGCGAACGTCATCTCCTTTTCAGGGCAGGTGCTCCTAAAAGAAGTGGTTGTAAGAAAAAGCGCGTCAGATTTCTATTTCAAGGTCTTATTTTCAGATTGTGTTTAAATTAAATTTGGGTGATTTTGTGATGAAAATGTGAACGTGATTGACTTCATTTACTTCTGTTGGCTCAAGCAAGGAACAGTTATCTTATTAAAGCAATGGTACACACAATTGTAACTTACCTGGGTGTAAGATGTATGAAACTGAACTGCTCTATTTTGCCCAGCTGGGTGCAGTGGAAGTCAGTTCCTATTCTAGACTAAACTAGAGGAAATAACCAATCATAATCAGCTTTGACTATAAGGTGAATTAAATACACATTTAATCAAACGGAACTAAATATGGAAAGCCATGAGAAATTGATTATACTCCACTGTAGTGCAGCAACATTGAAAACACTCTAAGGCTTAGAGCAGCATATCAGTTAAAAGAACAGTCAACACAGACTTTATTAAGGCTTCTTGAGGTGATGTGACGTGTCCTAACTTGCATTTTGCTTGCTTTGTCAAATTATCAAAATAAAGGCATGGTCATAAAACAAAAACAAAAAACACTATATGATCAGAACTTTTTCTGACCACAAATTTCTGATTTCCAAGTGGGAAAAGTAAACCAGAATGCCTCACTCTGAAAGTTTTTTTCTTGCTCGACTGACTTTCAGTATGGCTGCCCCTCAAATCAGTAAGTTGTGGAAAAAAACATTTATTTTACAAGACACACTTGGAAGAGTGCATCTAAAATCTGTGTTACATGTAGAGCCTGCAACTCTAAATTCAAGAAAGCAAAAGCGGTGCTTGCATATGGGAAGTTCCACTTGGCAGTCGAAATTTCTTTGTTCCAACTACGAATGGAACGCACCGTTAACATCCAGTGCTGTACACACACACAGATTGTCTTGCTATTAGTAGTGAGACGCTATACCACCATTAATTTGAGTGACTGCATAATGCCTAACTCAGACACTTTTCCTAACCCTTGGTGATCTAGTCCTAACTCTAACCTTGACTAAAGCTTAACTTACACCATGCCGCCATAACCAACCAGTAGGGCACAATAAATGTCAGAAAGTGAGGACTAAGCAAAACATCCTCACTTTCTATTATATGGTCCTCACTTTACAGGTAAAAAAAAACTGTCCTCCGTTTGTTCTAGATAGGAGTATACGTACACAGACACAAAATACTAATAGTAACAATTAGGGATGCACCGATACTGGTATTGGGTATCGGCCCCGATACTGCCTTATGCACTGGTATCCGTATCGGCTATCGGTGTTAACCGACACCATGAACCGATACTTAAGATGTGGAAATGCAGCAATAATTTCACAGAAAATATTAGTTTTTAACTTTTAAATTTAAGTTCTGTGTTCATTTTTATAAATGTTTTTTTTTTTTTTTTTTTATCTAATTCACCATCATTTCTTCTGGCAAGCAGAAAAGAAAATAAAACCTGACTCCCAATTGATAGCACTTTTTTTGTGCATTAAAAGTATCGACATTGGTACTCGGTATTGGTAAGTACTCTGATCCAAGTATCTGTATTGTATCGCTTTTGAAAAAAGTGGTATCGTTGCATCCCTAGTGACAAATCAATTGTCTGTCTTGCTTAACAATTGGGTTAAGCAAGGCTCAAAGGTTAGGTTGGTCAAAATAGTCAAAACAGTTTTTATACTACTGGTAATAAATCCTCAGTTGTGTTGCTTTAACCCTTCAGCTGTTATGCTTAATGTGACCTTTTCTTCCACCAATATCTGCACTTTGTTCTTTTTTAAATCCATCGATAAGAACCTCCCTGTGAAATTCCACAAAAGTGAAGACTGGGCGCTTTTTACCTGAAAAAAACAAACTAAAAATTGCACAAGATGGTAAAACTTTGATAATATACTTCATTTAAATAAACCAACAATTGTTTCCACACCTCGTCTAATTTATGGACGTGTAGAAATGTGAGAAAAAAATAAAATAAAAAGACCAGGTGGCACAAACATGAACAAGAAAATGACTGGGCCCATGCAAACAGAGTAGCAGCATACAGCCTGACCTGACGAACCAAAACAGTGGCTTCCCCAGTGTTGGAGTTGTCACACAGCCCAGAGTATGTTTGGAGAACATTCCGAAAGAAAACCAATAAGCACTGTGTTTTTCCTTCTTGCCTTTACAACCATTTTCATCAGGGTCCGAGTTAAATGAATGACAGATGTTTAGAATTTTCATTTGCCACCATTCCACCACGATTATCTCAAAAATACAGGTGAAAAATGAAAAAATAAGAATATCATGCAAAAAGTTATTTTCTGTCACTAATTCAACATAAAAGGTGAAACTAATATATGATATCATTACAGTACATGCAAATTAAGATATTTAAAGCCTTTAAGACTTTTAGGACTTGGCACTTACCCACACTACCAAATGTACCAAAACCTGGTTGGCAAGGAAACTACTTTCAACAAGGTACTGTAATTCAAGGTGCTTTACATTCGGTGGTAAAGCAACAAAACATGATAAAAAAGCATGGAAAGTAAAAACAGCAATTAAGAATAAAACATGAAAGGCATAAAACAATACATTAAAGTAAAAAAACAAAACAAAAAAAACAGCAATTAAGCATCTCAAAGGTAGACCTAAACAGATGGGTTTAATAAGTTTTGATTTAAAGCAGCTCAGTTTTTTAGCAGCTTGCTGCACGTAGCCAAAAAGGGCATAAGAAGAGAATCCTACACCACACTGCGGTAGTAACTGATGCAAAAGAACCCCAAACCAAGTGCTTAGGACATATGCATGGTTATACTTCTCAGAGGTCGGACATTTCATTAAATAAAATCCTTGATTTATTGATTTAATTAGTTTCACCATTTAAGTTGAATTAGTGATGTAAATGAAACTTTGCAGTTGAAGTTTTTTCTAGTTTTTCAACTTTGACCTGTAACCTGACACTAAGAGAATCAGAAAACATGCATTAATTAGTAAAGATTTCACACCATTCACAGAAAAACAGCTGTTTTGTGTTTGTAACGAAGCTGTAAGAAGCATGCATTTGGGGTAAAACTCAAAGCACGGCTTTACAGAGCTGGCATGACTGGCAGGGTCCTGCAAATAGCTTTTTAACAGCAGTAAAATCGGCAATGATAACTGAGACTTTTAGCTTCTTCCATTCACTTCCACTATGTTTCAAACCACTGCATGCTAATGAATTTTCCGGTGAATTACACGGTTAGTAGAAAAAAGGAGTGTTGAGCCAAAGCTGTGCACATCAGATTAGGAATGTTGGTCAGAACCAAACTGCAATTTTTATTTTATTTTTTAATACGATGTATTAACCAAATTGGTAAAAATAAGTGTAATCATCAGGAAGAAAGCAGAGTGCTCACATTTTCTGTGCTTTCTGGTCATCACACAAGAGAAATATTCACACTATGAAGCCAAATCTAGAAACTGTTACATTTATCTGAATCAAGTGAGATCTTAAAAGTGTAATCTGAGGTCAAGAGCATATTCTCATGCTTTTATTAAATAAAACTCTTTTACAGTAACAATTACTGCAACTGATCTTTCACAGGTCAACCAGGCTTTTTGACTTTTACATAAATAACATTAATACAAACCCTATAAGTTTAGGTTTCTAAAAGTGTCAGCTCATGACAAGTGTTTAAAAACGGCAAAAACCAGAAGCAGGATGTAAAAGGGGCACCTGCAACACATCCTGACAGTGAGTGTCGTTCTTATACATGGTGGTGATTATAGACTTCTTTCCGGTTTTGCCGAAAGCCTTTAAGATAAACCCAGACGACTGAGACAGAAAAATAAAAAGCATCACTGTTAAACAGCATTAGTTTATTGTCCCACAGGTAACTTCTGAAACAGGAAATTATGTACAAAATCTGGAATGTTGGATAAATGCATATCAATCATCTCACTGTGACCGTTTCCAGAGAAACATTAGAAATACTAGCTATACATTTAAAATGGGAGCCTCTGCATTGCAATTTATTGCTGGTTTTACAATCGCGAGTCACAAATGTTTTATCAGTATTTACAATTTGATTAGTAAGGTCTAAAATTTCATGTAAGTCTGCTAAATAAATACAAAAGTGGGAGCAAAAAACAACAGATGAAGTGAAATAGATTTTTCATCCCTAGATTGTCTTAAATACCAGACAATTTTTAAAGTGATTATAAAGTGACCATAACCCAAGAAATTAGTCTCAATCATTAAAAAACCCACAGAACTTTAAAACAAAATACAATCAAGGATTTCAGAGTCTAACACAATGTGCGAAAAATCTTTTTTGTACATAAAAATTAACCAATTTCAGATCAAGTAGAACTAAAGGTCAGCTTCATCTAGAAAACATATTTCGATGTAGCAACTATTGTTTTCATTTAGAGGAATTAAAATGGACTAAATCTGTTGTCATTTGGTTGCAAAAGCTAAAAGCGTAAACTCCAAAAATCCAGCTGGGCAAAAGGAAGATATTCTTACTAGCGACAAGTGGAAAATGCTTTCATAGTGATAATTAATGGATTTCATTGGACAATGACTGCAACTGTGTATTTTTGATCATTTCCACTGCTATTGGAAACACGTCTTGCGGCTGTACCTGTGTCTGTATCTCAACAGGTTGGGTGATAAAAGTCTTGATCACCCTTATTCCTCTCATATCTTTTTATAACAGTTTTAAGGATTTTGTATCCCCCCCCCCAGTGGAAAGTATAACACACAAACAGCGAGACATCCAGTACTCGACAAAACTGACAGTAAAACATTCAGCCAAAGTCACAGAAACTTACACAATGCAGAGATTTTTTGAACAATGTCTAACATGTAATTCCTGTGCCATTTCATTGTTTAAAAAAAAAAGTACTTCACAATATAAAAAACATGTAAAATCATCAGGATGTACTAAAAGCGCATGTTTAGTTTTAAAATCAATGCAGGGTGATTGAAAATAAAGACTTTTAAATATTGCTTTGAAGCCGTTATGCTGCAAATGTCCTAGAAGGGTTGCGAATGCAGGTATTGCTCCGGTTCCTGGGTACTTAACGTCCCCCCCTTGTTCGAACAGTTCAAGGTCTATGGCACTTGACAACTTGTGTCTCTCATCTCGTTCTCTGTACAGCGAAGAACAAAAGACCAAAAAAAAAAACCTACAAAAACAAGACTGCTTTAGAGTGATGAGGACAAAAAGAGACACAAAAGGCAACCTGTGGTTTTCTTCTGTGTAAAAAAAAAAAAAAAAAAAGTTAAATGTTGCAGACATTTTTTTTTTCTTCATTGATCGCAATCTAAAAAGATGAAATCCCACAATTAACATGTTGATCCCAAAATCTTTCTGAGAACAGTCCCTGCTTTTACATTCTGTTTATTTTAATGCTTGCTTTGGTGAAATAGAGTAACCTTAACATTTTTTCATCAAAAATGATAGGAAACGCTAACTTGTCTACCTCTAAGCACCTTCATGTCATCCTACCTGAACCAAATGTGCTTATTGCCCCAGTTTTGGTCCTTATTTAAAACAAAAGTTGTAACTTTTAAAACAAATATAACACAATGATCTACTTATTGTCCCAATATAAGGAAATCCATCCTGTTTTCTTCTCTCATAGAATCTGCATTTCTGAAAACAACTAAAATGTTGGGATGAATTTCCGGATGGCACAGGTCTGGTAATCCAGAACATGACTCAGGTGTTTGTGTGCTGGTGTTTCTTCACAGGTTTATGGAAGCCGGAGTGGTGATGATGATGATGATGATGAGTCCCTCTCGTTTACTCTTTGATTTTGTATTAAGAACAGAAATAAACGCCTCATTGATCTACATTCGTTCCCCACGAGAAGCACGTAACGCAGTCCCTTCTGATAATGTCGCCTGGCAACTGGGAAATTGTTTAGCTAAAAAAAAGAAAAGCAAAAAAAAAAGGCAAACTTAATGACAGAAGAGAGGAGTGGGAGCCCTGCCCCCTAGTGGCCACCTCCATGCCCGTCTGAGGAAGTGAAATCTTGTCAAGTGGTTGAAAAGTCGATGTAAAAAAAAAAAAGACAAAGCTGATCTGTACAGAGACCACAGAGTTCCCATCCAATCTTTTGTTTTTTTGTATAAAAAATATATATATGTATATATGTATACCACAGTGACGGCCTTTTGAGGACACGTACTTGCATGTGTTTGCTGCTGTTTCACTAAGATCCACTACATTCAGTGGTTTTCCCCGTTTAATCGAGGCGACGAAGACCTCGGAAGATCTCAGCTATAAATAGTCCCAACAGGCGTCAGCAGATCAGTCTCTTCTGTGTATAAAAATATGACAATTCACCATAAATCTCTGTTCTTCTTTCATGTGCCGTGCCATTCTGCCCAAGGACAGATTGAGTGGAGTCTATGCTTGCATTTCTCTTATGATAGTTAAATCCACAGTGGTTGGAAATGTCTTCAGCAGGGAGACTGCATACCCATGATCGATATTCACGAAGCTGTATCCATTGGCCTACGGACAAACAAACAAAAAGCTTTGTATTCTAACTTGAACCAGCATTACGTATCTATTAAGATTCACAATCACTTGTTTTTGTACAGATTACCTGAAGTATTTTATCCCCGGGTTGAAGAATTTTTGATGCTGGCCCCTCAGGTTGAACTCGTGTCACAAAAATGCCCTAAAACAACAAAAAAATTCAAGATATAAAATCTGGTTTTGAACAATAATAGACAGGTTCCAAAGTCATTTTTGGTTTATTTCAAAATACCAAAGCGTCCCAGACTTGAATTTGAGTTCTTTGTCGGTTTTTTAGCAAACCAGGAGGTATGCATTTCTACAGAGATAAAAAGCAAGACGGGCTTTGAATACAAGCCTGCAGAAACGAGAGACTGCATGCTGATTTATACATGGATAGAGGTGTGGATAAAATAATGCACTGATGGACAGATAAAGAGATGAACAAATGAACCCCTGCACAGATGAATGGATAAATTAATGAATGCACAAATGAGTAGATGCATGGATAAACTAATGGACTGATTGATGCATGAATAAATAGATAAGCAGGCGAACAGATGGAGGGCTCCATTCTACTAAGTGAATGGGACAGGAAACAGTTTCTTTTCTCCTTACTTCTTCAGATCTGGATCAGTACTTGAATCAAATTCCAAACTTTTGCAAACATTTGTTCAAAGTAAAATGAGAGAAGATGAGGCAAAAGGTGTAAGCTTACATTATCATCGGGACGGAAGGGGTTTCCCCTGCCTCCCACTCCTCCTGATATACTGAAACCCAGCTCTGGATTCTTCTCTACTTTCACACGGATCTGAAACACACCCACACACTTTTTATAAGCCACCGTCTCACCTCAGTCCCCGTCAGTTACACCTTTCTCCATGATTATCGACCAAAAAAAAATAAATAAATAAATAAAAAAGAGTAAAGTAAATCTGAGGATAGATTTGTAAAATGTTTTGTGTAAAATTCCTCCTGGTGGGAAAGTTTGAAGCAAAAAAAACCTGTAACATTTTCCCCTTGAACTTCGGACTTGATCCTAATTTTGATCTATGCAGCTGATTGAGAAAATAAACAGAGCACTTTAAGAGATCAAATGTTTTATGAAGAGGAAAAACAAAAGCTGTGCTGCTCAAAATATCTCATCTCATTAAAATAAGACCAGGCTGCAAGAAAGAAAGAAACGGCTCTAACTCAACCTGAGTCGATTAGACACAGGTCTGGACGTTGGGACACTAACATATTAATAAACTTAAATCTGGCTCTATGTTTAGGGTTGTTGTTCTGCAAGATGGTGAACCTTTTGCAGCCTTAGAGTATATGAAGGGATCAGTTTCAATACCTTTCCTAGACTTTTTAAAGAACTTCTAAAATACAATAAAGCCTTTATCAAAAAGGACTGATACATTATTAATATTAGACTATATAGTTCTTAAATTATTTTGCAATTGCCAAATCAAGAAACATGGAAAGTTCCATTATTTAGTTTTGGGGCTGCTAGCAAAGAATCAGCAAACTGACAGCACTGCATCGCTTTGCGGCAGCTTACCATCAATTATTGGGATAAATCATGTCCGTGGAAAAAGTTTGTATAAAAAAAAAGTGGTATAGAAAGCTGAGCATCAGCCGGCATAAAAGAATGAGACATTTTTTTATTGGTTGACACACGTCTATTTTGGATCGACATATGTATCATAAAAACATGTCAACACCAACCAAATTTAAGACTTTATTTACCAAACTGATTTAAGACTTTTTGTTACTTTCAAAGAGTCTTACATTTCCTTCAAATCAGCTAACGAATTGTAATACTTTTAAAGACCCCAAAGATATCCTGAATCTCTCGTCGGTTTTCATCCACAATTGCCAGTTTTTATCGTCCCTGCTATAGAAAAGGCGTCCCCAAGGCATGACGCTGCCACCACTAGTTCCATTGTGGGAGCGACATGTTCACAAACGCAAACAGGGCGTCTCATTGCTTTTCTAAAAAGCCATCTTCCTCTCTCAGTCTGCGTGATGCGGTTTGTTTCCTGACACTTTCACACAACACCTGTATGTATAGTGAGATTTAATTACATACAAGCAGACCATTTAAAATAAGGTGACTTCTGAAGACCGTTTAAGGGATGACATTTAGGAAGTTCAAGGGGTATGAATACTCTTGCAGCAACTATTTTAAGTTTAAAGTTTAAAAAAAGAAAAGCTGCGAGCAGCACATAAAGACCTAACAGCTAAAAGTAGAACTCGAAATGGGACAGTAATAATTGTGCCATAAAAGATTCGTTTTAAGTGCCAGTAGAGAAAACGATGCCCTCCACCTCTTGCTGGAGCGCGTCGTGAGGAATACGGGGAGGCCCATGGGGCTGCTGGGAGACTTTGAGCATCAGGTAGTCGATGAGCTGCTCTCTGGAAGGGTGACGAGCCATTGAGGTCTGGCTCATCTGAGGACGGCCAGAAGGGCCCATCTGACCATTCATCAAAGGCACCTAGGCAGCAGAAACAGACAGTCACAACAGATCAAACTCTCTTCTCTTGTTTTAATGTCAGTAAGAATCATGAAAAATATTTTTATTTGCTAAATGTCACAAAAATGACAGAAAGAATATGTCAGATTTATTTATTAATGTCTTCAAAACTAGACGTTTACATCCAGAATGATTACTATTCTCTTTAAACAATGAGGGAGAAGCCCGATGATGCCACGGCTGTGGAAGCTTCTGAGAACTCCAACATTCCAGTTAACCTAATAGGCTCAGCTGTGGCTGTATTTCAGAGGCCACACGTTGAACACACTGCTTTCTTGTTCGACACGATATGAAAGTAATAAAAAAAAGAAGCAGCAAAGACTTAAGAGAATTGTGGAGCTTCCAGTTGCTTGAAGGTGCCGCTTTGATCCGTTCCAACAATCACACACAAGTATAGACATGATGGGTATATCCGACCATCGTACCGCTCAAGAAGCAGACGGGTTCTGGTCCAAAACGTGCAAATAGACTCCAGAGGAAAAGCGTGTGATGATGCTGGCTAAATTTGGTAAGATGAAACGTGACCAGTATCAACATGAGCTGAAAGGCCACTCAGTGAGGAGGAAGCAATTGCACCAAAAGAAACATTAAAAAGCCAGACTGCAGTTTATCAATGCACAAAGGGAGAAAAGCCTTTATTCCTAAAGACATGTTTTATGATCTGATGAAAGTAAAAGTTCTAGTCAGCCACCATTTGTGCAAGTTTTTCCTACTGAAAAATATGAGAGTGGCCTGTCATTTTCATCGTAGGCATACCTCCACTATGAGAGAAAAAATGAGAAAAAAAATATCCAGAAAATCATAGTCTCATTATTATTAATTATGGTGGAGAATAAGTAATTTTCAGATAGTTTATTCACGTTCATAGCAGCATATACAGTATATATATGTTTCATGTTTAATTTGAAGTGAAAATAATAAAATTCTTGAGAAATAAATGTTGAAGTTAGGGAGATTTAACAAAAATGTTTTTTTGTTTCATAATCAGTTGTACATTCTAACTCTGGAGAATCATCAACACGTTTGACTAAAGGGGTAGTTGTGGTTTTTGAAAATGGCTCTCGGGGTACAGAAGTCGAAAAAGGTTGGGAAACACTGCCCTAGTGGATGACCTGCAGACAGCCTTACTTACAAAGGCGACCATCAGTAATACACTGCGGCACCAGAGACTCAAATCTTGATGTGCCAGACGTGTCCCCCTGCTTAAGCCAGTACATGTTCAGGCCTGTCTGAAGATTGTTAGAGAGAATTTGGTTGAGCCAGAAAAGGGTTGGGAGAATGTCATATGGTCGGAGAAAACCAAAATATAACTTTTTGGCAAAACCTCTTCTTGTCATGTTTGGAGGAGAAATAATGCAGAGTTGCATCGAAAGAACACCAGACCTACTGTGAAGCATAGGGGTGGAATCATCATGCTTTGGGGCTTTTTTCCTGCAAAGGGACCAGGGTGACTGATCCGTGTAAGGGGCAGAATGTATGAGGTCATCTATCCTGAATTTTGAGTAAAAGCCTTTTATCAGCAAAGGCATAGAGGATGAAGCATGGCTAGACCTGCATCCGAATACCCGTACTACACCTACTATGTAGCAGGCGAAAAGCAGTAAGCGAGCGATGTAGTAGATCCAAATATCTAGGATTGATTGGCGTAGTAGGCATAAAGTTCTCGGATGTGGACTACCGCCACAGTAAAATCTGCTGTAAGCCCCAAAATTGTAGAAGAAGAGTGACGTCGGCTACAGAGGACGGGACCACAGGCGACGTAACGTAAACGTCCCGGTAAAATGGTAGCGCAGTACGTCTGATTTCATGCCTACTACTCGCTCGTTTGCTACGCAGCATTTACTGTATCAACGGGCAAGAAGTAGCTACTAGTAGTATGCAGTGCATACTATAGAATTCGGATGCAGGGTAGGTCTTTCAGCATGACAATGAACCTAAACACGCTGGGTAAGGAAGGAGTGGCTTTGTAAGATGCATTTCAAGGTCCGGGAATGGCGTAGCCAGTCTACAGATCTCAATCTCATAGAAAATCTTTGGAGGGAGTTCAAAGTCTGTGATGCCCAGCAACAGCCCCAAAATATCACTGCTATAGAAGAGGAGATCTGCATGGAGGAATGGGCCAAAATAACAGCAACAGTGTGTGAAAACCTTGTGAAGACTTGCAGAAACCTTTGACTCCTCATTGCCAACAAAGGGTATTTAACTTGAGATGAACTCTTATTTACCAAATACTTATTTTAACCATAATTTGTAAATACTTTAAAAATCAGACCATATGATAACTGATTAAAATTACAGGAATCTCCCATCTTTTCAAGTTGGCGAACTTGCACAATTGGTGGTTCAGTAAATACTTTTTTGCCTTACTGTAAATTTTGGGTTCAAGTGTAGATGACACATTTAGGTACTAAATGTACTGGAAATCATGTATACTTTTTAAAATATTATAATTTGGCTGTACCTGTTTGGCTTGACTTTTTGTGATTGGTTTAAAAAACAGCGTGATTCAATTTAGCTTTTCAAGTTTAATCTACAAATATTCCCTTTTTTCCACACTACTGGATTCCATGAATTACACCTACTTTTCTGTGGGAGTCCACTGTGTAGCTTTGTGGTCCTTGGGGAACAAAAACATCATCCTGAAAGGAAAATTTGGATAATTACTATGCTGAAATGACGTCCATCTAACATCTACTTGGTACCTCTTCAATCAACATTCACAACATATTAAAAAGGACGACAGGGACTTGGTATAGCTTGTGTGGTAACGTCAAACAGCAAGGTGTTGATTTACCGTAAGAGGAACGAGGTAAACATATCGGGTCTTAATGGGGAAATATTAAATTGGTTCAAATGAAGAACTAAGCAGGGTTTAGTTTCTGTTAAGTTTATAGGAAGAGCAGAAGTCACACAACCAACATGGAACAATCAAGATTTTAAGTCTCGATCTGTTCTAATTCCCACACCTACGTCATTAACACACGCATTTTTGCCATCTTACCTTTCACCAACATACTTTTTAGCTCCACACACCAAGTGGGAGGTTATGAAGTCAGGCTGACGTAATCAAAGGTCAGAGTGAAGACGACAAATGAGCAAAATCAAAGTGTTGCAAATGCAGTTAAAGGAGAAAACATTACGGTTCAGACGGCCATCACAACCACAAGAGGATTTATTTGCGGTGAGAAACAGTGGGATGTTGTTATGAGGTTAAAGAGCACAGCGTGTTTAAAAGGGGCTGTTCTGTCCAAACTGATCTTCAGCTTACGTACAAACAAGAGATCTCTGTTTTAGCTGAAGATGAATCACTTTAGGAAAGTTGGATTTTTTTTTTGCCTATATCCAACAATAAAAGAATAACAAGGCCCCTGTTAAACAGCTTTTCCTCTAATGATCACAAGCTGCACAAAACTGGAATTCTTCCAGTTTTCACTCTGAAATCAAGCACCAGACATGAATTTTAGTAAAGGGAAATCAGAGGTTGAGAATATTAAACTCTGGTTGTCCAGAAAAGGACAAGTGAAAGGGTCTGATTACTTCTCAACATCTGGTAGGAAGGAAACTAACATTTCCTTCACTTTCGAAAATGATGTGAAACTAGCAGGAGCTGGAGGCCCTGGCTTAGTATCAGCTGCAGGAACTAGCTACAAGTTCTCAGTACTCACACGGAAGCTCAGGGCTCCGTAGGGCCGTCGGTCAGAGCCACTAAAGACCAGGCCCCCATGGCCGGCCTGCATATCTCTACAGCTGCCGTAGTGAGACCAGCTCAGCGGAGAAGTAGAGAAATTATAGGAGCGAGACAGCACGCTCTGATGAAAAGGAAGCAGCAGACACGGAGGGTTGCCATGCAATCCATCAAATAAATGACAGATGGAAAAAAAAAAAAAAGACAAAAACATGGGCAGATATAGAAAACATCAGCATGCAGTGAATTAGAGTTCTGTAGATGGGTTAGTAGCCTCTGGTAATTTTAATTTTTATTCTTTTATTTCTAAACATCCTATTTAATAAAAATGCTTTGATTAAAAAAAAAAAAACCAACAACTCACAAACACTTGTATAGTGAAAGAAAATATCAACTCTGCGTCCCACGGCTTGTTTCAAATCTGCAAGAAGGTGCAAACTTTCTGTTCTGCATTCGAAAGATCCAACACGGAACTATAAAATCCCTGGAACCCCGCAGAGAAAATGATCCTCGTAACAAAGCAAGAAACCAACATATAGTTGGTGTCTGTGTTTAGCCATGGAGGTTCCATCAGTGTGACATCCCATGAGGGGAAAAACCAAAAACATTTACACAGAAAAAACTAAACTTTTTAAGTAGGGATGCAACGGTATCACTTTTTCAAACCGATACAGATACTTGGATTCGAGTACTTGCTGATATAGAGTACCAAAGCCGATACTTCTACCACACAAAAATTATGCAATGGGTTTTATTTTCTTATCTGCTTTTTACAAAAAAATGATGGTGAATTAGATAAAAAAAAAAAAAAACCTAAACATGTATGTGAAATTAAAAATGTGAGTTTCCACATTTTAAGTATTGGTTCATGATATCTGTTAAATTAACCGATACCAGTACATTAGAACGGTATTGGCCCAGATACCCAACACCAGTAGGGTATTGGTGCATCTCTAGTTACAATATGATAATATGGGCATCAAAATATAAAAAATGTGTGCTATAGAAATCCTAAAACTGTTATTTGAATTTCACATGTTAACAACAAAGACGTAAACGTCTAATTTAGAAGTAGTAGCCAGAATCTGCACCATTCTGCTCTTTGTGTTTTGTGCTCTCGTTTTGTTTTTTTTTACAACAGGAAAGACTTCCAAACGGCTACATCTGGGTTTTAAATGAGTAAGGGGAAAAGTCTAAGAGCTTTTCTTTTAGGCTGCTGACCAGCAACAAGTGGGGGACGGGCAGCAACACATTACTATGCTCCATGCGGTCAGTGAAAACTCTAATCAGTCTGGGCCTTCGTGTCTGGCATTAAGGAAATACTGATGTGGGAAGATGCATAGTTCGTATAAAAAGACATATCTAAAGAGGTTGTAGAGTAAGTCAGAGCTAAACAGACCGCATAAACTTGAGTAACGGTTAAGGAAGGTGAAACATTGTGGTAGCCGTAACACTTTTTACCTTCTCCATTTTCTTGGCTTCGATATGCCTCATCACTTGGTCCCGCCAGTCTGTCGGAACCCGTCCTGGTCCCATCCCTCCAGACACCTGACCCGGCCCGTCCACAAGCGAGTGCTCAGACTTCACCCGGGCGTTGGGCCGCTTGCTGGGGCTGCTTTGCTGGTAGTTGAAATCACTAACAGACATGGTCCTTTCTGGAAGCTCGTGGGGCTGAGGCCTGGCACCGACAGGCCTGGAGGCTCCCGGTGCGTCGATGCTGTAAGTGCGTGCCGAGAAGGGCCTCTGCATGGCGTGGCTCATTGCCAGGGGCCCCCTGGCCAGGGTGTGAATGTCCCTGTAGGTCATGTACTCCCCCTCGGGTACTTGAATGCGCCTGGGGTCGCCCATTGAGACCGAGGAGGCAGAGCTGCCTTGCCGCTGCAGGGTGCTGCTCCTGGGCTGACCGCCGGTGGAATGAAGCCTCTCCTTGGTCCAGTCTCCCATGGGGGCCATCGGGACTCCCCTCTGCTGGGGCTGTAGCGCGTAAGGGGGTGCCTGGTTACGGTTGGAGTAATTGGTGTTGGCGAGTGAGTGTGGATGAGGTGGTAGATAGCCTTGGTGGTCCGGTGGAACGGCTCCCCTCTGGGCCCAGAGGCCGTCTTTAGGCACGGCGCTGCTGGCGTACTGAATGTTGTACTGAGGGGGAGGAGCTCCCATGCTCATGCTAGAGGAGACCGGGTATCTGCTTGTGCTGACGGGCGGCTTAGAGGAGGACAGCAGGTCTGAGGAAGATGCTGAGGAGCCGGGGTAGACCAGGAGGTTCTGGTCATTGAGCAACTGACTGGCTGACTTGCTCCTGACAATGTTCTGGCCCTGAGCGGCTGGCCCCGGACCAGCCGTCGTCATTCTGGCCACAGCTGCGTCGGTGTCGCCCCCTTCAAAGGAGTACAGCTTCATGCCGCCTGTTTCTATATTGCTGACGCTGTGAGATTTCGTCACCTGTGGCGGCGGACTTCGCTTTTCTGGAGACAACTCCTCCGTGCTGCGAGACAGAGACATGTCGCTGCAGGCAGCTGTGGCCGTCGAGGCGGCGTGTGGAGCAGACGTGTCCACTCTGCCCCCTTGGCTTCTGCTCACCAGACTGTTGATGCAGTCGCCTCCCTGCGGATTCCCGTTCTGTAGGTGAGCCACGTTGTTGTTACCATAACTCTGCTTGCTGTTCAGCTCCTCAACTGAACTATTCTTTGCTTTATCCAACTCATGAAACTGTGCAGTGTGGTAGGCTGGCAGCTTGGTGACGTTCATATTGATCTGATCCCACTGGGTGTAGGTGTCCCCCGTACCGTTGGTTATCCCCTTCTCAATGAAGGCCAGTTTGGCTTCCATCGACAGGTTGTAGTCTGGTGGGGTCTGCTGGGCTTTCAAGAGGGCCTGAAGGGACGCTTCCGAGCCGTTACCGTTATGGAGGAGAAGGGTGGTGTCTTTAGGTTGGTTCATATTCTCGTTGTCTTGCCTAGGAATATTTATTGCCACGAGAAACAGAATCAGAGAGTGCAGAAAGCGCTAGATCAATCTTTAACTCAGAGGAACTACGTTTACCTGCTTTTTGGAAGGAAAGGCATCTTTGACTCCCTCTCAGGCGTGCACAGAGAGTTATCCTGACTGCTGTCGGTGGTCAGAGACACAGAGTCGGACATACGCGACGGTGATGAACAGTTACTGTTGTTCTGGTTGCTGTTGGCTACGGTGTCATCCAGCAAAGAATCAGCGTCATCTAAAAGAGAGAAATGTTACTTTTAAACAAGAACTACAAAAAGAAAATCTTAAAGTCTTACATTACACGCGTTTCATTTTAGCTTTACCTTTTTTATCCTTACTTAGAGTCACAACTTTAGGCTGATTGATAGAAATCTCAATAAGAGGAGGTCTCATCTCTGCTATTTTCATCTCATCTTCCTCTGAAAGCTCCTCAGTGTCCTAAAAATGAAGACAGTACATTATTAACGGTTGGATCATCAGATTTTATCTGCATAATTGCTGTATTGTTGTTTTTTTTTTTAAAGGAAAAACTGAGTAATATGGTAAGCACCTCTAGCGTGTCTTCATGGTTCATCATTGAACCCTGTGATGATTTGAGGGGAATGTTCTGGGAGCTGATGATGTCTGATGTTTCCTTGGATTCAGTTGTAGAAGTGTTTTGGGGACAAGTAGAAGATACTGGAGGTTCAGAGTCGGATGTTACACCGTTGGGACAGGGGGCTTCTATAACCTTTGGGGGAAAAAATGGGTCTAATACAGATTAAAAGTGTTCATTTACATATAGGTAGGATGTAATATGCATTGCAAAAATGTAACTTATTTATATTTTGTTAGTGTTGCAATCCCAAATGTTGGAAGTTTTTAGGAATTTTATGTGACCGACCAACAGAATATACATGATAATTGAAAAGGAAAAGGTTGCCAGATGTTATTTAAGGGAGTTAGAGTAAAGATGGATGAATATAAATGCATGTTTTGCTTTACAAGTTATTTATAAAAATAACTTAAAACCATGAATCCCCTTTCTCTGTGTTTGTAAGTCACAGATAAAATACATAAAATAAAAATCACAAAAATTGAAGAAGTTCAAGAGCTATAAAGCCTTCCCCCAAATCACGTCCCTATGGGGCACTAAAGAAAAAGAACTCACAGCTCATTTATTTGAGCTAGAGCTGACCTTAACTCCCACGTCCTGAACTCCAATGTGGTTCCTCTCAACTGGCTTGGACTCTTTCCCAGACTCGTCGCTCGCTTCATCCTCCCTCAGTCTGTGAGCCACAGACTGGGCTGTTTTTACCATGTTCTTCAGCTCGTCTGGGTAAGGGGTCGGGTATCGTTTCAGGTGTCCCCCGTCCTGGAATAACGCAAACACATGTTGAAATTCAAAGGAGTAAAAATATATAGGAATATATATATATATACACGTTTTTTTTTACTTCTTTAACGTTTAGGGTTTCCTACTTATACCCAACAGACTATGTTTTATCAAAGACACGTAATTCAGTCCAGAACCAGCTGGTTGGGGGATGATTGGTGATACACTACCATTAGTTCTTCATTTACAAACACCTCCAACAGTTCCTGAACTTGTTGCCTCAGAGACAGATTTACTTCTTTTATTTGTAACTTTTTGATAGGTTTTCATCACTTTTTGAGAATCTGTTTTTTGTTATTGGAATTGCATTAATATCACTGTGAGATAGGACGTTTCAACTGTTGGTTCTCCATGGCTTTAGCCCCCAAGACTTATTTCATAGAGCCGTGTTGTCATTTTGGGAATAACTGGTGATTGAGTCCAGACAAATTAAAACAACACAGCAGAAAGGAGAAGTGAAATTCAGCTGCACTGGAGCATTTTTCAAGGTTGCAATGCTGTGTGAGAAGCTTAACTGTGGGACAGAGCACACCTGTTGAGAAACCAAATCGCTTCTGCTTGTCGTTCGTTAATTTCTGTACGCTGCTTAACGGTTCCCTTCTTTGTTATGAGACATTTCTGAAAATTCGTTCTGCAAACAGCGAAGCAGAAACGTAGAACTAACACGAGGGGGTGTGTTGGGGAAGCCTCGGTCTGTGTGTTTAAACGTAGTACACTCTCCACAGAGACTTGATATGAAATGACTCCTCAGGTTTTGGGTCCTGGGTCCTAAAGAGAGCACTGAAAGAAACCTGGAAAAGTCCCTGGAGTTCAGGAGGGGAATTCCAGTTTTCAAAACTATGTCCTCGTATCTGTTCAGCATCTGAGCTTCACGTCTACCATTACAGTGTCTGGTTTTCAAGTTTGCCTACATTTCAAACAAACAACAACTAATGTTGCCTGAAACAAATATATAAAAAGTATATTAGATGAATTAATAGTAATGTCTTAACCCTTTAAGCGCCCTGGGTCGCAATATTGCTTTAACGAGCCACAGCGGCACATGTGACCGCTAATTTAATTACCACTTTACATCAGGAGATGTCGGACATCTGTAACTTCAATTTACTGATGTTCAGTTTTCCAGGGAGAAAGAAAGCGAAACTCAAACAGTGCACAGCCGGTCCCATTGCCATGACGCTCCACAGCAGCAACAGGTGCTGTTCGTCACGTTGTCCCGCTGGGAGAAAGGTGTGTGTGATCGGGGAGCAAGGGTGGTCATAACAACGCTAATCGTGACAAATGAAGCAGGAATCTAAAAATCTGAGGAAATACCGTGGAAAACGCAAGAGAAATCCGACTGCTGATAAGCTGGTAAACAGCAGTAAAGTTCACTGTCCCGCTGCAGATGACGATTATGATGGGGAGGTTTGAGAAAGGGTTTGATGAAGATCATCAATAGTGGATCAGACAATTTGATGAGCCTGTTTGTTATTTTGGGTATGGATCGGTAAAATTCTGAGCCCAAAAATGTATTTTCGGTTTCATGTATTGAATAGAATAATGGAGCCTCATAGCAAAGGAAATTAACAGATATGTCCCCCTGTTCTTGAAAAAAATGCCAATAAATACTAAAAATATATATGCAGAAAATACATAGGCCTACGTAGAAAAAGAAAAAAATATAAATATTCAAAAGAAAGTTTTAAACATAAAAAAGATAGATGTCTGTAAAAGTATTCAAAACCAATATTGCCAATGCCTGACGACGTCATAATATGCAAATTAGATATGTAAATTTGCTCCCATCACAAACTTTGGATTATTCTGAAGATTTTTTCTCATTTACAGTATACCTTTATCTATATCAGGGGTGGGGAACCCTGGTCCTCGAGGGCCGCATTCCTCTAAGTTTTCCAGGCAACCCTGTTCAACACATCTGACTCAAATCAAATGGATCCAACAGCCAATGAAGTTTTGCACAATTACTAGTTCATTTTATTCAGGTGTGTTTGTGCAGGGAAACACAGAAACCTTGCAGGATGAGGGCCAAGGTTCCCCACCCCTGACTTATATCCATATTAAAGTTACAACATTTTGAACTAGTGATACCAAAATTTCATATTTTATAGAAAAACCCTCAGCGTCTAAAGAGTAAAGCGCCTGAAAAAGCTGGAGGAGGGATATAGTTTCATAGAATTTATATTAAAAGTAGAATTCAGTTACAAAGAAACGTAAGTTATTAAACAAAAATTTTTTTGTCACTTCTTGCAAAGCAGGTAGAATTTAGTATTAATTTTGTTTTACCAATTATGCAAGGAAAAATTAAAGTTCCACTAACCTTTGAAGGTGCTTCTCTCTCATCCTTGTCCTCATCGCACTCGAAGGCCACCTGAGCACGCTGCTTGCGTTGCTCCTCCCAGAGAGCCGGATTGAAGCTTTCAGAATCCGAGTTGGGGATGACTACAATGTTACAGAGGCAACACAGCAGATTAATCACAGTTTTTTAAATGAAATAAGTCAAATTCAGTAGTTGTGACTGGGCTCTGACCACCAGATGGCGCTATGATCGTGTGTCATAAACTAAAAACTATGTAAGGAAAACCTGCTTAACAGAGTATTATCAGCACGGACGTGTTCATACCTGAAGCTATTTGCTTTTCTTTAATAAGAAGATATTACCTAAATGCAGTTTCTTAATAGAAAAGGGTGGTTTTGATTTGCAAAATAAATCTTTTAGCTTTATCCACTGTTACAGAGTAACTCATAAAATGCAACATGTTGCCATTAGAAAAGAAAGGCCACATGTCTAATGTAAAAAGTGTCCAAACTGCTGGTTGAATCTGTGACTAGTTTCCTGGAACTCTGCA
Source organism: Apricaphanius iberus (assembly GCA_028564705.1). NCBI lineage: Eukaryota > Metazoa > Chordata > Actinopteri > Cyprinodontiformes > Aphaniidae > Apricaphanius > Apricaphanius iberus. The sequence continues at coordinate 1,524,785 of JAPXFQ010002640.1, forward strand.
GAAACCATCTTAAAGTAGCAGCTGTCATTATGAATACGTTGTGCATCAGCATATGCCTTCTAACCTGACCTCAGCATGCAGAAAAACGCAGACAGTTCACAGTTGCACTAAACACAAGATAATCAGCCTGTGTGGTTTCCTGTGTCAAAATAATGTTCAGCCTCAATTTAGCAACCCATCAATCTTCCGTGTCTTGAAGAACTCGCTACAGAGGTGATAGAATCTGATTTTTCTCAGCTGAGAGAAAGCTTGATCACGAACGCTCACTAATAATGCGAGTGATCAGCGGGGAATATGAATCGTCTTTTGTGTGGTTCTCATCAGAAGAAGTCGTAAAACTTTACTATTGCTAATTCCAGCTGCTCTGGTAAACAAACAGCACACAAATCAAAAAGGCAAAGCTGCGTTACACTGCTACACAGGAAAGAAGAACAGAAAAATCTGTTGACTTCTGACCATCTCAGGAGCTTTAACGTGTAGATCCTGAACCTCTAATTACTCAAAAGCTGAGCTACGACGGGGTCAGCGCATGCTAGCTGCTGTAATACAAACCAAAAGCGGAGCAACAGATGGAGCTTGACAACCACTCGGGTTTCTTCTGCAGCCTCGTGTAACGAACTGTTTAAACATGCAGTTAGGGATCCTTGTAGGTCACCCATAGGTTTACATGGCCACTTAAGTCCAGGTAATGCAATGTCTAAACAAATTTAATTTACCTGAAGGACAATTTTACTACAGTGTATGAATTTTCACGAGTTGCATGATACAGTTAAAGGCTTGTGGTGCACTCACAGTCCTCTGTCCTGGTTTGCTGTGGGAACATGTAGTTGGTCAGCACAGTTTTCTGAGTCTCTGGATCCTCTTCTTTTTGGAGCGGGATGAGAGGCTTTGACTGTGGGAGACAGAAAGGTCAGAAGGTTATCTATCAATATCAATAGCTCTTCATCAATCACTGCGTTTCCATGCAGCCAATAACCCGCTCAAAAGTGGAATATTAACAATAACCCGGTCACGCATGGCCATGTAAAACCTAAATATGCTCAGATTTGGGTTTTTAAAAAGCCAAATATTACGCCTGGGGTACCCCCCTGTCCACCCCGAATATTTGGCCATGTAAATGCGCTTTGGCATATCCCCATCAAAAGGAACATTGATTTGTGTTCTGCGCATGTTATATTTGCAACGAATAGATTAACTTCTTGTATGTGCCCTCTGGCATAAAAATTCCATGTATACAGGAGTAACTCTCTGCTCACGTATGTAATGGGGTTATTCCGAATGCTTCGGAAACCTGAATAACGACCTTTAAGTGACCATGCTGAAAAAGACTCACTTTGACTAGATTTATGCTCTCGTATCCATCTGTCTTTTTTAAGCTGCCGGATGAATGTAATGTTCGTCAAATCCAACCTAATGACTTTTAGGCATTGTGAATATTCATATGACTAAAGGTATCAATCTGGACAAATTATTCAAGACCGTCCCTTTTTTTTTTTACCTTGAACTCTTTGGCAACGTGCACAAAGTATCACTTGGGTTGGTAGATTTATCTTGTGAACAGCAAGATGGGTCATATTTACTTCTTCAACTCACCAAATTTCAAAAGCACAGAGAAACAGGCTGCTGGCTTCAGTGAGATATTAACAGCTTCATGATTTTTGGAGTTTAACTGTTTTGTGCTAGATTTTTCTTATTAAAAAGAGCAAACAGGACGCCCATATCATACCCATCTTAGAGACATTTAGTTAAGTTAGCGAAGGAAAAAAGTGACCCAGACCAGACCCTTGTAGATAACAGGAAGGCTAAATACTAAAGAAAAATTGATCTTTTGTTCTTGAAAATGTTCCACTTTCTAATCCATTTTTTATTCTTTTTAAATGAGTCAAACTCAAGATTTAAAGCAATGGAGAATGTTCAAAATAGGAAAGAACAACAAAACTATTTTGAATGCGACAAAAGATTTAAAGCTTTAAAAAATGAAATGAAAATCAGACAGAAATCAGTCATAAACTTCTTTGTTCCTTTTTTATTTAAAAAATATTTGAAGACGTCACATTCCTCCCTTTTAAACTAATGAGTTTAAAGGTTTTCCTGCTTCTCCAAATGAGTAACATTTAAAGTAAAACTGTCAGACAGGGTCCACACACACAAATCAAACATTTTCTACTTTGGTCAAAACCAGTCTTTATACTAAGGTTTCTATCCAACAAGTTAAAATAGGTTTTCCTCAGGAATCTTTGCTGCCCGTCTATAAACCAGTTCGCTTGAATTACCATGTCGACTGTATCCTGAACTAATTTGGCTCCACTTTGAAGCTTGTGAGTTTGAGTTTCCTCACTTTTAATATGTTTTGACAAAGACTTTTCTAAATAACTTCTGGGTGCCGTTCCCTGTCAACCATTTTTCCAATGTTTCTTTAAGATGCTTCAGTGTCTTATAGTTTCTACATCTGTCCATATGTATCCATGTGCTGATGTCCTCTATAATGATTAGATTTAAGCTTTAGTATGTGTGGAAAGGGATTTTTCTCCAGTCAGTTCAGTTTATTCATTTGACCCCAATTCAAAATACATGTCATTTTAAGGCACTTTCCAAGAAAAGTAATTTAATCAGTTGTACATGCATTCCAATTCATCATCCTTCTAATCTTTCTCTTCTAACTACCTTCATGTAGCAGGTACTGCAATTCTAGCAGCTGATTCTATACAAAAACTTTGCTGCAGCATTTTTTAAATGGCTGAACGCTCCCAGGGATGATTTGTCAAGGTGGTTTAACAGAGCCTCAGAATAGTCTACCCCAGAGATGAATTGGCATGAATAATTTATTCAAGGATCTTGTAGGAGGTAGACTGTAATGTGTAAATATTTATAAGCCAGACAAACCTAAAACCTTTTCAGCTGTGTACTACAGACTCTTCTCTCAAACATCAGTATGTCTCTGTAGACAAAAAATAAATAAATCGGAAACTCTGCTTTTTATGAACGCATATAGCGCTTTAAAGCATGATAGATTCCAGGGGTCAGAATAAGATGTATAGAGCTGCATTTTCAAGAGTGTGTGTGTGTGTGTGGGGGGGGGGTGTTTAGAAAGAGTCTGCTATCCTTATCTTATTTGCCTCTAGCTGACTGCTGCTGCCTTATCTCACAAACTGGTTCCGTGTCATTCAGATAAAAACAGCAAATACCAAGGTTTCAGTGGAGATTTCCCTCTCTGTTCTCCTTAACCATTTCGGATACGGATCTCGTTTTCGAACATCCATTAGCGTCCTGCTACATTCGAAAGACAGGGTTTTAGGTGTCACTTGCTAGCTGACCTCCACTTCCATCCGACATGTTTAGATCAAGTATCCAGGAAGTGGTTTAATGCATTTGGGTCACCTCCCAAGTTTACTGCTCATTTCTTGTCTTAAATTCAGGTTACAGGGGCAATCTGACAGTTTTGCATTTCACATCATAAAGCCTTATACATAATATTATTCTTACCTGGTTCTCAGATAGCCACATAGCAGTCATCTCACTAAGTTTGGTGAAACTGTAGGGAATGTTCTTTAGCCTACAGTAGAAAAAAAAAAAAAACAATCTTGAAGCGATTTAGCTGGACACCCTGCATTTATTTTCTGCTGTACGTTTAAAGCAGGTTTTTATTAATTGAATTAACCACCAGCCCCCAGGAACAGAAAAAACCCATAATCATCTACCTTTTGTACATTAAACTCTTGTATCATGGTCGGTCGAGACTCACTTGTTGTTGCTTAGATTGATGACTTTGAGCTTCTGCATGTCGCCCATCTCCTCAGGCAAAGACTCCAGCTTGTTGGAGTGCAGGAACAGCACAGTTGCGTTCTTCCAGTTGCCCAACTGTGAGGGGAGCAAAGCGAGAACTCGTGAGCGATGAGTCGGCAGAGCTAGCCAAGCGGACCGACAAGGAATTTATGAGCCAACGAACGCGCTCACCTCAGGGGGAAGCTGGGAGAGAAAGTTGTGATCGGCGGCAAACGTGCGAATGCTGACGCACTGGCCGATGGTTGAGGGCAAGGCTTCGATCTCATTGAAACTGCAGTCCAGCTCGTCAATAGACGTCAGTCTAGGGGGTTGGCATAGGAGGATTTTACATTGATGTAAACTGAATGTTCAATACCTCGCAAAAACTGAAGCCCCCCTTCATTTTTTTTTATGCAATAACCACAAGATAAATCTAGTGTATTGAGGTTGCGTGCAAACACAAAGCTGCATTTAAGTGGGAAAATGGTTTGGATAAACATGAATGCAGAGACGGCAGGTCGTATCCAATGATGCAATGCGAAGAGAAGAGGGAGTAGAGCTAAATGTATGTAGATGTGGTAGTTTGCAATTTCTAAAGTTTTACAGCACTTTCGAGAAAAAAATTATGTTGACTTTTTATATTCTGTAATGTAAAAATAAATTTATTTTTCATGCTTTATTTTATTCTATGGAAGTCAAGTCTGGAAGAATGATTAATACAAAAAATAAATAAAATAAAATAAAATGAGTAAAAATCTGAAAACTAGGTTCGTTTTTGTTTTTTTAGATAATTTAATCAGAAAATTAGAATAGAATAATCCTTAATTAATCTGCCCACCTGTGTGTTATTTTGTATAAATCCAGTCCTTGAGGTTTGTTAAAAAAACATCAACATCAAGACCTAGAAACACCCCAGACAGGTCAGTGATAATGTGGACATGTTAAAATTAGGGTAAGGTTATAAACCATTATCCTAAACTATGAAGACCTCACATAGTTTAATCCATCATATGGAAAGGACAAAAGTATGGAAGAACTAACAATCTACCCAGACATGGTTTTCGACCTACAGGTGGGTCTAAGAGAGCCTTAACGGGTCAAGGAGCAGTCAAGAGGTTAATGACTAAGGAATTAAGAACTATGATATTCCTTTTCCCACAGGCCATGTAGAGGACACAGCTAACACATGGAATAAGGAGTTCTTCATGAATTCTTCAAACTGACCTGGAGGATCACCTTAGATGAACAATCCTAAACCTACAGTCAGGTTTATAATCGATTTAATATCTTTATTTCTTTAGATGGGAGCATATTATAGGTCCCAGTCAAAGCCCAGAACTGAATCTGATTGAGTATCTGTGGCAAGTCTTGACAATTTATGTGCAGAGGCCATCTTCATCCAATTCGACCCAAGCTATTTGACAAAGACAACTCTCTAGATGCATAAAGTTGACATGCTCAAAAACAAGCAGCTCTAATTAAAGCACAAGTTTGTTTTACACATTTTGACCAAGAGGGGCTGAACATCAATAAGTACCAATTCTGGGATGTTTATTTGTATAAATATTTTTAAACGTTTTCCTTTCATTTGTTCAACCACAGAAAATCCCAATAAAATAGTTTTTTTTTAGTTTTTGTAGTTACTGTGATAAAAATAAAACAATGGAATTTATATATAATATTTACTACCGTTTGTAAAAAAATGTTGGTTACATTACACAGGACGGGGCCAAAAACTTCAAATTTCCATGTGATTACTAAAGAAATAAAAAACCTATTGATGTTAGAAACACATTTTGATTCAGGATCTGGGTAACAGACCTCTGGCCAAAAATCACAGAGCAAAGGCAGGTCACCAAATAAAATATTAAAGTATAAACAACAACAAAACTGAGTTTGCTGCGGGTAAATTCCTTCCAGGGGATTAAACTAAACCATAGCCTTTGTCACATAATCTGTATCAAAGCACACAAGGAGATGCATTCTGACATATGGGATAATTGAGCGTGTTTGGAAACAATAAAACTGAAAAAAGAAGCTGCTGTAGATCTAAACCTTTGATGAATGTGGGATTAAAATAACAAAAAAACCCAAAAAAGATTAAATTGATTCTAATCTCTGTGCTAAACCACAATGATTGGAGTAGATGGACGGTCAATAGCTGGGCAGTATTCAGCAGCGGTCACCAGTTATATTTACCTGTAAGCTATGAACAAGATCAGCCTCTGAGAGGCTCAAACTGCTTCAGTCGATAAGCACTACGTCAGAGGATTTCCTCCTCAGAAATGTCAGCTTCTTACATAAAACCACAACGCTTGCTTAATGTGATTTAGCCCACAAAGTAAAAAGCATTACTGAGGAGTTCAATATGTTAAACAATTCAAGGAAGCGCAGTCCTAATGTTCTGTGGGAATATCCGATTTACCCGCAGACTTTATCTGATCAGTGACGGGATGATGGAAACGGCATAATGATAATCCACTGATCTCATGGTTTATTCTGCTGATTATTTTAAAGCTACCGCTGTCAGTGCTCACCCTCCAATGGAGTCCGGCAAATACATCAGCTGGTTTTCATCCACTTTCAGGGCAGTCAGTTTCTTGAAAGAGCCTTAAGACAGAAAAAAACAACAACACATAATTGATGAGGAAGAGGAATACAACAAGCCAGGATAGTTATTGATAATCAATTACTGCTAAACCACAAACAGGAGGCTCCATTAGAGCAGGTAATTAGATTCATTAATACTGACATCAATACAGCATTATGTTCAGATGTAATCATCTGTGACAGCAGTGGGGATCAGCTCAGACCATTTTATGACCCTCGTCCAAATTTAAGGGATGAAAAAGCAGGAACTTCTTAAAAATGTACTTTATCCGTCTCGTTCAAGTTCTAAAAATAGGAATTCTTCAGCATCAATGTAGCAGATTTGATACGATTTTGAGTCTTTTTCTGACATATTTTTCAAATCTTCAGATTGGATTTAAGCCTGCAGCTCTATATTTTGATCTGTTACATAAACCATCCATCCATCCTTCCATATGTAAGCCAAGTCTGTGACTGTCCCACTTAAAATAAACTTTAAACTTGCTCCTCCCCTTTTATTACAATAGTGCACACTAGATTTTTGTAATCTGTTTGCCCCAAGTTTACTATTACTCATCTTCAAACTCCAAAACATGGAATAAGAAATATACACAAGATTATATATGGTGACAACAACATCAAAGCATATTCTTGAATTGAAAACTATTCAAGTTTTTGACTTGGTAGATTTTTACAGAGCACAAGCCAATAAAAACGCATTACCGGACAACATACAAAAAGTTTTTACAGTAAGGGAGGGAGGTTATTACCTGAGGGGTTGTAGGAACTTTAAAGGGCAAGCAGAACATCGACCAACATCGCTTAGGGACTATTAAAAAAATTCTGTTTCAGCTCAAATCATTTCAAACGAATCATTAATGCTGACCCAGGTAGCTCTGTCAGACAACCCTTTACTTTCAAACCAATAAAAGGATGGAGTAAGAAAAGGTTGTTGTATTAAGTTACCTGATAGAAAAAAAAAAGTTTCCCCTAATTTTTTCTTTATATCCTATCGCACCACACGTCTATCGATCGATATATACCGCTATCGAATTATCGTCCAGCTCTAATAGAAGGAAATTATTCTTTCAAGATATTAAACAAAAGTAGGCTTATAAAACAAACATATTAGCTCATAACTAATTTATGACACCCTATTAGTAGTACATTAATAAACTTATATTATTATGATATACAGTATAGACCAAAAGTTTGGACACACCTCATTCAGTGCGTTTTCTTTATTTTCATGTCTATTTAAATTGTAGATTCTTACTGAAGGCATCAAAACTATGAATGAACACATATGGAATTATGTAGTACTTTAACAAAAGTGTAAAATATCCTGGCCCCCAAAGTCATCGGACCTGAACCCAATCGAGATGATTTGGGGTGAGCTGAACCGCAGAGTGAAGACAAAAGGGCCAACAAGTACTAAGCATCTCTGGGAACTCCTTCAAGACTGTTGGAAAACCATTTCAGGTGACTACCTCTTGAAGCTCAAGAGAATGCAAAGCAGTAATCAGAGCAAACGGTGGCTACTTTGAGGAATCTAAAATATAACACATGTATTCAGTTATTTCACCCTTTCTGTTTAAAGTTTTTTGTTTAAGTTTTGTTCTGTACTATATAAGAGCTAAAACAACTAATCAATTTAAACTATCATAATACATTTTTAAAATGGTTGACAACTAATTTAGTCATCGATTAGTAGCTTTATAATCACGTTTTACCTGTAAGTGGTCTATTTTTAACACAATCTGTTATATCTGTTACAATTTGGCATATTTGGGGCCAGTGTGTGTGGCAGTAATCGGCAACCGATCTACCAGTGGAGCACTAAAAGAAGTAATCAGCCAATTGGTACCCTTGTTTTTCATGACGTACCGCGCACATAGCTTATGCACATGCTCACACTGAGCAAGATGGCGGAGCAAGGAAAAGAGAAACAATAAAAATGAGTAAAAGCCCCGAAAAAAGACATCGAAACTTTGAGAGCACTTCACTCAAGATGCTGTGAAAAACGGCTGACCTGCAAGATATGCGAAAACGATCTAGCATGCATGGAAACGCGACTTCTCTAAATGAACGTCTAAGACGAAAACATGTAGTTGATGTGGCAGAGGAAGAGCCAGCCCGTTAGGTAACTTACACCTAATCTGAAAATAAACGCTAAATACAGTTGCCCCTCACTATAATGTGGTTCAACTTTTGTGACATCGGTGTGTCGCTGAATTTTTTTATAGCACAATTTTAGATGTGTTTCTTTACAGCAAAGCAACGTTCATTGTGTTCTGCTGCTGACTGATTGGAGGCAATTGTGAATCTTTGTCGTTTATCCTGCGTTTGTCAAATTTAGCACATCTGTTTATAAGAATATTCTTGTTCAGAGAAAAACAGCACAAACGCATAAGTCTGTTACTCACTCAGAAAAATACAACTGTGTGGAAAAGGATGTAAGCAAGCAGGGTGCTGATAAAAGAAACGCTGCATATTAATACTTTTATGCTTAAATATCTACAAAACTTTGAGAGTATTTAAACGAGCAAGAAAAATGAGAAACGTTTAATTTTGTCAAAGAAAAATGTTTAAAGCGTGTTGCGAAGTGTTTTACAACCTTAAACATTTTACATGTAAAAAATAAAGATGACTTCTTTGTGGATTTTTCCTGTTGCTGGTTATTTTAATTTAAGTGAACCACACAATTATTAGTAAATACTACTTTTATAAGAACAGCTTTCTCATTCAAAGGTATCAACAACAGCTAAATTGCTAGCTGTAGAAGACAAAATCTTTAAGGTGATGCTGAAAATCTCTCAACTGATTTACTGAATGTGGGGAAGTAAATGGTCCCTTGGTGTTTTATGTAATTTCTGTGAAATGTTTAAGTTCATTTTAATGAAAGTAGAAGATCCAAATTTAAAAAGCCAAATTTACTCCCCACAGAGCATGACAACATTGTGTTTAGTGAAGGTAGGTTAATTAATTCTGAGCCCCAATGTTGCCCCAAAATACTGCCCAACTAAGCCTCCTGATTACAATTCAAAATATAAATAAATGCAATATGTACAGTATGTGTACATGCATTAATGTGTGCAGGAATTGAATCATATGTATTCATTTATGTAGGAATGAATGGGGGAACATGCACATGTGTATGTAAATAGGTATGCACATGTATGTGTATATAAATGTGTGTGTATAAGTATACAACTACTGTGGAAGTAATAAAAGTTGAAAGGTCAATTTGTAGTTTTGGCATCCGGTGGCATTTACAGTAAATACACTTTAGCCATACAGGAAATCGTAGAAGCCAACCCAGATATGAATTCGGGCACAGAGAAAGATGTGAGGTGTTTCATAACAGGCTTTTCTTCAAGTGTGGTGCAAGTGGACTGTAATCCTCACCGATGGAGCCGGGCAGCTGTGTGAGGGCATTGTTTGAGAGCAGGAGGTCCTGCAGGTTCTCACAGCCAGAGAGTTTTTCATCCACCATTTCCAAGTTGTTCTTTGATACATCCAGATATACCAGCTGTTTCAGATTCCCCAGCATCTGGACAGGACAGACGTTTCATCAATGAAAATCAATACATGAGAGCAGTGAAAGAAGAGTGTTCCAGAAACATCATCTTAGCTTAACTTACGTCAGAGTTTAGCCTGAAGTTCACTCAAGTTTCATATTTTTAAGGTGAAAACACATTTTATTTAAATAAATAAAAATTGCAGCCAATCGTTTGAATTTATATGCTTGACAAACTTCTTTGTTAATAAATGGCCAGTCTGTGATTACAGCTGATGCTGCTGAAATGCTGCCAGCAGAACTAATGCTCTGACCCACTTTCAGCAAGCAGGCCATTTGGATGGAAAATAAGAATCTCATGAAATGAACTCTGAATAGCCATGCATTGGGATGAATTATTAACGTTTAAAAAGGAAACGCTGCGTATTTTTAGGCAGAAAATAAAACAGATTCTACTCAAAGAAGCAAAAATGTCTCAGGCAGCCTGGTTGATGTAAATCTGAGTTATAATTTTATGGAAATATGAAAGAAAAAGGTGAACATTTTACCCCAGGAAGAAATGTGAGCTTGTTCCCATCGATCCACAGCTCCTTTAGTCCACTCAGCTGCTCCAACACCTCAGGCTAGATGTCAGTAAAAAAAAAATTTAGATTTTGTCAGAAAGATATGTATCAAAAAAAAAGAAAAAAAGTCTTGGGTAACTATATAACATCAATACCAATGGTACTCTAAAACTTCTAACTAAAGAAGGGGGAGATGCGGTCACCTCTGGAGAGGTAGCGTGCTTTGGGCATCGACAGACTGCCAGCTACTTACCACTTCAGTGAACTCATTACTCCCCAGGTCCAACCTCTCCAGCTGTGTGAGCTTCTCCATGCTCCTATTGAGACACACACACGATGATCCACATTAAAATGGGAGCCACAAATACATTTATTTTTTTTTAAACAGTCTAAAATACCATCCAAGATTTATGTATCATACGCAGTAATGACTGCAAATCCATGTGTTGGTACTAAATCAAAAGGGAAGTCAAAGCTGAGACTGGAAGCGATGCAGAACATATGCTGACGAAAGCAAGCCAAGGAAGAATGACAACAAAGAAACTTAATGGGGATATTAATCCTGCTATATTTTTGATATCTTTGGATACTCTCCCTAATCTCCCGCCACTGATTAATGATATGTGGAAATATATATTCGTTTTGGAGTTCATGTGTGACAAAATGACGTTTTAAATGAAAGGAAAATGTGACGTATGATTGGCCTCGGTCTAGCTCCAGAATTTGCTTCGCACATTCTCAGGTCTCCGTTCTCTGCTACGCTGTACACAGGCAGATAAAAACCAGGACTATTCTAGTGCTCAGTACATTGCAATTATTTAAATGACTGAAAACTGCAGAGAGAAAATTGCAGTCCTTCAAAGGTTTATGTTCTTGGTAGGACTGCCGTCAATTGTCGAAATTCACTCTTCAGTTAAAATGAAAAAAATTCTTGAAACTTTCAAAATGATTTCACAGTCAAATACAGACAAAAAAGGGCAATTTGGAAAAAAAGAGCAACCTTAACAGTGGTAAACCATACTAATTGTTGCCAGTATCCTTTCTGTTTTATGTTATGATTCAGGTTTTTCATTATTATGAGCAGAGATCAGGGGTTCAAAAGCTTTACGTTTGGGTAAAAGGTGAAATTAACAGGAAAATAGATAGAGCTCGGAGATGTCTCAACAACCCAGATCTCAACATCTAAGATGGCCGCCTTGCATTTAAGACTTGCACTTTTGAGGAACTGCATCTTGTTAAATCTTTCAACACAATACAACCTTTTAATGAACATGTTACTACAGGGTTTACAAACCCAAACTGTAGAGAAATACACTGTTATTAACTTGTAGTCGTCAACCTGCTTACTGAGAAAAGCAGCTACAAATTTCATGTCTTTCTTACTGGTTCCATTAATTAGCAGTAGGGGGTTGTGAAGTTAAATTTGATTCAATCCGGGGTCATAGCTAGTCATATTTCGTGAGTAAATGGAGCTAAACAGAGATCAGAACCAAAGTAAATGGAATGCTATATACCATTTCCTGAAAGTCTTTTTGAAATTAAACGGGAATACAAAGATAGATTTGTGCTTTTTTTATCCTTATTGAGCTTCCTAATTTATGAAAATAGAGAAGCATACCTCTACACGAATAAGTAAGCCAAGAAAAACAAAGTCCTGTTTGGGCAGAGATTGTGGAGGCCTCTGAGAGAAGGAACAAGCAGTGTTACCTTAAACTTGCCTCATATTCAGTGTATGGGGCCCAAGTAATGCCATTTGACACATTGCTTGAATTATAAATATAAGTTAAAACCTTTAAGTAATGAGTTCCAATATAAAATTGTTACTCATGACTATAAAAGCAAGTACTAGCCAGCTTTCACACATTATATCAAAGCTGGCAAGAACATGAGCCCTATTACAGGTTGAAATGTGGTAACAAATTAATCTAGAAAGTGGAGTAGTCGCTGAAAATAAATCTTTTCCTAGATGGTCCCTCTTAAAAAATATACCTAAACGTTCAATTCATGCAATATAAGCAGCGTGCATCGGTGGAAGAGAGATGAAAAGATGCTGAACTTTGAAAAGACTTCTTCCGAGCGCACACATTTGTTTACATCTGGGAGATGCTTGTGTGTTGCTCTGGCAACCTTCCCGATCATTAGTCCTTTCCTTTGTCAGGCCCCCAGCTCCTAACAGGTCTGTCCTGTGTCACATAAACACGACGGAAAAAAAGAGATGACTGCGCAGCGCTGTGAGCCGACAGCAGTGAGCACGAGAACAAAAGGAAACTCTGCCGAAAGGAAGGAAGAACTTCAAGGAAAGCAGGGAAACACGGTTTTGCCGAGAAAATAAGAAGGGCATAAAATGATGTGGTAAGTCAGGCATGAAAGGAGAGAGAGAGAGAAGATAAACTAGAAGAGAAAGTAACTTTTGGTGAAAAGCACCAGGAGCCTCATCTAATATTTGTGGGACGCTCAGTCCCCCCCTTGTGAAAAAGGTGAAATAATCCTCACCCTGGTGAGTTTGCTTAGGATTGGAAAACCTGTCACAGCAAGTGGACAAGTGAAGGGGGGTCTTTATGTAACACAAGGAAATTTAATAGAGGTGTGGAAATCAAAAAGAGAGGCAGGATGAAGTACGAAGCAGAGCTCTATTAGATGGTTTCTTAGGGGAAGGTAAAAAACCAAGAAGCAGTGATGAAGAGCAGCGACATTCATAGCTGACAGATGACTACTTTTGCTGGTTTCTAATCTAGTTAGATAAATAAAGCACTCACTTTGGCAGCCTCGTTAACTGGTTCTCCCTCAACTCCAGGATCTGTAGCTTCGTCAACCTGTAACCGAAAGGAGTCACAGTCATGTTTTGTTCCAAATCTGTTACAACCTTTGGGTTTAGGGTGCAGCTGTCTTTGTCTCATGAAAGTTGAGTAGCGATTGAAAAGAAAAAAAAGCATAACAACGATAAAAGAAGTTCTCAGGATCTGATGCCCAGAACTGACAAGTAGCGTGTAATTACATACACCTCACCTCATCCAACCTCAACATGATGTAAGGATGACAACAGTGCTCTCATTTCATAGTGGATTCATTTTTTACATGTCGCACAGAAGATTATATCATGGACTCACATTTCTCTTAGCAGTTGATTTAATCAAGGAAACCATTGTTATAAATGGTTTCCAGCATTTCTGATATCTAATACCTTATATGTTTTTGCCAGCGGAATTTTAAAATGAGTTTTTAATTGTGTCCCATTCATGTCAGTGACGCAAACTGAAAGCCTTACGACTGATGACAGAAAACTTCCTATTTTTCTGATTAGAGAATGCACCACACACATAAGCACTACCAGGTTAAAGTAACAAGACTCTTCAGTGTGTAAGTTGTAGGGATGTAAGAAAATATTGATAAGCCAATATATTGCAATATTTTGTATCACGATACTGTATCGATATTCTAAAGCAAAGTACCGATTTTTTCCACCAGGAATTTGAATGGAACCATTAATGATGACATTTTTTGTTGTAGTCAAATTAAAACTATAACTGTTGGATGTTTTAATCATCTACATTCCAGTGGATCGACTAGATCTAGTAATAAAACTGTATGCAGAGCTTAAAGGAAAAAAAAAATCTCGAGCCTGAAATTTTTTCCAAAGAGCAGGGATGCAGTGGATCCAATACATACACATTATAGGCAATTTGGCCAACAACTTTTTGGCATTCTGCTTGGTAATGTACAAGATGAATGTACAATTTAAATGTGATTTTTAGAAAGTAAAAGTTATTAAGTTATAAGTGAAAACATATGAAAATCAGTTAAGTTGATGATGGGAAACGGACAGTTTTGTTAAAGCCTTTTTATCAACTGCAACTTTTTTGCATAGATCTACGAGCGATTGCGCGATCGTAAATGATAAATCGTGTTCCACAATGAACGAGCACACGTATTTTCAACAACCACAGCGGCCGCTACGTCAGCTGTGGCTGTTGCTCCCGGGAAACAGCTTGCATGTTGGAGTGCCCGGACAGCTGCTTTATGCCGGCGTCGGTGAAGAGCTTTTTTCCCGCTAGTTGTATGTACTAACTTCTTGGACACAACACACAAAAACTCAAACCAGGCTCCCTTAGCTTCTGGCACCAGCTCCCAAACGGCTTGCAGTATCCGCCTTTTTTCTCTATCCATGCTCAGCGCCACTTGTTTTAAAGGCCCTCGTCAACCACGACTATATCTCCCCCTGGCTTCATGACTTTAGCCTAAAGTATTCTGATTTCGGGAGAACAACCGGGGCCTGCCTTGGATGCTGCGCTCAAAACCACTCGGAGTCATTTTTATTTTTCTGAATCAGTCAAACGCCGGAGATTCGGCACGGTGCCAGAGTACTTTAAGCCCTGCTTTTTCCCCCTCATTCCTTCCCTGAATACTCTTAAATCCTTTCTAAACTGCAAAATATTTGCTTTATTTGTAAATTTTGCACAGCATGGCTGAAGCTTTAGCAGAAGCCATACCGTTTCCGCCAGTCCGTTCCCTAAAAACGTCCGGGTAGCAGGCCAGACGTTTAAGTTTTGCCTCATTTAATTATTGTGAAAATAATCACTTTTGAATATCTTTGAATTGCTTTTGATTAGACACTTTTTACATTCCAATGTATCGCTTCAAGGTGAATCGGCGCACCACTACTTTACAAAGCCAAAACTGTATAAACAGAGGAGAGAGAGATTACAATCAGCAAATGTACATGTAATGTATAAGGAACTTTACCGTACTAACAACAAAAATATTTGACCAAAATGCTGGTTAACATAATCGAAAATTGAACCAATTCTAAACGCCAAGACAAAACTACACTATATATGACCACATTTATAAAACAAATCCACTTCTTCCATTTTTTATTGTAATCAGATTCTGTAAGTCTCACAATGTAGGTAGATTTTTCCAACTGATAAAGGTCCTGTATTACGTTAGTTAATTGGAGTTTATCCGGAGCATTAGGTTTGAGCCATAGCCTTACAGCGTTCTAGCTGAGGTTAATAAGATCTTTGTCGGGTACCGGTCCTACCTCCTCAATGCTTTAACAATATTTCTGAAGTACATCACAGTACAATTCTCTGGAGTATATGATTCCCAAGAAGCTTTTGTATGTTTCTATTAGCAGAAGTCCAGAACATTTGAATGTTAGGGTTAGTACAGAAGATATGCGAAGGATGTGTATCAACAATGCCACATCCTCTCCAGCAGGTCTACTGTGCCTGAAGACGTCTACTCTTCGTATGTGGAGTGATTAAGAACCCAATGACACATTCTCTCCACCCCATTGGGTTTGTGAAGGTCTGTGTTGCGTTACCGGTTTCATAACATTCTTCTTCTGTAACAGGAGTGTTAAGTTTTCGTTCCCATTTTGCTTTTACATAGTGATGTGGTCTTCAGATTGTTTTGAATACTGGATTAGGTTCTGCACCAACTAACCCTTTAATTTCTTTATTGAAATTATCTCTTAACTGGAGATACCCAAACAAGTTCTGGTTTTGAAGGCCAAATGTATATTTCAGATGATGAAAACTCCCCACATCCAAACAAACAGCTGTCAAACCTTTTCTAATCCAGTCATTAAAACAGGATCATATTTCTCTGGTCTGGATCCATCATCTAGGGCAATCCAGTACATTAGTAACAACTTTAATAATTTGAGAATTTTTCAATTCTAGTCGTTTACCAAGTCAGAATCGTGTTTCTAAAGAGAATATTGTGACGGGGTCTAATTTATTCCTAAAAAAAGTGTTTAGATTCTCTTTCCCTAAGATTGTTTGAATTTTATAGCCAGGGACGCAGATCTCCACCTCTCTCCATCATGCTAGATAACTTTCACACCAACAGCACAGGGGTCCAAGTTATGCTTCTTGGAAATGCAGTTTTAAGTTCTGGAGAGACATTCCACCTCCATCTTTTGGCAACTGAAGTTTGCCCTTTACAAATATTTTGTCCCATGTTACAAATTGTTGTATTGGTATCTCCAATGGGACTGATTGAAACAGATACAAGAGTCTCATCAGTATATGGATCTTTACCACATTTATTTTACGGTCATAATCCAATGGATGGGTGGACCATCTCTCAAACTTCTTTTGCAGGTATTCGTTAAGAGGATTGTAGTTGGCTGCATGTAATAATTCTGCTGTTTTGGTCATATTAATCCCTAAATACTTAACTATTTTAGTATTTCCGCTAAAAAACTTAAAGTGGATCATTCGTGTTTGAGATTTTAAGTTTTATTCTTCATAAAAATTAATCTGAGCTAACAAATCCAGGAGTCCCACAAGGAAATATCTAAATTACAAAGATATTAGATATCAGCAAACAGGCCTACTTTGTGCTCCTTTTCCACTATAGTGATCACTTTTATCCTTTCATCACGTTGGGTTGCCTGAGCCAGGGGTTCTATGTATACAGAGCAAAGGGTGTGGGGCTGAGACAACAGCAATGTCTGGTACGCCCATTAACTGGGTGTATTTTCATTGGTCGATTCCAGACTAGTCAAAGATTTTCTGACACCACTTAAAGACTTTTGGAGGTTGGATTTGATCGCGCTCAATAAGCTTGGAGGGCTGTCACACAGGACGCCCACAGACCTGTGACTCATGCTCAATCTCACCGTTTTTCATCATGACTATCCATGACCAAAGATTTGTCAACGGCAGTCAAAAAACACACAGTATGAACTGGGCTTTAGGTGTTTTGATGGCAGACATTTGATTTGTGGATCTTTTTCACTTTATCTCCCCTGGTTTGTATCATTCAATCATTGGATTATGTTTCAAGGCATATCTGTGGCTTTAATTGGGACTAAACGTACCCTTTAGCTATCAACAGTTATATAACATGTTCCATTTCTGACTAAAAAGTAAATGTCTTTTTTGCCTCAAAATTAAATATATTTTTATTAATTAATTTAGTTTTTACCCCACTGGTTTTAGATACATCCTTAATCAAGCAAATATAGTTTGATCTATTAGGTTGTGAACTGTTCTTAAAGTCTAAAAATAGATTATAGATTATGGTTATTGTAATGCTGTTTTTTCCTATATAGAAAGTGGCCAATTTTAGACAAGAAAGGAGAACTTGACTCAAGCACTGAGAAGGCAGATCTACCTAATTTAGAGGATGAATAAGCATGGGTTCATTTTTAGAGGAACTGAATACGGTAATGGGTCAATCTGATGACCACTGTGTCGACTGGCTTAGTGTACCATAAAATGAAATGTTTTGAGTATATTGAATGAATAACACCTGCTGGTGGTCTTTATAATTTACCAAAAATATACATAAAAAACAGAATCTGCTTCTCAAAAACTGTTACTGATGCTGTAATTATTTATACTGAGTGTAAGAGTAGAGCTTTCCTTTATATTGACCCTTTTTGTTTTTTATAACAAATATTATAGACAAATCCTTCTTCACACAACTATTCAGTCAAAGGAGTATTTCATTTTTGCTGGATTATTTGCAAAAGCAGGATGAAACTTTCAAAATGTAAATTTCAATACAACTCACAAAAATCTGTAAATTTTTACTTAATACAGACTGACTCAAAACAAGAAACCTACATAAAAAACAGTTTGTAGCCGAGTTTGTTATGTGCGTACAATTTCTCTCCAATATAGAGTGGAATACAAACCGACCTGCCAAAATTGGCTGGTAAAAACTCAAGGAAGGCATCATTCAGGTAGAGCTGCGTCAGACTGAGAAGCTGAGTGAAGCCCTCTGGGAGCCTGATGAAACAAAAGCATAGAACATCAACTACAAAAAGCCTATTAAAAAGGTGCTTTAATGTCAGAATACCTTCAAAATGTAATTCCTGTTTGACACAGGTAAAATGCAAGGCCTTGAGAAGTTGCATGTGCTGAAGGAAATGCAGACTCACTTGGATATAGGATTCACACTGGCTTCTACCACAGCTAGGACTTTGCAGTTCTTAATGTTTTCTGGAAACTCTTGGATACCTTGAAACACAATGCAGAAATAATAAAATCAGTCACCCAGATATCAAAAAACTGAAAGCAAAATCCCCAAAAAGCTGTTTCACAGCAGTGTGTCATTTCATGAGTGTTTTATTAACACCGGCAGTAAAAAAAAAAAAATCTTAAAGATCCTTTAACCACAGAGAACATTTGCTGAAACATAACAGGACCAAGGAGAAAAGAGAAAAAAACCACGCAACTAAATGTTAGTTTGCAAGTTCTCGCCAAACAATGTCTAAACTACAAGAAAGAGAACATGATCAGGTTTCAAAGTTTATTTCCTCCACTTTATTATGTGTCTACAACACTTGCCTGAAGTGTTTGTGCACAAGTATAAGCTGTTTTTAATGTCAACATGAGAAGCTCTGGTTCATCATATAAAGGGCCGTATGATCCAAAACCATGCTTATTCTTGGCTTTCTTGGCACTCATTTATTTTAAAAACGAGAAGAAGTTCATGTTTCAGGACTGAACACAGTTACAGTAAAACTGCATTTAAAAAGAGTGACATTAAAAGCCTCAGGATGTTTATACCATCTTAATTTAACTTGCCTGGCTCATCTGAACTCAGCCTGGGGTGTTTTATTTTAATTTAATTTTTTATTTTATCTTATGCCCTTAAGTGTGTGTGTGTGTGTGTGCATGTGTGTGTGTGTTGAAGGATGGGTTTGATGAGGGGGTGTTGTCAGGTTGCTTTTGTATTTCTGGGGATGGGAGGGAATGTGGGTATGTGGGGTCATTTTCATTTGTAAAGCACTTTGAGTTGCATTTGTTGTATGAATTGTGCTATATAAAGTTTGATTTGATTTGATCATCTGACTATGACAACAGTGAGGGCCTAACAAGTATATATAGAGTGTCTTGGAATAGTATTTAAACTCTTTAAATCTTACAAACTGTCAAATTAAATCGAAAATTATGAAATAAAAAATGTTTTTCCCCTTTTAGAAAAACGTGTTGCAAACATTCCTGTACGGCTCCCCTCAACTTTGATCATCCTAAATAAAACACTCCACTTTTAGCAGGTAGCAGCATTAGTCATGTTCTCCACACCTCTATAGAAGGGTGACAAGGGGAAAACTGTTGCTCAAAGGAAGAAGCCATGTTGGTTATTTGACGCATACCAAAATAGAGGACACCCGACTGAAGCTAGTCTGGTCAGATGAGAGAGATTAAAAAAAAGAACTTTCTGGTCAAACAGCAAAGCACTAAACAACCGTGAACAGACACCAAACTTGTGGAGAAACAAGCTGAATGGGAAGGTAAATGGAGGTCAGTGCAGGAAACAGCCTGTTGCTATGGAGACCCACTTCATTCAATATTATTCAAATTATGTAATTAATGAAAAATAAAGTACTCCCAAAAAATTATATTTACTTAAAATACAAAATAAATATATATATATATATTTTAATGGAAAAACAGTTTTATGAATTTACTTCTTAACATGGTTTTATTTTGAGCCCCTTATTTTGTAAAGCTAGATGTATTTCGGGAGCTTTTACTTCATCAGCTTCTCTCAGTAAGCCTGGGATGCTTTTCAGACCTTTTAAAGGCAAACGACATTCAGAAACTGTCTTCCAAAAAACAGGCACCATTTCTTCGATATTTTCCAAGCTAGTTCCTCTTTTATTCTGTGCTTGCTGTCGTTTGTACAGATGCACTGAAGTTTGCTGCATTGTGATCAGTGCCGCCCCCTCATTTGAATTAGAACTGGAAATAAAGAGGGCCTGAAATAAAACCATTAAGAAAGTTAAAGTCCCTGAAATAGGTAAACTAGCATTACAAAATAAAAGATGGCTCGAAATAAGCTCAAGTGGCATGAATAATGTTGTAACGCTCTGAAATAAAAAGGATCAAATCTAAAACACTGAGAGCTTTATCAAATTTGTTAATGAACTACTTTGAACCCTTTCAAACAAAACAAGACAGTGCAGAAATTATCAAGAAACAGCTTACCACAGCATGCATGGACTTGTTCATCGCTCTTGTTGAGACATTGTACTGTGACACCATTTATTAAACAAAACTTGTTGTGACAATTTTACCACAGAACATCTTGGATGTACTCCATTAAAACCTTTTTTTTTTCATGACAAAAATGAAAAGAAGTCGATAAAAGAAATAGCTGGACATTTTAGCAACACTGCGTGAGCTGCTGATGGTCAGTTTTTAGCTGACAGAACCCTGATCAGAGCTTCATGTGGCCTCGTTTTACCTCTGGTTCGAACAGGATAAGTGAATGTGTACAATGAAAAGGACCGCTTACTGTTTTTGCTGACATCAAGCTCCCTGAGGTTAATGAGGTTGGCGAGCGCTGCCGGCAACACCGTCAGGTCATTATCTGGCATGCTCAGTCGGTGGAGTAACTGGCAGTTAAACAGTTGCTGGAGGAGGAAAGAAGCAGAGAAAGTTGAGGATTTCCCTTCACATTATATGTCACGTTCAAGTAAAACTTTGAGTGGAAGGAATTCTTTAAGAGTGGTCTAAATATTCCAACTTTATTACTGTTTCTATCTTATCTCAGAATAAAAACTCATTCTCCGAAGCAGCTTTAGTCAACCCTCTTGCAGGGGTAGGAGGTTCATCTCTCTGCTGTTCTGTTTTATTGTTTCAGAAGACACTGGAAATCTTTCTGCTTCAACTTTTCCAACAACTGACAGAAAAGTGAGACACAGAAACGTTTCAGTGGTCGTACTTTAGGCAGCTCCTCGATCTGGTTGGCATCGAGGTAGAGCTCCTGCAGCGTCTTCTCAAAGCTGAAGATCTCCTTAGGAACCGTCTCCAGGCTGCAGTGGGAGTAGTCCAGAGATGTCACCGCCTCCTCCTCACCCCGCAAGCACCGGCATGGCACCAGCCGAACAAAGAAGCTCCGCTTGGACATCCTCAAGGACTGGAGAGCAGAGAGAACGGAGAGAAAACATTTGTCAGTGTGATTCGTTTTTAGTGCAGTCAGAGAATACATCGTTTCAAAACACACCGGATGAGTTTTTCAATTTTTCATCGTCATGATAAAAGTTCAAATAAATCTTTAGAAGTGAGCGCTTGCTCATGGAAAAAAGGTTGATTAAGGCTCCAGCTCAAACCGTTGAAACAGACGACCACATAAGTCAAAGCAGTGGGTCATTTCTTGTTTTACCATGTTTTTCCTTAAAAAGTTAGCCAAAACTCTGGGATTATTTTTTTCTACATTTACTCTTAGTGCATGACTGGCTGATTAATGATAAACATGCATTTCCTGGAAATGTTCATGTGGCTTTTCCTTCTTATCCTGTTCAATGTTAACGTTGCTGTGGTCAACTGAACTCCCCATCTCCGCAGTAGAGTAGCTGGGTAATCCAATGTGCAAAAGAACAAAAAATAAAATAATTTTTCTTTCTAAAAGCTCATTGTGTGCTTAAAAAAAACAAAAACAGATTTGTAGAAAATACCCACCAGTAATTTAAGTTTTCTTTATTGTCTTTTTACAGAAAGGGTAGGAATCCAGTGATCGACAAGGTAGTGACAGCATCATGCTGTGGGCATAACAACCCCAAATACAGAGCCAGAGCTACGATGGAATACTTTAGACCAACTTTCAGCCCTGCAACTTCAGGGCTGAAAGTCAGTACGTTTAAAAGCACATGTAAATCGAGCTTTTTTGAGAGATGGGTCTTTGGCTTGTAAAAGTTGCTGATTCCCTTCTTTAGATCCAACTATAACCATGTGTTAGCACAGCAAAGCCCAGATAAAACTTAACGTGTCAAATCCTAGCTGCTATCAAAACGTCAATCTCTTTCCGTGGCCATACATACATTTATCCTCTGCACCTTAAGAACATGTTTAGCAAGGATGCAAGAGAGATATATACAATTAAGTATCATTTTCCTATTATTAATTTACACATACTTCACGTCAACAATCTAAAACACAAACAAAAAGAGGAAACAATTTGGCCTTTTTTCTTTTCTTTTTTTTTTTACAATTTTACATGCATTTTTATTTTTGGGCGTTAAAAATCACTGGCACATAAAAAGTACATATCTTGAACTGTTATTTTACCTTCTGTTTAACTTCTTTTATTGAAAACCGTTTTCTGAACACAAACCGAATTAAAGATAAATCCGCCACAAATTGTTTCACATCTTGTTGTTCAACTAAAAGGAAAACAGAAGGGATGGTGCAGAGAAATATTAGTGTATATTGTTTTTCACTCGAGTCTGAGGGTCAACTCCATGGCTTTCAATAAGTACAGTGCCCAATATGGAATGTGCCCTGGTCAACAGAGGCTTTGTTCACTGGAGCATGCAGAGAATGTGACTTTTCCTCCCCCTCATCCTAATCTGAGTGCTGCCACAGCACATAATCTAAGCACACTTTATTCACTGTCAATCTTTACAGCCTCACTGAGCTTTGACAGACTGTATATGGATTAGAAAAGCAAAAACAAAGAATTATTCAGAAGAATCTAAGTGAAAGTCTTTTTGGTCTACAATGAAATGTAATCAGCCGTGTCAAGACGAGTCATGTCGTGTTTTTCTAGGATGAGCAGATATGCCTGTGCCAAAATGTGAGTTTTAAAGAATATGATTCAGTAGGCTAGCCTGGCATTTGTCACGTTGAAGGAAAACCACTTTGTTCTTCTTGATTACAATAATGAGGATATTTTCCAGAAGGAGCCTTCAAAATCTCCCTAGAGTCATCTGAAAAGAGCAACAGTCAGCAGGTCCTCCATCGCCCTGTATGCATGAACTCGCCCACACACAGGAGAACCAACCAAGAGGCTGTCTGTCTATCGCCAACACAATCGGTGCCATAGAAGCAGACGTCTCGTGTATGAATACTCGGAGTAATCCGGTCCATCACCAGACGGGTCGACAGTTCGCCTTATTCATCCAGAGTAAGGAGAACCGCGCATATATAAATGATGCATGGCATACGGAGTGGAAGAAGAGGGTGGGGTGGTTGCTGTGGGTTCTGGTTAGGTATGCAACTAGAAGCAATCATGCGGAGAAAACCAGAAGCTGTTATTTGGAATGGGTGTAGCTTCAAGAGCTACGAGGAAAGCAGCACGGCCTTAAAGATGACGATGAGAAAGGATGAGCAGAACGTGTTAGAACCTGCACCGGAATTTATTCAGACTTAATGGTTTCTAACAGCTACATCTGGAAGTGGTAGAAAGCATGTTGGCTGTACTGCAAATGAAGTGTAATAGGTACGAATTTTACAGTGAACAATTACACAACAGTATAATGTCCCAATCACGTTGGAAGGAAGGTTACATTTAGGGCTGGATGATTTTTCGAGTAAAAAAAAAACAACAAAAGAACCCCACATTTTTTCCATACAAGATATCACAATGACGAATATCATTTAAATCGATATGAACAGTTTGTTTTCTTCCTTCCCGCTGCTCTGTCCATCACCACAGCTCAGGGTGTTTTGTCTCCTTATCAATATTTCCTTTCGATCTATTTGTTTTATTAAACAATGAATTTATAATCTCTAATACTTTTTTTTATTACCAATTATTTTACATATACAAGTAAGTTCAAAGTAATTTTATGTTTCGTCAATACTTGTAGGATGCTTTTTTCTTTTTCATTTAGAAATCCATCTCAGTTTCTTCCTCAATGACCGTTTCTTTTAATTAATCAATTTCTGACTATTCTAGATCTTTCTAATTCCTTCCATATTAGTTCTATTTTTTTTTCAGGTTCATCTGTTACAGATACAATAATTAGTCTTTCTTGCAAATATTCCTGCTGACTTCAGTTTTGAACATGATGCTGGTTAATACATTTGTAGATTTAAAAATGCTTGGATTTCTTAGTTTTGAAGAAATTAATGAATAAGTAGCAAACATCATGAAGGAAACTCGAGTATTACTTCAATACAAGCCGTTTATGTCTGTGCTTTACTTTAAAGATTTGTTCATATTTGGAGATTTTTTTTAAGCTTCCTGCTCTAACAGCTTTTTAAAATTCAAATAACAGATGTGGACTGTCTGTGTTAGTTGGGGTTGCCTAAAGCAGCGCTAAACGTAATCTGGAAGGGAGCACACTGATGAGAATGAAGCACCCTACAGCACAGATAAGCTTATCCACTGACCTACATGTTGCTGGAATGATCACTGACTCCCCATCAAGCTCCATCAGGAGCCTTCACTTTCTGAAAGAACATTCAAGACATGCTACACAGATTCCAGCCATGTTAAGCTCTCAGTGGAGATATTCCTTCTTAGCCTACTTCTTTAAGAAAAAAACTCATCGTGCTAGTGAATGCTTGGCCTGATAGCAGAAAGACTGATTCTTTAGATTTTTACCAGAGTGAACTTTCACAAACAGTGGCTGCATTTAGTGAGAAATTGCAAAAATGTGTGGGAATGCGTAAATTGTGGTCATGTGACGCTGCAGCCTGGCAATGAACTTTGTAGCTTCCTCTGTGCACCAGTGAATAAAACCGTCCAGAGAGCAGAGCAGTCATAGAATACCATTTAGTCGCTCGCTCACAGCCAGGAAACCACTTTCCTCGTACAACCCTGCTCCGTGTAACCCAAGTGCCTCCTGGGTCAGGGCTGTTGCTATAGAGACTATATGATCTGGAGCAGAAAAGGCTTCAGTCTGAAACAACACATGCAGAGGCGATCTACAAATGCATATAGTTACTGACTGGTAACTAGGCAAGAAGATGTAAGGGGTCCTTTTATTTGTTTAAAAAGCCACTACAGTGGACCTCAGGTATTTGTGGCTTTTAGGGACCACAACCGCCTGCTAGTTGAGACTCCTAAATACTCAAGACCCCCTCTTAAAGCGCTTATTACTCCTTATTTTAATAGTTCAAACAAAGAATATAAACTGGCACTATCACAGAAAGTAGCACTCGCGGGGGGGTTACAGCCAATCAGTGAGGAAACTGACGGCTGCTCTTGGATTGGCAGCTTTGTAACTGCCAGCCACTAGTGTGAGAAGTAAATACATTTTCTTTCAAATATTTTAGATATGATTTGAAGATGATCTATAAAAGTGGAAATAATTTAAAGTCATATTCCGCAGAATAAAAAAATAAAAAATAACTCCAGTACTAAGTGAATCCACCACAACTACTGCACCAAATATAAGCAGAGGTCCACAGAGCCTTTCTGAATACCTACAGGCAAGTCAAAGTTGTAGAATTTTTTTGAAAGCAAACTTAACATGTTCATAAAGTCTGGGTTTGAACTGGATTTGAACTGGATTTGAACTGAATCATTATCCAATTTTATCTATTTTTTATTTTATTATATCAAATTTTGCTGATATTGATCATGTGTAAGTCACCAGTTTCGTTGGATGATCATTGTACTTACTATAGCTTTCACTATACATTTTGCCACAATGATTTTTCTTTTTATTTTCATTTCTATGTAAACTACGTTTGCTTTAGGTTTTATTCATTTTGTACATTTTTCTACTTCCTCAGGCTCCAGTTTAAATTTTTTAGATGCACCTATACAACCCTGTGCTACATCGGTAACAAAATCCTCTACTGTACAAATAATTTATTTAAGGAAATAAAACCTGTGCATGCAATTGGGAAAAATGAGCCATTTATTTCTCTCTCTCTCTCTCATATATATATATATATATATAGCTGAAAGCAAACAACGATGTAGAGATATGCAAGTGTTTTCTCAGTGTGGTGGGGTTAAGCAGAAACAAACAGCTTCCGATGGTGGCGAACAGCTTGTGTTATTTATAGGAGCTTTCAGGTTGATATGGCAGAATGCGATTAGTAGAAGCTAGCTCCTGCTTTATGAGAACAATGTTTTTGTCCCAATTGCAGTGGACCGTTACACGATTGCTGAGTCACAGCTGCAAATTTACATCAGAGATTACGGCAAGGAAAACAATGCACAGCAGCAAACCGGGTCGGTGGTGCTGCTTGGGTCTGTGAAGGAAAAGGAAAGAAAAAAAAAAAGCTTTTTGTCTTGTTCTATAATATGGCTTTAACTCACCTTGTAAACTGGATGCTTTAAGTCTTCCACAAAAAAACACTTTATTCCTCCCTCATGAGTAAAAATGCTGAATAATTAGCTGCGAACTTCAATATTAAATAAAGTGCAGTAGCCTTTGGTCTATATATTCTGAGGGTATAAGATCTCCACCTCAGGTTCCACACGCCTGTGCAGACAATTACTAAGCATCTTAATCTGGTTTCCAAATACAGTGAGTTAAAAATGATGAAAGGTTTTAGGGTTTTAAAATGACTTTATATGCATATCTATAAAACAGTTAAACATGCAAATGCATCACACCAAAAAACTGCACCAAAAATAAAGCAATGGTTAAAAAGAGTATATTAATACACCACCTACCATAGGTGCGGTGTTTATGCTGATTGAATTCATTCATATTTTGGAGCAAATGGTAAAATAAGCAAAAGACGATCTGTCATTAGAGGATGCCTCATTTTCAAAATGCTAGGTTTTATTTCACTGATGAAATCATTCCTCAGCACAGAATTACAGGAGTCCTATGTGATTTGCAAACAGCGTTTTACCCAAAACTTGTTCCACTACTCAAACGGTGCCAGTGCTCAATTAGCACAAGTTTATTCCTTTTCTAATCCTATAAAACACCAACTGACACCGTTCCCATCATAGCACCAACTCTGAAATGGACCAGTAATTGTCAAACTTTTTACTGTGGGTATCACCCAAGGGGCAAACTCCACCCGCAGAATGTGAAGCCAACGCGGAAGTGACAAAAATTGCAGTTCAGCCCTCATCCGCTGGGGGCTGGCTGCAAAAAGGAGCAACTTCCCATTGACTCCCATGTTAAAAAGGCCAAATTTACAGCAAAAATAAACATGTTTACAGCCTGGTTCAAAATTTTTTTTTAGGTTAGATAGTTCAGGTTTACCATCATGACAACTCTGAGAGGGGTGAATTTTTTTCTAACCCCTCCGTTTATTTGTAATTTAATTTTGAAATTATGAATAATTAGGGACGTGTCCTTTTGATTGACAGGTCCGTCTAGGCTAACACTGGTAGCTAATGGTGGCTAACTGTAGCTAATAGCTTGCTCCGTAGTCTGCTTGCGGAGCTCTTCACAGCCTGGGACTAACGTAAAGACTTTAGTCATTTGGTGTTTCTGAACTCCACTATCAGTTGCCTCTGCAGTTTTTATTCGGTTTTGGATGTTAATCTGCAATTATTGGGCAAAGATGGCTTGCTGTGGTTTTGATTACAGTAACAGACCATCCAAGAAGTTTATGCTCATACCGGCTGAAGCTTAACGAGCTTGGGGGGTCTCTGTCGGGTGGCAGAGAGGAATGCTGTTCTGGTCGGAGCTTTTATCTCTTTCTACACGCGAGTTGGAGCAGGCGATCGGTCGGGTAGCAGCAGAGCACAACGTCGGCAGGACCGGGACGCCGCGGCAGATCCGGTCAGGTAGAGCACCTTGAGACTCAAGAGCGGGAGACGGTTACATCAGGCTGGAAGACTACAGAGTTGGACTCTAGACAGACTGGATGATCGCTGGTTAGATCAGTACTAGTGTGAGGAACACAGCTGGAGGCATGAACAAATGGATGTCTGATGTGAGGAGAGTCAAAAGCCTTTTATTTTTTTTAGGGGATCTGAATTTTCATGATGACTTTGTGACTACTTTTTGCTGGATGTGTTTTTAAGATAAGCAAACGAAGTCCTCACCCTCCGCCGATGGTAATGGAAATAACAAAATATCAGGCCGTATTGATCCGACCCATTTGGGTCTTATTATATTGATCTGTTTTCTCTACTCGAGATGTTTCTGCGTCTAAAACGATCGTTGTTGAAAAACGGGGTAAAAGTCTCTCAAGCGCGGTCTTCTGGCTGAAACTGGCTGCAGCCTAAGTTAGCTTCAGTTAGCTCCCGACTAGCTTCTGACTAGCTTGTAGCTAATTCGGCTCGGAGCGTTAACCCTCCGCCCCCAGCCTCAGAGCGCCACTCTCAGCTCCACCTCTTTGCCCATTTTTGGAGTTTCTGAGAGTGACGAGGCGAGTGACGTGAACAACATGGCGGCGGTGGGAACCGCCCAACTGGCCTCATTTTTGCTATTCAGAAACCTACGGGGGACGTACCGGAAGGTTAGTCCATTGTTTTATACAGTCTATGGTATCACCTGAGAAAAAGTCAAGTTCTCCAAGTACCACTATCATGACTACAGGCAATTAACAAAGGAGGCTTATTTACTCCTAATAAGGATTATTTATTGGTAATTTTTGCTACCCACAGTCAGACTGTGTGAATGGTACATATTTAAAAAAAATAAAATAAAAAAAAATTTAGAACCTTCCTCCAAGTACCACTAGAGAGAGCTTGGATACCACTGTAGTAGACGTACCACAGTTTGAGAATCATGGGTCTAGACGAAACTAGAGGAATCGCTCGTAGTAACATCCATTTGTTGCTTATGTGACTCGTGATGTGAAAAAGGTGTTTCTATTGCTTTTTTGCTAGATATATTAATTTCGATACGCTCGAAAAACCACCTCATCCAAGCGCAAAAACTTTTTGCCGAAAAAGGAGTTTTTTTCTAAATTGGTGTGTTTCAATTAGGCAAATTTATTTTCGCAACTTCAATTTGCGCAATTTCATGGGTAATAGAAACGCAGTTAATAAGATCAACAACTACCAGAAAACATTCTGAATCCCTTCTTTGAAACTCCAGAGTTCGTTTTAGGGCCCGACCAATATATTGGCAGATATGGGGGTCATGGAGATTATTGCAGTTTTTTTTTTTCCTTACCGTTTAATACTTGTTGTAAAGAGAAACCAGCAGAAGTGAGTAAAAACAAAGTCCAAAGCACTGTTGTCAATGGTTAAAGATTTGTTGTCCACTTCCATCCTTCATAAGCTTAATGTGTGCCTTGTGGCTTTGTGTTGAAATGTTGGCTGTAAAAAGGTTTTGATAACCAGCATATTTCCTTGCTTAAACTAAATCTGTACAAATAGCATAAATGTAACTCCTTAAAGTCATATATTAACTGGGGTGTTAGCTTAATGCATCAAATGTTTATCTGTCTTAAAAAAAGAAAAAAAGAAAAGAAAAAAAAACCATAGCTGCCATGTACAGAGTGCACGCTTTTACCATATGTACAGTAAAGTAATGTGATTGAGGCTACCATAAATATTGAAATTATCCGTGTTGGTTTCGTGAAGTATGGGAAAACAGCAGTAAATTATCCTCAGTAGCAACTTTATTACCATTTTAAAATCTACTGTCTTAAACCAAATGTGTGTCAGATTAGTGCCTAAACTTAACAGTTTGCGAAGCTTGAGAAGAAGAAAAAAACTCTGGGAGTCTTACGATGGTGTTTGTAACAAAGAGCGCAGAGCCCAGAGTAGACTCTTAAACTAGAGTACTCAGAAGTTGGTGGCAGCGTACTTTTTTTTTTACCAGGGTTTTTCCTACACAGGGTGGTCAGCATCGGCCGTCACTGTGTAATTTATCGCCGCCAGCGGCTAACGATGGGGGTATAAATATATAAATATAAATACTTTCAGAGTTGTCTATCGGGTCCATGCGCTTGATGGTCGGGATCTAACTCCAGTTACTCCAGACAAATGCAGCAACAGTGGTGGCGCCGTTTCAATATCAGTACATGATCCAGCATTAACTCACTCAACCAGTGCTGCCAACTTGGCAAATTTGTCGCCATGTTTTGTGTTCTGTGACATTTTTGAACATCATTGCCAAATAAATCTTATTTGCATTATTTGGAATCCACAGTGAGTTATTGAGACTGTTCTTTAGTGTGTAGAATAGAACAATCCCTTATTGTCCCACAAGGTGAAAGAGTTGTAACAGCAGCAAAAGCAAGAACAGAAAACAAATTTAAGAGTCCAGAAAAAAAAATACATTATGGAAATAACAGTACAGTACTTTGTTTTGTAACCAAGATAAAACAAAGTAGTATACCTTGGTTGTAAAGTGCAACAGAGCAGGATACTTAAAGATATTATCAAAATTAAAAGAATAAACCAGGGAGAAATATCTGAGCATCAAAATGGGCAGAGAATGCATGGTTTAAGCTTAGGATACTTTTTTTTTTATTGGAGGGGGATTTATCAGCCAATGTATCGGCTATTGGCCTTTGCTACCTATTTATAGCAGTATTGGACCCTAAAAATCTATAATCGGTCAGGCCCTAGTTGGTTATGTTAGACCAAAATGAGCTTCGACAGAAATAAGAGGCAGATTACTGAATATCTTTGGACCTCAATGCAGTAATACGGTCCTACACTCTGGTACAAAAGCAGTTTCTCCAGGTGCATTTGGACTACATATTCCTGAGCCTTTTTTTCCTTCTGAACGCAACGTCCCGAAACCTGTCAGAACAACTGTAAAAGCCAACACATGACCAAATAGTTTAGGAAAATGACCCAACTCTGTGACCTATAATCTGACCACAGAAAGAGTCAACTGACTAAAGCACAAGATTATAAACCCCAAAACTGCAAAACGGCAGCAGCAGAACAGAATATTTGAGAAACTGCATATTGGGTTTAATTTTTAAAATACTTTATTGATCCCAAAAGAAATATTGCAACTCATTATTGAAGGTTCTTTAAAGAGTTGTAGTAAATGTGAATGGCTATGGGGTGGAAGAACCTACTGTGTCCTGTGGCAGTCTTTATTTTAGAAGATCTAACAAAACCTCTGACTTTTGATGGGTAACTGTCTCATGAAGAGGACACTGAGTTTTCCATAATGTTCTTCATTTCATGTACAATCTTTCTATGTACAATAACCTCCAGATGTTGCCCAGCAGATGAACCGATGAGCCCAAAAACAGCCTAATGTTCTGGGAGTATTGCTTAGAGGAGCAGCGCTTTAGAATGACTGAACGTTACGTTAGAGCAAGACTTGTTTACAAGCTGCTTTCTTATATGGGAAGGAAATTAAATCAGCATTTTTTTAAACTACAGAGATCAGAGGAAAAACGTTTTACAAAGTAACCTAATTACTCAGCCTTTTACTGACGAGATAAACCTAGACAAATTTCATGGGTTGACCTAGTTATCTTTACATTCTTCTTTCTAGAACTAAGGAACTACTCCCTTTCTTATTCTTTGGCCTAGTTGCCTTGTTCGATACCTTGATGTTTTTGCCGTCATGTTTTTGCCAAATGATGTGAAAATAATTATAATGATGATGATTCTGGTAGACATTCTTGATGTTCTAAGGCTGAAAGTGTAATTTTTTTTCAAACCTCACGTTGGTGCAAGAAACAAATTGCATCTTCTCATTGCTTTGCATGTAGTACTGAAGAACCCCCGCTTAGTTAAAAGCGGAATTTTTTTTACACTGTTTTGAAGAGCGTGTAGCAGTGAAATTGGTCCTGGCTTTAACACTTCCCCTCATTAGACGTTCCGGAAGTTGTCCAAGCTATTCACCGGTATAGAGGTATATTAAAAATTCATATCATAACGAAAATAAACAGTGGTTTTCGGTAAGAACCGCTATACCAACCAGGCCTATGGCAGAGTAAAAACAAACAAAAAAAACATCCTGGGATCCACATTTCTTGCTTATGTCTAATATGTCAGCTTTCTTTAACTGTAAAACAAAAATATCTAAAGCTTAAAACATGCAAAACCGTGAGCGCAGATACGGCGTTCCTAAACTCTGCATTGATTTGTCTCAAGGACATTAGAGATTCTGATTAGAAACAAACAGCAGATCCTCTCATGCCTCAGCTGGTAATAATCGTCTAAGCCAAGCAGCTGCTGTGAGTCGCGTCTCATTCCTTCAACAATCACATGAGATGGTAGTTTAAAACCACTCTCACATGGAATGACATTGCCAGGATTCATCAAGCTCAAACTGTGTTCACAGAGCATGAGACACTGTTTCACACAGGCCATGACCACAAACACCCATTCCATGGAGAATCATTGACATGTGCTATCTTGGTAGTGTAGAAGGTTACAGCACATTAGAAAAATAGTCCTCAAAACAGAGCTGAATATAGAAGTTGAAAACTCTAAAAGGCACGTTATCTCAGTTATATAACTTCGCAAATCCTTACTAAAACGGTCCTCAGCTAAGCAAAAAGAATGTACTTCTGCAACAAAAGTTTCAGATCCATCAATCTTTGGGTATGCACAGGTACACACAATTTATGCTTTATTAATTACATACTCCCTAGAAATGTGCTCAGGTAATGATAGATAATATCTTGCCTCCTCCTACAACTACTACAGTTTGTGCCATTAATGGTCAATGTAACATGCCAGGTGAATATTCTGCATGGAGTTCAGCCGGCTGATATGGGGCTTTACTCGGCCAAAAGACGACCAAAGTGCTTCACAATAAAAGTCTAAAGTATAGACCGATTAGGCGACCGCAGTCAAGCCGCCACCATTACAGCAGTAACAGCTCCCAGTCAGGCAGCCATAGGTCCTGTGGGCCAAGCAGTCAATTGAATATACGCAGCAAGAAGTAGACTTTTTCTCTTTACTGAACATGTGTAGGGAGGCAGGACGTGTTCGCTAACCGGCTGTTCTAATTAGGGCCCAACCGATATATCTGCCGATATGGGGGTCATGGATAATATCGGCTATCTGTAAAAAAATTACAGATTTTTTTTTTTTGAGGGGGTGGGGGGGCAAATTATGCAATTAAGCTACTTTTCCAGTAGATGGTGCAAGATTGATCATATCACATCTAAGGCATCTAATATTATAAATATTAAAAGTATCCGTGATGCTTTTGTGAAGTGTGAGTCACAGCAGTAAATCCTCAATAGCGACTTTGTCACCATTTTACTGTCATAAACCGTAACTTAACAGTTTGCGACACTCGACAAGAAAAAACGCAGGAAGAGCGCTACAATGTTTGTAACAAGGAGCGCAGAGCCCAGTTCATAAATAATACTTAGAAGAAGGTCGCTGCTTGCCGTTTTACAGGGGTTTTCATACATACGAAGCTCAGCAGCGACCGCAACAGTCTAATTTATTACCGCCACCGGCTAACGATGGGGATATAAATAAATAAATACTTTCAGCGCTGCTGTCTGTCGAATCCATGCGCTCAATGGTCGGGATTTAACTGCAGTGAGACAAGCGCAGCAACGGTGCTGGTTATGCGGTGTTTCTTCTATTTTCTTTTTCCTAAAAATGCCTAGCGACAAATCTGGCGACATTTCTGACCAAGGTTTTTTACTTTCTGTGAAAATTTGTCGCCGATATTCCCTACAGATTAGAGAGCCATCTTGTTCTTCAAGTTTGCAGAAGTTTGTCTGCATTATAAGCTGCATACACACTTGGTGCATTCAAGAAACGTTGTGTTCTGTGTTGTTATTGAAAATCATTGCCAAATAAATCGTATTTACATAGTTTGGAATTCAGTGAGTTACTGAGACTTTTATTTGGTGTGTAGAATAGGATAGAACAATCCTTTATTGTCCCACAAGGAGAAATTCAGTTGTAACAGCAGGAAAACCAAGAACGGAACACAATTTAAGAGTCAAGAAAAAAAATATATTATGGAAAAACAGAGAACTGTCCCGTTATTAAGATAAAAAATACAGATAAAGCGAAATAACCTGGTAGTTCTAAAAACTCAAGATTTGGAAGATGATGCAAAGAGAGATACACAAGCCCTTAGGGCTGGGCGATATGGCCTCAAATCTGTAGTGCAATATAATCTAAAGCGTGTGTGATAACCATTTGAGTTGCGGTATATCATTTCAATTTCCAGGGATTTTCCTACATGGTCAGTCGCGGCCGCCACGGGCTCACGATGGGGATTTTATTAAATACTTTCAGTGCCATCTATTGGGTCTATGCGCTTAATGGTCAAAATTTAACTGCAGTTCAGTGTTCCCAACTTAGCGACTTTGTTGCCATCTTTAATTACTTTTTAGACCCCCTATTTTCCAAAAACACCTAGTGAAAAATCTGGTGACATCTCTGACCACCTTCAGGTTGTAAACATATGTCGCCTCAAGGAACAATGGGAGACAGAAAGTAAGTTTTGATTGAGCTGGAAAACTTTTTCGTAGAAGTGCATCTCATTAAATACTCAAGGAACACATGTAAACAAACACAGTGGTCTGTTTTGTTGTTCTCTAAAAAAGTGCCTTTCCCAAGGCCACAATGACAGACGGAGACAGTGGGGATTTGAACCCACCGGTTACTGGACAACCTCTTAACTTCTGAGCCACCGATACCCCAGAAAGGTTGCCACAATTTATTCTTGTTGCATGCCTCAAATTATTGGGCACTTTGAAATTTTCTATAGAAATACAGTTAAATGTATTTAACTTACCCCATTAATTTCACTCAGGATGATGCATAGAATACCTTCTACGCATCATCATGGCTTCAATCATGTCTGATCAAATTTTATATTCAGTCTGAACTAAATAAGTTATTCTGATACAACTGAAAGGCACTAGATGTATGATGAAATGTATTCATTTATTTTTATCCCGGTCATCAGAGCCAATATAGCCTTCCAATATAGGCATCTCCATCAACGAACTACCTTTACTAATACAGTTGATTCTAACCCAAAGAACAATGATAACGACAACGGGATCATTCTCAAGACGTGCTTCCCAGCTTCATGAATGCAACAATGAAACAATGACTAGAAGTGCAACTGAAACCAGCGGAAGGAGGGGCCTTTCTGTAGTTTCACAAACAGGGAATGCTGAGAGTTTGGGGAGGGGGGGATGGACCTGAAGTTCCAGTTTGGTTTTCCCTCTGGCTTTTATTCTCACCAGTGAGGAGTGGTCTCATTGGCCTTATGTGACTCTACAAAACAAAACCATGATTGTGTTCTTTGAACGTGCTGAAATGAGGGTCAGTAATTCGATCTGTGACAAAGAGCATCGTCCTTATTTACTCTGTACAGAGCGGCTCTGAATGAATCATCACCATAATGACTGGTCATTTTTTCTGCCCACTGACGTTTCTGTTACAACAAGGGATTTCCCTACAGTGACCGGGATACATTTGTTTAACAAAAAAATTCATTTCTAAAGCACTTCATATTTAGTTGCCTGATCTGAATAGTCAAGATTTCAGGCTTTAACAATAACTCATGAAACGATAATATAAACGGAAAGGTACTTGGAAACAAAATCTGACCACTACTTCTTTCTATTATTTCAAAAGCACCCAGACAAAATTTACAAACTCAATCTAAGACGGTTAAGGATACACACACACTACTAAATATGCCCATTCCATGTGACCGCATGCATAGGTTGGTCTTTCAAGTTAGGTTTTGTTAAGTTTGAAAGCTCTTAGTTTAAAAAATAAATTAATTCAATTAAAAAAAGTAAATACACAGCTCTAAAATTCCAGCCTCGTCTTTCCACATATCTGGAGCAAAAGTTATGTGAACTCAAGCAATTCCAAGCAGTCACTCATCTTCATACATGCTTCATCTCAGTCACCAAAATCTGGATCAGGTGAAGGGAGCAAGGTTGGTGAGCCTTTGCATGTAGGGATGGAATACAGGGCTCCTGAATTATAGCAATTTAACAAATATGGCATCCAATCTGTCCTTTTGATCCACTATTGGTCCCAATGTTACTGTGCTGATAAAATCTAATCTGATGTATTGTGCACTTCTAGTACGAATGATTCAAAAAAAAAATTGCAACAAAAATGTTCCAACCGTGACAATAATACTACTTAATCTTCCAATACTCCAGTTTTCCCCTTACATAGGCGTTACTGTGACGCTCCGCCACAGCTGAAATTCCAGCACCACAGGTACAAAATGTAAACCAGCCTACCTGTACTGTATTTTGCCTAACACACTATTAATTTAACATCTACATATGCTGGTACGACTCGCCCCTCTGAACTACGAAAAAAAAAGCTGTAGACTAGAGGCCACCCGATATAGGTTTTTTAAAGGCTGATAGCGATTTTTAAAAACATTTGGTCACAGATGGCCCAGATCTAAAGCTGATTATTCAGGATGTTATCCAAGGCAGATATATATACTTTTTAGCTGAACATTGATTGTAAAAGACAACTGAATAATCACTGTGTGCAACATACATTAAAAAGTAAATAAAACTCTTTAAATACTTATCTAACTTAAAATATGAAATTATAAATAAAAAAAATAGAAACAGTAACCCGAGTACAAATACTGAATAGAAAATAAAATGGATTAAAGTTTCTTTAAGTATACAAAATAAAATAAATTCAAACAGTTACCAGAAAAATAGTACAAATAGCTGGTTCAGGTAGAATCTGGAGGTACAGTATCAAAGAAAAATCCCTGCAAAGTAAAGCCCACTACCACATTGTAGTACATAATCAAATCTAATATATATATATATATATATATATATACATAAAAATGGTGCCTGATTTTTTATATATAGGCCTTTTAAAACAAGTTTAGGCCGATGGCCAATATAGAAGAAAATGTTATATAACGGCCAGCCGATATAAACAGTCGTCCTCTACTGCAGACATTTGAGTTTTGTGCCATGTACGGTACTCGTGTCTGACAAGATGATGCAGCAGCGGGGTGAAGCAGTTTCAGCCAAAAATTATAGGAAAGTGGAAAATAATGAGTCTACCGAATGTAATATTCCGCAGCCCCAAACTCCACCTGAACATCTGAGGCTTTCAGACTGTTTGTAGAGCATTTGATTGGCATGCCTATAAAAAGGTATTCACCCCTTGGAAGCTTTAGCCTTGTTATTGCTTTTACCAATCAGCTATGGAAAGCAAAATTAGTGTTTGTTTTTTTGTTTTTTTACAAAAAAATAAAACCTAACGAAATAAACGCTTTAATTTCAAAGTGAAAACCG
The DNA here is from genome assembly GCA_028564705.1 of Apricaphanius iberus. Taxonomy (NCBI): domain Eukaryota; kingdom Metazoa; phylum Chordata; class Actinopteri; order Cyprinodontiformes; family Aphaniidae; genus Apricaphanius; species Apricaphanius iberus. Next base: position 1,562,017 of record JAPXFQ010002640.1, read on the forward strand.
ATTTCTACAAAATGACACAAATTCATAAATATTAAACATAAAGCCAAATGAACTGCTGTGAAAATTATATTATACTCATTAACTGGAAAATTATTATATACAAACTACAAATTCCTCTGCAGAAAATCAAATAAAGCTGCAACACATCCCCCCCCCATCCCAATCTACTCTATAAGAAGCCTAAGAAGGATGAATATTCTCAATCTGGGATAGCTTCATTTAACACTCCTCTGAGATGACCGTCATAATTACTCTGATGAATAATTCCCCACGTTATCTAAAGACACAGATGAGCCTGAGGAAAATGAACGCAGACCTACTTTAAGCTAATTTGTTCAGGCCTTCACAACTGTAAGGTTACAGCGATGCCTCAGATCCCCATAGACTGATATAAACTTGGCAAAAGCCAGTCATCCTCCTCCAAAAGGTTACATTCCCACTACCACACATCAAGGTCATTAATTAGCATGTTTATGTTCCGGCCTTTTGAGCAAGCTGCTAGTATTTCACTTAGTCTTGAAATGTTAGTCTTTAAAAATATGTAAACAAGTATGACATTTACACCAACACTACGTAGCACAAACAGGCCTGACATAAAAATATGATAACCATTTATTAATTTTCCACCATTTAGACACAGTCAGAGTTAGAGCACAAATACTGGAGCATCCATCTAGCTTTGAACGAATACGTGTTGATCGTTTATGCAAAAATGTCAAATTATTAGGGAATACATTGGTGCCTTACATAAAACTGCAGGAGTTGCTTTTTTATTAGGTGACTGGAAGCCACCATGCTTATTTGAAATAATATTAATTTTAGCTGCAATTTAAATAATTAGCCATGCAATAAAGAAGACAAATATTTACTCAACTGTAAAGCTAGGCACGAAGGAAAGCAAACTGGTTGCCAGTAACAACCACATAAAAAATAGCTTCCTAAGATATGTATCTGCCAGGTGGATAATGCAAGCTTCTTGCTAGACCACAGACTCTCATGAAGTACCTGCTTGAGTTTCTGAAAGCCACTTCCTGGCTACAGACAGACCGACAGCAGTGCTGCTGAAAAATGTGCAGCAAGACAATATCCTGTGAGATGAGCTCACCGCAGCCTTCAAGTGACACGACGCAAAGAACGTCAAGAGATTTTACAATATGACACTTACAAATATTGCTTTGAAATGACTTCAAGAAGATGCTAATTCAATTTTCACATCAACGACAAAGGCAGAAACGACTTGCTGGAATAAGTAAAACATGATTTTTGATTTCTAACCCCTGACCGCATTTACCTTTCCCTTCTACAGTGGAGTTGAAGTGTGAAAGCTGAAGTGAAGTTTTTTTGGTTTAAAAACAGCTGAGGGCCCAGAAAGAGCAGCAACCTGATGAACAAGCCCACTGACTGCTGACATAGTTTGCCTAAATATTTGCGTAATGTTGCACCATCTATACTTACCAGCTCTGAAATAACAGCAGGTTAATGCAGACTGTTTTGCTGTATACCTCCTTTCGTCGAAAATATAGAAAGTTAGAACTAGCATCTGATGAAGTGCTTGAATATGAAAATATGCATAATAAAAATAAAAAAACTCAGACCGGAAGCTTCTTTACATCAGGTTGTTTCAAATGAGACGTTGCATAACTTCTTTAAGTCTGTGGTAAAGGTTACAGCATCAGAGACAGTGATTTACGGTGTGTGGCCCAACAGAAAATTTAACAAAGAAAGAAAAATACTTTTTGGTATACACTGCACTGGCTGCGTTTGTTTGGATTATTATTTTACAAACTACCACCACCCAGCAACAATTAGATTATTTCAGAATGTGAGTATCAGACTATTCAGCCTGTTTTGCAAAACACTTTATTCTAAGGTAGGGAGGGACCTCCGTGTCCATCAACGTTTGTAAAAGTAGACTGTGTTTGGAAAGGCAATTGAGGTGTCACCGTTCACTATACCAGCATGTTAACATTGTAAAATATTAGTAAAAAAAACATTGTCAAATAGAGCAGCCAAATAAAGAGGAACAAATGAGAAAAAAACAAATGTGTGATATTTCACACATTGTTAAAATAACACGTTAAGAGTTATTCATGATATATCTTAGAATTGACATGCATCATGCATTATTATAAACATTTAAAGATTATTGGCAGTAAAACATGTCCTGGTTGCAATGGACCTAAATTTTATTTCATTTGTTTGGATTTTGGGTACCAATCAAGCACTAGATGGCACCCACCACAGGGAGATTTCATACCTACTTTAACAGATCTCAATGACTCGATTTTTCAATAAATTTGCTTTGGTCTCCACTAAGGCTGGGTGATAACAGCTAAAATTAATATCTCTGTATTTTTTACTTTGAATCGTGTCATTTTTTGTAGTCAATGTCTGGTAGTGGCCAAATTTACATAGTTTTCTTTAAAATGTGAAAAATGTGTGTGGTTTCTTGCTATTGAGCGGCTTTTAACAGCCTTTTAATTCAGTGTTTGATTCCCACTCCTTTCTGTATTTCTTAAGAGTCCAGTTTAAACTCAAGAAGTGATCACACAGACCAGATGAGGAAGTGACGGCGGCTTAGTGAAATAGGTGATTCTTTGTGCAGTCGTTTTAGACCAAAAATATTTTACATCGGAGCACAGTGGGGAACAGGCGGCGGCTACAAGCGCTGCATCAAACTCCGTTGCTACAGTAGCAAACATACATGCTCCATGTTAAGAGTCCAAGTATCCAATAACACCATAAAAAGTCACTATTTGTCACTAGTTGCATTTTTCTGAAAAACAGTCTGTAGAGGAGTCTGAACTCTTAAATATAAATATAGCTACAGAGTTGCTGCGTTAGCAGCACTTCCCCCTCTACCACATGACTGCGTAGTCACGTGACCCAAGCAAATACTCATTTCTTAAAGGGGCATTGTAAGCTAAAACACATCTTTTGATTTTAGTTTTTTTTACATCCCGAATTTCTCGGCACTTCAGCTATCCGTTCTGCCAACGGTTATGATATGATGGTTATGATAGCTTATGCTATCAGAGTTGCCAACGGTTAGCTTATGCTATCAGAGTTGCCAACGGTCAGCTTATGCTATCAGAGTTGCCAACGGTCAACTAGCAGTTTCAAACTGCTCCAGCCAGTGCAAGACACAAAATCAATACAGCCTTCCTGTAGCCGGTCGCAAGTCAAAGTAGGCAGGACCATGAAGGCTAGTTTTCTCTGTGATGTAGAAGAGACTAGGTTTTTCTGACTTGCTTGCTTTTGCAGTCCATCTCCTTTGTGGCTAACAAAGGAGATTGGGGTTGGAGAAAATATGAATATGTAGCACGCATACACAGAGTGAACGATCAAATTTGAAAAACAACATGTAATACTCTCTCAGGGGATGAAAGCACAATATTTTAATATTAAATATGCAGCATTATAAAGACATTCAGTTGTGCTATTTTTGTTGATGTTTTTATTAGCTTTACCATCTCAGACACCAAAATGTATTTCAGGTATGAGCATCAAAAGGCAAACTCAATGGCAGAGAGTGAACGCATAGAATTCAAATTATTTTGCACACCAAATTATGCATCAGTCCCTTGTTTCAAAATCACATATGATAACTGCTATAATGTGCAGCTTTAATTTCAAATCATTTTCCATAATCTGCTTTTTTGCTTTGTAAGAAAAACATGGTTGTAAAAAATCTCAGCGGTTTGATCAGGATGTTTTTAATGAGGTGACTGGTCCAAATTGGGATCAGAATCATAAGGAATAGAAACTAGGTATGAAACACAATCTACAGAATATTAATCTGGTTAATCCGAGCATTTTGAGCACAGAAAAATAAACTGATATACTTACATTATTGAACCAGAGATTAAAAAAAGTGAAAAAAACAAGAATGTTTAACAGCTCATTACCAGCAATGAGTAATACACAAAGCACTGTTTTTCACACCATTGACTTTAAAGCCATTTATAATATGTATTTATTATTTCCTATGTATGGGTTTTTAATAAACCACACTGTAAGGAGGAAGGCGAGGAAAAAAGATACAAAACAAACTGATGAGTTCAAGTACAAACAAACAATGAATGTTGTCTGATCTTGAACTCGTTCAAGCAAAAAAAGCCCTCAAGGTAGATCTAATGATCTAGGTCATCCCCATACATGCCCAGAAAAAAAAAGAAATAAAGGACAGTGAAACAATGGTACACTAGTTGGACGGAGACAAAAGCATTAAATAGGTGAAAACACAAAGCTCCTTAAAAAACGCTTCTTGGTTACCATGTTAAAGGAGGATTCTCAAGCCATAATGGAGGAACTGAACCAGCAGTCTGACACAGTTGCTTGTTTGTTTGTTCCTAAATGCGGATGAAATAAACCGAGGGAATGTGATGCGTTTTGCCAAGATTCAATAACCAGGTCAGACATAATCAGGTCAGAGCTATGCATCCATAGAGACATCGTAGATCATCTCTCTGCTCCCATCCTGAAGGAAGCTGAGATGAAGAGGATTTCTCTTAACTATCTAGTCTTTGGATGAAATGAAATGAAATCATGCACATTAGCTGAAATCGTTTGACTTAAAAATATTTTTTTTATCTTCAAATACAACAAAGTAATCTTAGAATAACTATTCATAAAAAAAACACGGTTAAATGAAAGAGTTTTGGAGCAGATAATGCCTTATGACAGGCAGCAAATCTCCTTTATTGACTCCCATTATATGGATATACGCTGATCGAGACTGGATATTAACTTCTGCCAAGTGGCTCCAAACTTGTCTGGGTGAGCAAATGAATCTAATATTTGCTAAAAAATAACATCCAGGTTGAAAAAAACAATGTAACCTACTAAGTGAGATCTTGCATGGAGCCCCAGGTTGAGGGTCAGTGATCTTGTATACATTCCATTTTATAATTATAATAACTTTCTCATAATTTTTAACAGTTGATTTCTTCTCCCCAAATTGTTTGCCTTTGTAGATTGGCTCATACCAGTCTTGTGCAGGTGTACAATATTGTCCCTGGTGTCCTTGGACAGCTCTCTGGTCCTGGCTGTGGTGAAGGTAAGGTTCTGAATGTTTCGGGGTGTGGACATGTGTCTTTTATAGAAATTAGTTTAAACAGGTCACCCAGGCAATGAGCGGAGGACAAAAGAGTTTCTTAAAGTAGTAACATGTCTGAGAATAGCAGAATTCTTGTTTGTAGGAGTTAAATACTTATTTTCTCCACCATTTTTAAAATAAATTTAAAAAAACAACAACAAACAATTGGTATATTGGATTTTTCATACATTCAGTTTCTCACAGTTTAAGTATACCTATGATGAAAATTATAGATCTCCCATCTTTTTTGGCTGTAGATCTATAGATCATTAGTTCATTATACTAACCAAAAGAATGCTAAACAAGTTGGAAAACTGAATTCCGTCACACAAAAGAGGTCTATAAGAAGGAAGCAACCAGGGGCGTCACGTGGCGTAGTGGTTAGCACGGGTGCCCCCTGTGCAGAGGCTTCAAGTTTTCTATGCAGCTGTCCCTGGTTCCAGGTGACATTTGCCGTGTTTTTCACCCCACCTCTCTCCCGCTTTAAAATCCTGTTCTGTCAAATAAAGGCCACCTAGGCCCAAAAAACGTAAACAAAAATTTGAATTAAAACCTTTCCCATGACATTCCAAATGAAGATTTGTGTTAAAATGTATCAGTAAAGAAGGAAGTAAAAATGAACTCACTATTTAAAAGTTCTGTATGAATGACTCTACAGAACGAAGAACCATTTAAATAAGCTATCACTAATACATCGTCATGTAAAAAAGGACAAGATGGAAAAGATTTATTAATGGAACGTTTTTTGTGACAGATTAACTATCTGGGTTTACTCAACAAAATTTCAATCGAACGCAACTGGACTTGGTAATTTGTCTTCGAAGACGTTTCACCTCTTATCCAAGAGGCTTCATCAGTTCATGCTCGCCGCTGACCAGGGTGGGACTGGTCCAACTAACTGGTGTGGAGACTCAGCTATTTAACCTCTTGGAGGGCTTTTACAAGACTGATGATGTCATTGGATCCTTTGTGCTCCATTTCTTAACGACGGTTAACCCCGCTAAGTTATTGCTGGAAGCTGCCGCCTGTTCCCACCTGTGCTCCGATGTAAAATATGTTGTCTAAAATAAAGGACTGCTCACTAAAATGACCTATTTCTCTAAGACCACGTCACTTTCTCATCTTATCTGGTGTGTATGATCCCTTCTGAGTTTAAACTGGACTCTAACACACACAGAAAGGAGTGGGAATCAAACACTGGATTAAAAGGCTGTTTGAAGCCGTTCAATAGCAAGAAGCCAGCACATTTTAATTTTTTTTTTTTTTTTTTTAGATCATCATCTAAATTTGGCCACCACCGGACATATAGACTATAGAAAAGAAGGGGGGGGAGGGGTGATGTGGTCCTTGTTATCATCCACCAGTCATCGAGGTAAATTGCTCAATATACTGTGATTTAAATTTTGGCTCATATCACCCAGCCCTACCTAAAACTATGGGAAATATTTAAATGTTCACACATAAATACAATGAAAACTGCACACGCTTGGCAAAAAAAGAAAGAACAAAAGACGTGTTTTCAAGAAGATCATAAAGTACGATTTTATGATCATTCAACTTGACATAGATCGTACCTTCTTCAGTTTCCACTGAAGAGTGTACACAGTCACCACAGGGCGGGTTCAACTATTTATCACGACTTCAATTGTGAAACAGCAAAACAACACTTCCTTGAGTGTTTTTGTCAAATTACCAATGATTTATTAGACCCATATTTAAAAAGTAATATACGAGGGCAGAGCGGCTAACAAGTGCAGAGCACGGTTTAATTTTAAGTGTTAATAAAGTGGAGCATGTATTCATTAGACATGCATATAGTATGAGATGGTCAGACACAAAGGAGATATCAGTGGCTTAGCTATTAGGACTTGTGATGGACTTTGAAACAAGATCATAAAGCAAGTGGGTCATGGAATACAGCCATAAGTGAGTGGAGCTCAAAAGTGTTTTAAAATCTGTCAGGTGACAATAAATAACACTTTAAGCAAACATTGGTCTTGGATCAAGCAGGGCTGCACAACTTTTTAAAAATATAACATTGCCAGTTTGGTGTGGCCCATTATAAAACTGCAAAGGAGTAGTTGGAATACAAAATCCTTGATATTCTGCTGCCACAAACTCAAAGTCTTTTCTGAACCTGTGTGTGAACAAATGCCCAATTATTAAATTGAACACCAACTATTCTGTTGTGTTCAAGTTATTCTGACGTTTACACCTTGATTTTGACTGAAGGAAAGCCACAGATAGACAACCTCTGACATAAACTGTAGAAAACGTCACATACTGTGCAGAGACGTTTTTCAGGCATTTAGAACTAGATACATTTCACATGAGGGAGTGATGATAACACATGGGTGTGGCAAAAAGTAAGTTTGTAATTTTTATAAGATCAAATTGGAAAGCCAGCAGATTGCATCAAGTCATTGACCTGCAGCATTTACTTCTCCAGAACGAACATGCAGCATGAGTAACTGAGCAAGATAATTGCTAAAATAGCAATTAGATCAGGAATTATCACAAATCAACTATAATTAAGGCGACAACAAGAAAACTAAATAAGCAACGCAAATAACCAGCATGAAACGACCGGTTTGCCTTTCATACCTTGTCATTTATGATTTAAGGGCCTGGATCCCAGTGGGTGGCTGATGACAGATCCAACAACACGTTGATTACCTGAGGGTGAAAAATTAGATAAAACATCAGAAAAACACAACTCCAGGGCAAATATTTTTTTAAAATGTATCATTTATCATCAGACCAGCAGATTTTGCAGCATTATTCTCCATATAAAGCAGAAGCCACAAAACAGCTTTGAAACTAACTGTGTTGCAAACTTCAACACATTTGATGTTTCACACTTAATATAGTAAAATTCCACAATATCACTAAATAATTTTGACCCTTTATCGAAAAACTTCTGCTATGTATAGACTGTCCCTTTTTCTATCTGTTAAAAAAAGCTGTTTGGGAAACCTGGTAATATCAAATTGATTAAGCTTGGTAAAAGTGGGCCTGTTCAATTGTTAAGCTTCAAGTTTGTTAGCCATCAAATTCAACCAACATTTATTTAATTGAACTGTAGGTTTAAGAGATACTTTTCGTTTTCGGGGGACAATCAGGAGTTAATATAAGGACCCAGTCGGCAAATGCTGGAGAGCCGATATATAATGTGATGAAAATAGGACAGCAAAGTCTCTCAAAAAAAAAAAAAAAACAACCCAAGAAGTTGTAGAAACCCCAATATGGTCTCACTTCTCAAGTCAGAAAACTTATTTATGTAGTAGTATATAATCGTTAGGAGCTGCTGTTATTAAAACGTGTGCTGCCGTTGACTTGTGGCCCTTGTAAACAAATGAGGTCTCAACCTCAACTGGTCTTTAACTGGTTAAATAAAGCAGTACCGTCTATGCACTTGTGAAATAGCATCAACCATGCCAACGGGAAGATAGATATATCAAATGTTAATCGACAAGAATCTGTTTATATTGCAATGTATTACCATGAGACTACAGATTCTGATTTTGAAAAACTGAACTTGATTGTAAAATCACTGTCACAGTATTCTAAAATCTCCAATCAGTTTCAGACTTAAAATATCCAGTTTAATTACAAGATCTAGTTGATCGACATCCTTTTAATTTTACAACAAAAATTGTCATTGTTTGTTCCATTCAGATTCTAAAATAATAAATAAAAATCAATACACTGAGTTTAGATATTGATATAATACTTTGACAAAATATCGCAATAGATCGGCGCATCAATATTTTCTTACATCCCATATATTTCTCATGTCTCCTCTGCACTCAATGAACACAACAGAGCTCCACAGAAGGGAGGGAGGGACTGAACGAATCAGCAACAGAAAGGAACAGAAAGAGAGAAGGACAGGAAGGAGGAAACATTTGTGACTTATTCATAGAGGCTCCCAATATGCCCCAAACACACTAGACTACCCTAATGTGACAGTTTCTGCCCCACTTCCTCTAAAGGGTGCCTTTCTCCTCATCACATCTATTTGGGAATTCAGGCTTGACAAAGAAAAGTTCCCTTCATCTCACACAGAGGAATAAAGAGAGAAGATCCCGTCTCCAGCTGAAAGGGGCTGACAGTGTGTGTGTGTGTGTGTGTGTGTGTGGTGGTGGGTGCTCTAGATTTCATTCTCTTCTATTCCCTTTGATTCAGCATCCCCGCACTTAGTGAAACTTCAAGGTAGTTTGGGGAAATCACCTTAAAGTTTGTAATAGGAGCTGCGCAAATGGGAAGATATTAACATGCGTCATTTAATATCTCTAAGCTTTTAAATCATTGTTTGCCATCATCTCGATTTCACTTTCACATACAGGTATGCACAAAGGTGAGTGAAATCCCGTGCCGTCATTTCTACCATCTGACGACGACACACAGCTAGCCAGTTTCAGCATATGTTAAGTGTTTCAAATTCAACCAGCGGAAGCATAGAGACGGACCAACATGTTTAAAGAGAAATGTCTCCGGTTCATTTGGGCTTTGAGAGTGTGAGATTTTAAGAACACTAAGCATGAACTTAAGTAAGGAAAAAGGTTAGTTTTCTTGCTAGGTTACCAGCAAAATGTTTACTCCTGTTCCGATATGGCTAATTGGCAATCATGGTTTATTTACATTTTTTTACTACAATGTGAATCGTTTGCAGAAAGAAAAAAATCCATAGGAAAATCATTTTCTTGCCTCCAAAGTTTGAGCACCATGAAAATTTAATGAGTATTAATTCCCACGATGTTTCGTCAGTGACACGATTTGCCACCCTACAAATCCAGAGGTCTCACAATCTGGATCGGCATCGAGCAATGATACGGTTCCTGCATTACGTGAGCAGTTTGGGGAACTAATCAAGTCAGTGTATGTGATGTAGGCGGGCCAGAGGCGAGCTAAACTGATGACAGCGCTGCAATGTCCAGAATCGTTGAGTAATTATTGAAAGATGGCTGCAGATGAACACCAGCTGTTTGAAACAGCTTTGGCCCCTAAAATGAACAAGTTTGACTTGGCTTTTTATCTAAAAGACGAACAGAAAACCGCTCTCGAATTGTTCCTTTGCAAGGCTGACGTTTTTGCTGTTTTGGCAACTTGATACAGCAAGAATTTAATCTACTAGTTAGCCCTGCTGGTAGCTCTATACGTCACACTGTATTGTTGTGATTGGCCGTGGCTTTATCCAATTGCGTGCAGTGAGAGTTTCAAATGCATGCTTGGTTCCGCCCCTCGAGTTAGGCCATTTACATTTTTCGTTGCCAGCCCCTTGATCTTAATAGAACAGGGTCTGGATTTTTCCATGGGAACAGTTTTCCTCAAAAAGCAAACAAAAGAAATGATAGAGACATCCTTAGTAAAGACGTTACATTAAGCGGTTGAGCATGGCATTTATTACAACAATATATCCTAGGGCTGCATAAAAAAAGTTTCATGCCGATAATGTCAGTAACTAGTGCAATGCAAAATTTTTCTCTTCAGTGCTTTGATCCCTTATGTGACCTTTAACCTTTTGGTTAATGTCAGTGTCCTGTGTTAAGCTTGGTTTATGCTTGACATGAACATTCCGCGCAGAAACGAGACATGCGGAAACGGCAGAGACGCCTTCGAGCAGCGTTTATACTTTTTGCGGCTTGTCCCTGATGAGAGCCAATATTGTTGACGACCGTAGGGGGCGGTGTAGGGCTGTACGGCATGCATGCATGCAACACTACACCATTTTAAAGAAGTAGTAATCACTGTTGTTTACAAGATGGTGATACCCGTGAGTTTAAACAAAGCAGAACTTTTATGCTGTTTACTTAGGAAAAAAGACGAAAAAGGAGACTGTCCACTCGTCCATTAAAACACAGTTGATCACAGTGATCTCTATCGGCCGAACCATAAAGATGTCTATTTACGAACCTCCGGCAATATGAGCTCTTGCCAGTCCGCCATGTTTTTCCGCGCGGCACCGTCCGCGTAGTTACAAATTTTCCTAGGTGCGCGGTGCGGAAATTTTAGGGCTGGAGGAGGCCGCGCAGAGAGGCGTGGTTGCTGAAATGACGTAATTTGGCCGCGTGGAGCCGGCGCGGACCTTGCATAAACCAAGCTTAAGTCTGTGCCGCCACAAAACGTCCAACTTACTGAATATTATATTAGCATTTAAAACAGAAGTGGCCAATATACAAGTTATAAAGTGAAAATGATATAAATTTAGTCAAATGTAGAGATGTTGACTATACCGAATTACACGCTTTGATGACGTCATTAAGCTCTGCCTACATACTTTGTACAAGGTACGCAAGGAAGATAAATACTGATGTTCAGTGTTTGTCTTTACAGTAAATATTCCAAGTGTAATTTTTTTGTCATTTAATGGAAAAGAAGCCAGTTGAGCTTTGAAGCATTTTTTATTTGAATATGTGGAGGTTTCCAGGAAAATTGGGACTTTATTTTCATGAAAACAGTTTTTATTTAAAGATCTTCACCTTACTTTTGTTTGGAGAATTTTGATGTTGCATTATATTTTAAGCATTTTCCACAATACATGTTCTTTGAATTAAATTCTAAACCTTTTGGATGTTGTTCTGCTGCGACGTATCTGGAAAGTGAGGATATTCAGAAGCATTTATTTTGACGTATATAAAGAAAATTCGCAACAGATATCGTTAACGCACACGGTTTAGATTATATTGCAATATAGATTTGAGGCCATATCGCCAACCCCTAATTTCAAAAGCAAGTTCGTAACACTTAGAACATATCAGCCAAGAGTTACTGGACTATAGTAGTTTGTGATTTAAATATTGCACACAAATATAGCTTTGACGGTCCGTGTGTTTATATGCAGCCAGAGAAAATTGAATTATTACCTTTATTCCAACTGAAATCAGACTTTTGAAAAACATGCACCTTTTACCTTACCAATGTATACACCTTAGTCGGACTTGAATCGAACTTGAGTTTCTCAAATCGGACTATTCTACCCAGATAATGAGATTGAGAATTGGTCTTCTCTGCAACTTTACCTCACCCAAGCCGGTAGAATGATTAAAAAGCGAGGCCTCTTAAAAGTTTGCTTGCGAAAAGGTCCAACGAAGAGGCAGGAAACCTTCCAAGAACCATGTAGAACAATATGTAGAACCATGAAAACAGTTATTGGCGGGTGAGTGCTGAGTTTGTGTTATAAATAAGACTCATTGGCTAATGTTTACACCACTAGCAGTAATGTTTTACTGTCATTTTGAGAGAACCGTCTGTGCTTGATGAGACAAAACCTAAACTGGACTAACCGAAAGACTCCAAGTGTGTTCAACGGCAATGACCTACAGAGAACACTGTTAGGAAACAACACAAAAACTTGTTTTTCAATTTTATTTGCAGTCTTAAAAATATCTAATTTTATATGAAATAACATTTGATGAAAAAAAAAAAAGTATGACATCAACCGGTATAAATGACAATGTATCTTACTACAGAAGTTACAGAAGTCTCCACTGGTTATTACAACAGATCTCTTCTTGCTACGTTTACTTCTAAGAATCTTCCCATGTGCGGTAAACAAAAATCATTTCAAAATCCTTCCATTACGCAAGTGAGAACGCAAGTTCCTCAAAAAAAAGAAGAAAAAAACGAGAGAGAGAAACAACAAGTCGTCATCATTCCAAAGATAGTTCATATGTTTATTGTGGCCACTTTAAAACATTCCTTTGTAGCTCCTTTTAACCTTTAAACACCTAACATGACTGAAGCACAGCTCAGTTTATCAGCAGAGCTGCTGATGATGAGACTCTATGAGGAACAGACAGATGCTCGGCTATGTGGGTCACATTGCACAGAGTAATCATGGGGGGGGGGGCACAGATGTTTCTACTCAGTACACCATCAGGTCAAACGTATGGAAATGTACATATTTACAGTGATTAGCAGTCAAATCATAGTCTCACAAAACGTGTTTTGGACCAAATATCGACCATATTTCAAAGCAACCCATTCAGCATTTATATGTACAAACATCAATGTGCGTTGTACATATTGAGCCAGTTTTAAAACCCTGTTCATATGGGTGAAATAAAAAAATAAAAAAAATTTTTAAAAAATCACAACTCTTTCCGGCATTAAATCGGCTGAGGCCCTCTGATGTTTACGTGGGATAATCAAACATGATCAGAAAGAGTGAAAAAAAAAATGAAAAAAATGTAGTATTAGAAAACGCTATAATTAAAAAATGTTTGCTTCAACCATAAATGGCTGCTCGGAAAACAACTAATAGGCTGGACTGCTTCAGTAGCTGCACCAGCTTGTCTTAATCCTTGGTATGCAACTGTTGTAACATCATTTGGCACCTAATCCAAAGTGATCATCAGTACACACGTGCGCATTCAGCTACAAATCCTTAGCAACAATCTGCTTCATAGAAAGACAAAAATGCCTGCGTGTCGACATCCGGCATCCGGTTTTTCTTTTCGTCAAACAGGCCAGGCCAGTTGGAATGAAGGATCTGAAGTGGTCATCATCAGGTTAGAGGCCGAGTTTTTGCTACATGACCACACTACCACAACGGATGAAATCAAATCATTTATAACATTTGTTTTTTTCTTTATATCACCTATTTCAGTTCGCATCTTCTACAAGTTACACTAAAACTGAGCTCATTTATGAAGGTATTTTACAAATCATGTTGGAATAAAATGGGTTTTTTAAACACTGTTCACAGGAAGGCAGCTGAATCCTAGTGATGTGCTTCCATCAACAACTTTAGACTTCATTTACAGCGGCTGTAGAAACCCAAAAGGCCAAGCCTGTCCAGTGCCCGCCAAATGTGTTCATAGCTACTGAACATTTTCACATTACCAGCAGGTTTTTCTTTACTAGTTTTAGTTTTTCTATGTGAAAAAGCAAGACAAAGCAGCGCATAATTATTAAGTGGGGCAAATATTTGTAGCTACGTCATTTTAGGGCGGCCACAGTTAGTCTATTTGTTTCAGGATGCGGTCACGAGCACAATTGTTAAAAAATTGTTAAAAACAACACTAAAATCATAAGCAATCGAGGTTTCCTTTTGTGGTGGCAGTATGTTGGAACAGCTCTGTTACATTTGTTCGGATTTTTGCTCTTGTTGACTTCTGTTCTTGTTGTTAACCCTAACCCCTTATTCATCCTTGGGTTTTGGATGCTGAACAGTCAGGAGGACTTTTGCTCATATTTCTTCACAATTGTCATGACACGTAACTTTGGTATTTAGGGAATGTTAATACAACCGGGTGCAGCTGATTAGGATCTCAAAAGCTCAAATGATATACCTAAACTATGAGCCCAGATCCATGGAAGTGAAGCGGAGGCTTCATGGATGTAGAGATGGACCAGAGAGAGGAGGAGGAAGTCCAAAGCATCTCTTCCATCGATCAGATCCCTGACTCCAACATCTCCATGTCTGCCTTTCTACACACAGACAGATTTAAAGAGCAGTTCTTACCAAGGACTGATGGTCTCATGCAGGACATTTTACCGTGGAATATTGTCTCTGCTGCTCGGATTTCACTCTGTCAGGAAGTACGGAGAATCATGAGGCTGTCATACAACAACAGTCTTTAGTCAGTGGCCTCTTCAGATTCAGCGCGAGACTGACTGTTACTGGAGATTCTTCCTGCCCAAAGCATCACTATCCACGACTCTTTAAAGATACTTGGATGATAAGAGTTACTTAAAGATGTATTTTCCCTTCGGGACATATAAAGTATGTTTGACCCCAGAGTTGGTGGTTGGTCCATTTTTTTAGCATAAGCTGCATCACTTAGTCCGCTACGACATTCAGTCATTTGCCAATGATCAACAAAATCACATGTGCATTTCGTCACTATTTTCCATTTCTGATTACAGAAGGCTTAAAAAAGAAAGCTGAAATTGATCAGCTGGAGAGGAAATGAGAAGTCAAACAGTCACCCACGGGTGGCTATCTTTAGGATAAAGTAAAAGAGCTTCACTCTTTGGGATAAAATGTCCCTGAACGAACATCCAGAACCAGAGCACTCATGGAGGAAAGCACGAAACACAATGTTCCAAGCTCTAAAGCAACGCTGAACATCAACAAAAAGTCAGGAAATCCGAGCCATCGTCTGATATCCCACTGCTTAATAGTTTGTGGCTCAGCAGCACTCTGGTAGTAAAGCTGCCATTCAGCTGGCTTTTATAACCGGTAACACCAGCAAGTAGAAGCAGGGAAGAGTAAGGAAAACCCTTTAAAACTAAAAGGTTCAAACGTAGCGTACATTATTAGTCCAGGCTTTTAGACCTCCATCTTTAAAGAATGGCACTAGGGCTGGACAATAATTCAATAGCAATAGCTATCGATTGATAGACGTGTGGTGCAATAGAAAAAAAAAAAAAAAAGGGGGTCGATAATAAAAGTTTGATAACAAAAACTGTTTTTTTCACTATAGCCTATCCAGTTAGCTTAATACAACTAACCCAAACTAATCATTAATGCTAACCCAAGCAGCTGTGTCGGCCATCCCTCTCTCCTGTCAAATCACAAAATGGAAAGAAATGACCTGAGCTGCGACGGAATTTGTTGATGGTCCCCAAGCGAAACTTCGCCGTAAAATAAACTTCACCTCGGTCAGATGTCACAGCAGGGAGGAAATTGTTCCCGGAAAAATGTCTCAGTAGCTCAGGTAAAATAATTCAGATGAACAAAATGACCAGGGAGGCACTTACAATACCGTTTCTACATTTTGTGATGACTATTGCCTTTATCGCTAGGCTCTTTACAAGCCTTAAATGGCAAAGTCATCTGCAAAGAAATTATGAGGAAAAACATCAATTGAAGACGACATTAGGATTTGCTCAGATGTTTGGCTTCTTTAAGAGACACCAGAAAGCAGGGGAAGTTTTACAACACTTCAGTCAGAAAAGAAGAGAGTCACTGTCTATCTTATCTTTAGTTGTAGAGAGGACGGGCCGTAAATGATCAGAGGAGCGGAAACAGGTTTATTACAAACAAGCACACGTTTGAAAAATGCCGATCAGTTCATTGTGTATGACCATCCTTTTCCTAATAAGCTCTCTGATGAGGGGAAGTGTGTGTGAGGAGTGTGTGCAAAGATTTTCCAAACCCTGGTGAAACCAGTAGATTACTTCTTACTCATAAATACCTGCTGGACAATTTGCAGTAAAATGCTGCTAAAGGTGAGCAAAAAGCCTTCAAAGGATTCCTTTAGCACAGCAGCACTTAACAGATCAATGAATCTTTAAGACATTGTGTTTCTTCCAACCAATGTTGGCCAAGGTTCTTAATTATAAAAACAAACTAACATAAACACATAGTCAATCAAAGTGCATGGATAGTCAAATGAAATGGTGATAAAACCAAATCACAGAATAAAAGTAAAAGACTTTTGAGCTTTTACGCGCCAAAAAACATCTAAAATAAATATGTCTTGGGTTTAGATTTAACTAAGTGCAAACTAGTGACGCTACGGCGCTCCAAGGGTAGCACGTTCCATAATTTTGGACCCGCGAATAAAATGAGCTAAAACAGGATTTTTAGGAAAATAACACCATATTTGACAAACTGGCAGCTAATATTTTACATGAAGCACTAGGTCTTACAGTTTTAAATGGTGGAAGCTTACAGAGAGATGATTTTTTTGGTACAATCTCTCAGGACCTGTCTTTTGCTCTCGCTATCTCTTTCCACAGCTCAGCACACACTTTCTTAATGAAACCTGGATTGAACCATGTGTCAATTTGCTACTCAGGTCGGATCGTTCCACTCCTCTGAGACCCAATGATGTTTTCAATCCAGTAGGATGTTTACTTAAAATCCAGTTCACCTCAAAGACTTCATGAATCTAATCATTGAAAGAAAAGGAAACAAAGCCCACAGCATCACAGACCCAACACCGAATTTAACACAGGGCATGAGGGGCTTTACCACATACTCATTCTTTGTGTCAAGCTTAATGGAAAGGCTTGAATCCCATCTGATGTTAATGGTTTGGGTTTTTTCTTCCAAGCATAGTTTCCGACCTACCAACCACCATGTAAATGATGTATAATGGTTGGAACTATTTTAAAATATCCTTCTGCTGACTTTGGGGTTTAATTAAACGTTAAATTTAGATTATCTGTCAACCTAGACAAAGTTGCATAATTTTTCTACCTCAGCGGAAGAAAAAGTCATGAAATTCTTATAAGAAGGTCCCACACAAATCCCTAAAAATGAGTATAAAAAGCTTCAGGTTTTTCAAAAAATATGTATACTTAATATGGGATTTTTTTCTATCCCCTTCAAATGAATATACTCAAATTGAAAGATTTGATTTTTGCTATCAACACATTTACAAAAGAGGTTGATTTCCATTTGTTCCCAGATTAGAGGGGAGAAGCAGCTGATAGCTGTGTTTACATCAGCGCTAGAAGCGCCTCTGAAGCCTCATCAGATACAGCATCTGATTACAAGACGACAACACAACCATCAAATTGGGAGCACGAGTCTGAAGGCAGCCAAATCCTTTTCCTGCAACAAACCCCCTGGTTTGAATGCCTACAGCGCTGCTACCCTTGCACACCGCAACACTTTTCCTTTTGTCTGTCAGCGCAGGCAGGTCTCATGTGTTCTGATCCTCTGACAGAAACTTCAGAACCCATCCAGTGTAGTTATTACGTCTAGCCTAATGGCTTTCACTTGACAGGGAAAACGGCAAGATTTTTTCTCTCTAAAATGGACCAAAAGTTTCCCACAAGGTTCAACCGCGGCGTCGAGACGAAGCTCCTGATGGGCATTCCTGCGATGCGTCTCTGAGCTCAGAAGCACCATACAGCGAGGCAAAAAACACCTAGAAGCTGATTGTAGAGCAAACTAATCCCAATCTGTGGAAACCACGAGGACAAAGCTGCTGTTAGTTTAATCGACTATTGGAGGGGATCACATTTAACAAAGTGACAGCTGCTTTATACATACTAAAAGTTACAGCGTGTTGAGAATATGACAGTGAGACGGCGCATGAGCCTCTGGAACAGGCTACAGAGCATTAAACAGCAAATATACATTTCATAATAGACATTAAAATGTAAGTAAATAAATACAGGTATTTATGAATACTTAAACATCCATAACTAAAACCATTTTAAATAATTATAACATTCAAAGTTTCTGGAGACTGTTAAAATATTTCAAGGGTGCTGTGTTATGAAATCATTTAAACCATCATGGCGTTTTGTCATATCATCTGCTTTGCTAGGCTGCAGACCCCCAACAGACCAACTATATATTACATTACCTCTAGTAACTGTAGCCCAGGAATATGTTCATGTGGTAGAGTACAAGAGAATGACAATATTAAATAAGCAGGGATATTATTGCATGGGTATGCCACAGTAGCGGGCGATATAAAATACATAATGTAGAAATTATATAAACGTAGCCAAAGGTAGCTATTTTAGACTAGAGGCCGACCAATACGAGTTTTTGTAAGGCCGATGTTGATTTTTTTTTTTAAACTGTGGTCGCCAATGGCCAATATCTGAAGCCAATTAAGGCCGATATACTTTATAACAGCACCCTGATTGTGAAAGATAATTGAACACTCACTGTATGCAATGTAAATTAAAAAGTCAAAACTTTTAATATTTGTTTAACTTCAAACACAGGACAATATAAAAACAGACTGAAAACAGTTACCTGAGAGCAAATGGTTTCAGAATAGAAAATTAAACAGATTCAAGTTTCTTCAAGTACACAAAATAAAATTAATTCAAACAGTAACCAGAAAAATGGTGCAAATATTATATATATTGTTCTGAGTGTGTGGGGGTCCTCCTTTCAAGTAGTGGCTGCAGCTGGCCACAAAGGTGCCCTTAATCGTTTTTTTTTTTTTTTTTGGTTTGGCCAATATAGAAAAATTTTTATACATCGGCCGGCTTCCAATCCTGACAGTTCTGCATTTTGATGTCATCAAACTTTGTCTACATACTTTCATATCAGGTAGGAAAGGATACTGATGTTTCAGTGTTCTTCTTCACCCGAGATATTGACCCCCTAAAACTATATTTAAATAAATAGTAAACATAGGTGAGGTAGAACAAGAACAATTAGATAAAAAATATTTAACAAATAGATAAACAAAGGGGCTGTGCATGCTCCGCACTTGAACTGCTGCGTCTCCAGCAACACATCTGCCTTTGCACGCCTGTCTGTAAATAATGCTGGTAAAAACTATTGGCAAACTCGGCAGCTGCTTATCAGCCGATGCGGATACAAGTAAAAAAAAAAAGAAAGAAAAAAGGCAGACGATATATGGGTATTTCCCATATAAAATTTGTTTTATTATCGTTGATCCAATCAAAAACAGTAAGAAAAAAATGCTAACATGGAGCCACCCATATGCAGAAAGCAGTAACTTAACACTTAAAAAAGGAAAAGCACATTATGTCCACCTGTCTGTTGAGGAGGGTGGCGGATCTGTGATGCTGTGGGCTAAAGCACTTTTAGGGTGCGGGATTTCTTCCGGTTAGAAACAGTGGACGTCACAAGATGTCTTAAACACTAACTGCAAATAATTAACACACACAAAAAAAAAAATCTGTTAAATGTCATAAGAGACAACTAAAATAGATGACAGATTTTGCTACTACATTAACAGGTGCATTCTTAAGGCCTTTTTACAGATATTTATCTAATGCGGCAATAAATGTTGATGGCTATCAGGTCAGATTATATGTAGAAACAACAGCAAGCGGTAGCTGATAACCTTGTTTACATTAAAGCTAGAAAAGCCCATGAAGCCTCAACAGATACTGATATCTATAAACAACATGACAACCATCACACTATTGGTTTCTGTTAAATTGTCCTTTTTTAAATATAGAGACATGCACAACAGCTACACGTTTAATTGTTCGTATTTGGTTTATGTTTTCCCCACTTTATTGCTTAAAAAAATACATGTTAGTGATTGACGTCTTTGCTGTGCAGTTCAACTTTTGGACTTCCAAGCAGCAGCCATCTACTGTTGCCGATATTAAATTGTAGCGAGAATTAACAACACCGTCCCAAAACCTACGGCTGTTTAACATCGAAAATGTCTTTAAACGAATGCCAACAATGAATATAGATCAGTTTAATTGTAAATATCAGCTTGAATTAATAAATAAGACTGAAGTCGGACAGTATCAGAATGGGACGACGCTACGGTGCAAGCTAGCACTAATGTTAGCATGGAGCCCCACAACTTGCGCAAACAAAGACACTTACCTCAATTCTCGTCGATTCTTTCCGTCATTTATTGGTGTCCAGGTTGGAGAAAAAGCGGTTATCCGACAAAAAACAATAATCTAGGAACTAAGCAACGGCTAACTTGGTAGGTTTGCCTCAGGTTAGCAGCTAGCTAGCGGTGCCCACTTAAAGAGCAACTTGAAGCTGGCCCACTGCGTACATTTCTTCTTAACCAGCCGCCCTCAGCTTCTTCAGCCGTTTTCGCACTGTAAGTGTTTTACCTTCCAAGTGAGTCTCGGTTCGACGAGTTACACACTACAGCCACAGTGAAACGACCCACGAGTGGAGCGAATTAAAAACACCGAACATATATTAAAAAAAAATGAATCCAAGATGTCCACGAGAATCAGTAAGGAAATACAAAAGGTAAAAAATGCGTACGACCTCCGGGCTGAGCGAAACGTTTTCCTCTAAAAGCGTGCCGCACCCAGATGTTTTCGCTCATAATTTCCTTGTGTTTAATCATTGGCTACGGTCGCCGCTCTTAAGCAGTCGCTCGGAGCTCCATGGAGGCTTGTAGAGTTCGGATGATGATGTGAGTTTCGTCTCCGCGACCTTTCCGACTAGGAGACGGCTGTCTGCCAGAAGTCGCTTTTCCAGCTTCACTCTGAGCCGCCGCTTCGATGATGCTTTCACTATCTCACCCAGACAGTGTTGGTGATTATCTCCACCTGCTGCCGCCTGTCGACCCGAACGTATCCTTCTTTTCTCAATACGAACCCACGCAAACTAAACATAGTAAGTGTGCATTTGCCCCGCTGCAAATTATGTTTCCAATCCCATTTCCCAAATGTGCAAAGAGGTGTTTGTACCATTATGTTACGAGACTTTAAACACTAGTGGTGTTTTGGCCCCACCTGCTGGAAATCTGAAGTATTGTCTTTAATAAATACACAAACTTTGAGTTCTCTTTTTAAACAGGCGAGATTTCGGTGTCTTTTTAATGCTGCAGCACTAAAGCATACTAAACCAAAAGGGAGGAAATAAAAAAATTGAAGCTTTTCAAACATTCTGTGTATATTTCGTATTAGGGGTGTCACTATTCTCCAAATCCTCCATCATTTTCCATAAAACTCGAAATTCAAATGGAGGCTCCATTTCATTTTCGATTTTGGGGTCACAATTCGATCCTCGATATATATATATACATTTCCTATATATATATATATATATATATATATATATATATATATATAGTTTTTTTGGGTTTTTTTTTACAGTACAGAACCCAGTGCCATATTTAGACTAGTCTAGTCTGCGACAGGGGCGGAGTTAGGGGGTGGCTACTTGGGCTTTAGCCCCGAGTGTTTTCTGAGAAGCCCCGGATCCAAATTTTAATTTTGAAAAGGAAAAAAAAGGCTTTCTGAAATAAATTGCAGTAACGCAGTTCCCCAGAGAGGCAGCAGAAAGAAGAAATGCTTCGGCGGCCTTAGCAGTCTGCCTGCTCGGGATACTGCTGCAGGAGTGTTGCTGAAATGGATATAGGGAACGATTTTAGATAAAAACTACAGCAGACAACAGCAGCTGTGATAAAATAGATCATGACTGAGGTCTGTGAATCTTATTTTAAAAGTGCTGGCTTGCAAAATGTCAGTTTGCTATTAGTTTTGGTAGAGAAAATGAATGTTAAGACAATGTTGCCCATATGGTGACATGGGAAGAATGTACTTGGAAAAAATAAGTAAAGATCACAGAGGAAGATGACTGAGGAACAACTGAAGACGAGTATAATTGTGTTACAGTAACTAAGTAAATACAGGTAGTTAAATTGAGAGTATGAAAATATAAATGTAACAGCCTATATTTTTGATTTTTCACCAGCATGGCCTAAGGAGTTAGAAAATCATAACCAGTTTTTACCCTCCACGAATTTTTACCCATACTAGCTATTCAGTTTTTAATAATTTTGATACTGAGTCCTAATGATCTGAATAATCCACATTGTGCCATCACACATCTAGCAGAACAATACATGTCACTTTTGTTTGTCCACAATGACAAAAAACACTGATTCTGGCCCTAATGACTCCTTGGAGTGTGTCAGATCAGCTGCAGAGGCCACAAATGTGCCTCAAAGCCTCAGTAACTATTCAACCTACTATGAGCTTCCAGATTGGCAGATGAATTAAGTATGAGGTTCATATCGGAGATTGGTTTGGGTTAGCTCGGATGCTGTCATGGTAATCTTGAAAATGTTTGTGTGTAAATGTAGTTAATTAAAGCTGTCGTTGAGAGAATTTGAAAAAGGTCACAAAACTTGAGCAGAAAGCAAAAGAAAAACAGGATTAAATCAGTGTAAGATTGAAGAACAGAGGAAGAAAAACAAGAGAGGCCAGGTTCATGTCTAAGACAATAAGATTTTAGTGGCCCTGTTGCTTTACGTTATGTGCTCTTAATGGATGTAAGCTGTATGTCCTGGAGCAGTGACTATAGGCGACTTCAGTCAGCAGCTGGCAGTTGTTGACAGTTAATATGGTTTCAGTCTTGTTTTGCTTGATTCAAGCATATTAAGGTTATTCCATTGTCTTTCATCTGCTTAAAGGTGATCCGAATGCAAAAGCTTAGATACGTAATTATTTAAAGCAACATTTTTTTTGCCTGTCAGTCATCTGGTCTAAGCCCCTGATCATCTTCAATCCTAAATCCGCCCCTGGTCTACGAATATAAATGGTCAAATGCTAACATCACTTAAGACCCGCCCCCTCAGAACAGGAAATGTAATGTTTTGCTGTGAAAGTTCCAGAATTTACACAATTAAGCAAATTAGCATAACAACGCTGCACAGCGGCTCTAAACCAGTTGGGGTAACTCTGTGTTCAGTACTGAGGGTTTTGACAAAAGGGTGGCGGTGTGGCGAAGTGAGTCGTCACGCCATGGCTCTAATATCCAAAAATATTATCCAGTCCTAACCAGATTTTACATGATGGATATAGTGGATGGATGGATGGATGGATTAGTCCATCTCCGGAGAGTTATGTAGCCTAATATCTGGTGGGGGTGGCCAAATTACTCCACAGCGCCCCCTGCAACCGTTAAAAACACCAGCCCCAAGCCATACTTTATCTGAGCACAATGTGATTCAACACACATATGTAGTGCCTAACGACCTACAAAAAAGTATCTAGGAGCCATGGTCCAAACCCAACAGGAAGTCAGCCGTTTTGAATCCAACACGCCATTGTGTGCCATTTGTACGGGTCGTATTCGATCAAACTCCTCCTACAGCTTTTGACCTAGAGACTTTAAAACCAGGGAAGACAGACAGAAGGCATTGGGGATCAAAAGTTATCAAAGGATTTTTCTGCGTCGAACCAGGTGGGCGTGGCTAGGCCTCAAACCTAAGCTTCTCGCCATAAACATTGAAACAATTATAACTCCACATCAGAAAGTTACAGTTGGTTGAAACCTTCTCTGGTAGATATTCATCAGGTCCCTGACGTTCCTACAAGGTTAAATCTTGACATCACCTAAGCCCCGCCTCCTCAAATCAGGAAGTGTAATGTTTTGCCATGAAAGTTCCAGAATTTACACAGTTGAGCAAATATTTAAACAATGCTGCACAGCGGCTGGAAACCCGTTGGGGTAACTCTGTCTATAGTACTGAGGGTTTTCACAAAAGGGTGTGGCTTTGGCAGCGTGGCGAACTGTGCCGTCACGCCACCCACGGCCCCAATGGCTCTTGGCTCTAATTTCCACAAAATTCATTCAATCCTAACCAGTATTGGCATTTTGGATATTAGTCCATCACTGGAGAGTTATGTAGGCTAATATGTAGTGGGTGTGACCTAATTACTCCACAGCGCCCCCTACAACCCTTTAAAACACCACCCCCAAGCCATACTTTATCTGAGCACAATTTCATTCAACGCACATATGTAGTGCCTCACGACCTACAAAACAGTTGCGGAGCCATGGCTCAAACCCAACAGGAGGTCGGTCATTTTGAATCAATCACACCATTTTGTGCCATTTATAGGCTAGATGTATTTGATTTAACTCCACCTTTTCACTACCAGACTTCTAATTGAGCAACGACAGACTTAAGACATTGGAGATAAAATGTGAACAAAGGAATTTTGCTCTGTCATACCAGGTGGGCGTGGCTAAGCCTCAAACTTAGGCTTCTTGCCATGAATATACAAACTGTATTAACTTCAACAGTGAAGGTCACAGCTGTGTGAAACTTCCTGACTGTCATTGCGTACCAAACCGGAAGACATTCATTGGCTCATTCGTACATGTAATTTATGCCCCGCCCCTTTAGAACGGGAACTAAAAGGTTTTACAGTGAAAGGTCCATAAAGAGGTGGACAAAATTGTTGGTACCCTTCATTAAATCAAAGAAAAACTCACAATGGTCACAGAAATAACTTTAATCTGACAAAAGTAATAATAAATAAAAATTATATAAATGTTGACCAATGAAAGTCAGAAATTGCTTTTCATTCATGCTTCAACGGAATTATTTAAATAATAAATGCATGAAACAGGCCTGGACAAAAATGATGGTACCCACAACTTAATCTTTGGTTGCACAACCTTTTGAGGCAATCACTGCAATCAAATGATTCCTGTAACTGTCAATAAGACTTCTGCACCTCTCAGCAGGTATTTTGGCCCACTCCTCATGAGCAAACTGTTCTAGTTGTTTCCGGTTTGAAGGGCGCCTTTTCCAGACAGCACGTTTCAGCTCCTTCCAAAGATGCTCAATAGGATTGAGATCAGGGCTCATAGAAGGCCAGTGTTTTCCTCTTAGCCCTTCTTGGGTGTTTTTAGCTGTGTGTTTTGGGTCATTTTCCTGTTGTAAGACCCGTGACCTGCGACTGAGACCATGCTTTCTGACACTGGCCAGCACATTTCTCTCTAGAATCCCCTGATAGTCTTGAGATTTCATTGTACCCTGCACAGATTCAAGACACCCTGTGTCAGATGCAGCAAATCAGCCCCAGAACATAACCGAGCCTCCCCCATGTTTCACAGTAGGGACGGTGTTCTTTTCTAGATATGCTTCATTTTCCGTCTGTGAACATAGAGCTGATTGTGCCTTGGCAAAAAGTAAAATTTTTGTCTCATCTGTCCACAGGACATTCTCCCAGAAGCTTTGTGGCTCGTCAGCATGTAGTTTGGCATACTCCAGTCTGTTTTTTTTTGGCTCAAACAGCGAAGGATGTTCCGATCTGACACTGATGTTCCTTGAGCATAAAGTTCAGCTTGGATATATTTTGAAGTCTTTCTAGGCTCTTTTGTTACCATTTGGATTATCCGTCTCTTTGATCTGTCATCAATTTTCCTCCTGCAGCCACGTCCAGGGAGGTTGGCTACAGTCCCATGGATTGTACATTACTGAATGACATGTGCAGCTGTAGTCACAGAAACATCTAGCTGCTTGGAGATGGTCTTATAGCCTTTACAGTTAACATGCTTGTCTATGATTTTCTTTCTCATCTCCTGAGACAACTCTTTCCTTTGCTTCCTCTGGTTTATATTGAGTGTGGTACACACCACGTCACCAAACAACACAGTGACTACCTGGAGTCCTGTATATAGGCCCACTGAGTGATTACAGGATTGTAGACACCTAGGATGCTGATTAGTGGACATACCTTGGATTAACATGTCCCTTTGGTCACATTATTTTCATTCTTTTCTAGGGGTACCACATTTTTGTCCAGGCCTGTTTCATGCATTATTTTTTTTAAATAATTCTGTTGAAGCATGGATGAAAAGCAATGTCTGACTTTCATTGGTCAACATTTATATAATTTTTATTTATTATTACTTTTGTCAGATTAAAGTTATTTCTGTGAACATTATGAGTTTTTCTTTGATTTAATGAAGGGTACCAACAATTTTGTCCACGTCTGTATTTGGCTCGCTCTATTTAATCAACATTTTGCGCTGGTCAGTGACTGAAAACAATTGTAGGTAGGTTCTTATCCAGTGCTGACAGTTTGGGAAAGAGGTTGTGTTTCATGGCAACGTTTGGGGTTCACGGCATAGAAATGCGTTCGCCTTTAATTTCCACATGCATTGTCTGATGTGCACCAAATCAAAGAACAAGGACATTAATTCGGTCTTAAACACATATTTATGGAAATATTTGGTGGTCTTGGCCTAATACCTGCACAGCGCCACCTAGAATAAAAATAATAATTGTCAAGCAATGTTTTTAGGGCGGATATTTCAATTCAAAATATATATAGTTTCTCAATACTCCCGAAAATTTTTTTTGAATAAAGGGTCCTCTATCCTCTTTAGGTAGGCCATTTTGGTTGAAAGCTGCTATTTTAACCTTTTAAAGACTTTCTCATACAGATTTTATTATGAGGCTCGCTGTAACTGTTGAGATGGTGTTACGGTGGTGATGCATGTGTGTCGTGGTCGCAGCACAGGCCAGAGCGGCGCTAAGCTGCGAGGGCCGCTAGACGCTGCTTGCAGCTTTAATTGTTTTTAATCTTTCAATTTTGTACAGTAAATCTTATTTAAAAAGACATAAAAGACGCAATGGTCATGGTTTAACTGTAGCTTAGCTAATAGCTACTTGCTGTGTTCAGCTAATATGATCTGTTCATGGGGGAGGCTCTTCTTGTCATACAGCAGTTAATAATGTTAGCTGGTGTTGTTGGGCGTTGTATGACAACTGGTGAGAGTTACTTGTTAGGGAAAATGCAATGTGTGGTTCCTTGTGGGGAGGAAATCTGAGTAAATAGACGGTTGCGTGCTAACTGTTACTATGAAGTCCAAGTGGGACGCTAGTTGTACAGTATCTGAACATGGAAGGAGGTCATCTTGATCCTCTTTTGGATTTCGATGTGCACGGTCAGGACAAAATTTCGATTGATTTTGATAAAAAAAAAAATAGAGATTGTGACACCCCTAGTTTCTATACATTATTCATGTCAATTTCCCAAATTTTTCCTGATTCGAACGCTTCGTTTTTTCCCCCTCTAGAAACAGAGTAGCTAGCTGGATGGACAAATTAATTATTAAAATGAATAGATGTTTAAAATAAATGCATTAATGAATTAATAAATGGAAATATAACTTTTATGATGGGATGGGTATTATAGTTTGGAAATACAAGTATTTATATCCTGACTCTTATTTTTACTTCCATAATAATCCTAAAGACACTTAAAATAAAACTTCATAAATTATCACCCTGTGTATGAGCAAACAAGACAGCTATTGTTTTTTGTTAGGTTTTTTAGCTCTGGACTGCCCCCTGCTGTTGGAGACAGGGCGAAATAAGCTCTTTTTTTTTTTTCTCCTCATCCACCCTGACCTGTTTCATTCTTTTCATCTGCACATGGAAGAACCTGTATACAGCAAACCCCCGGCCGCCTGATCCTGTGATGTTGATGTATGTCATGTCTTTATGTTTTCTTTTTAAAAGGTAGTGCTGGAAGGCAATTTCATTTTAAAACTGGTTACAATTCCAAAATAAATAATTCATGCTGCAAGTTATACCCTCATTAGTTGAAATGAATAGTGTTCACTGATCTTTTCTTTAAGGTTTCTAGTACCCCACTTAAAAAGAATCTCCTAACTTCTGGCTTTTTTCTTCAGTTAAACAGTTGCATTATTGGAACATTTTGTCGGACACACCCATTTTGACCTCTGAAAAACCCCAAATATCAGTGAACTATACATATAACTTGTTGTAAGGCTTGTCTTTAAATCATGCTCCACCCACTGAAGTAAAATTCCATCCATCCATTCATCATTTGTTCCCACTTGTCCTTGAAGAGTCGTGAGGCTGAATAATAATTAAGGGTATATTTTTCTTGTTTAATTAAAAATGACATTTTTACACTACAATGTTTTCAGATGTTTTTTTAATTTAATTTAAATTGTTATACATTTCAAAATCCTATCTATTCATGATGTTTTCGTATCTTGGACTGTAGTCAGTCCTTTGCACTGAAAGAAAGCATCCTGGCGTGCCTCCCGTCCGAGGAAGCTTTTAAGCATGTCCATTCCGTCAACGGAGCCTCCAGCTTCCAGGATCACCCTTCTGTACTCTTTCCCAACCTGATGAGACACGCACCCAAGACATTTTACACAAGAAAAGATCAAGTCAAGCTAAAAGAAGCAACTCTAAACCGACTTACCTTAGGGTTCATAATGCCTTCCTTTTTAAAACGACTGAAAAAAATGTCCATGGAGTAGACCTCACTCCACAGATAGCTGTAGTACTGACCATCGTATCCTCCAGCCAAGTGGCTGAAGCTGGCTGTCATATTGGTGCCTGCGGAAACCACACACATATTTACTGGCTTAGATTAGGAAACCAAAGGTTTTACCTGATTTAGGATATTTTCAAAATGATTAACAAATGAATCTTTTAGCAGTGTAACGTATTTTCACCCAGACCACCAAGGTCGATGCTTTGCAGAAGCACCTTATGTTGCAAACCAAAACAAAACTGCATCTACTTATTACTGCTTTTTAACTGCTACCCTTAGGCAGAAGGTACTGCTACCCATAACCTAAAAAATATAACATAAAAATAAATAAAAAAATAGAACAAAATAGTCTTTTGTACCAAAATTGAAACACATTGAAGCAATAGGCTCGTCAGAATCTGTCTTTCACTATCTGGAGTTCTGAAGTAGGAGGACGTGTTATTAAATTTAAACATTTTAAAATAAATGTTGTATTTGATTTTGATAATAGGGATGTCAGAAAAAAAAATCGATACGTCGATATATCTCGATATTTTATGTCACAACATTGTATCAATATTACAAAGCATTGTATCGATTTTTAGTTTCGTAGAATTTATTATAATTTAAATGGGATCATTAATGGTGACAGTCATTTTGTAGTAAAATGAAAAGTACGAACACTGGTTGGTGACTGTTTTCATTTTTTTCCCCGTTCCAGTGGATCAACTAGATCTAGTAATAAAACTGAATGTGTTATGTATGAAACATGCTGGAGAGTTTAGAATGTTTTAACAGATATTCTACAGCAACATTTAATAAAAAAAAAAAATCACAATATATATACACAGACACACACATATTTTTATATATATATATATATATATATTAGGGATGTTTGATATTATCGGCCGATATTGGCATTTAAATGTAATATCGGAAATTATCGGTATCAGTTTTTATTTTTTTAATAAGATGAGTTTTTCACACCATACACATATTATATATCAAACTCTTCAACTACTTCTTCTCTCTCTCAGAATGTAAAAATATGACAGATTTAAGGTTTAGTTTTTGAGAAAATGTTCCAGCTACTTTTGAAGACAAAATAAGAATGGCACCTTTTTCAATTGCCTAACTAAAATTCTAATATTTATTAAATTTTCAAAATTTTTAAAACTCTAGTATGCATGATACAAGATATTTCATTGTGGTTACCTAAAAGCGTAGTAGTTTTTGTTTTTTTATGAGGGAGGGTCCCCACATATCGGTATCGGTTTATATCGGTATCGGAAATTATGAGTTAGGCTATATCGGTATATCGGATATTGCTAGAAAAGCCAATATCGAACATCCCTAATATATACACTACCGTTCAAAAGTTTGGGGTCACATTGAAATGTCCTTATTTTTGAAGGAAAAGCACTGTACTTTTCAATGAAGATAACTTTAAACTAGTCTTAACTTTAAAGAAACACACGCTATACATGCTAATGTGGTAAATGACTATTCTAGCTGCAAATGTCTGGTTTTTGGTGCAATATCTACATAGGTGTATAGAGGCCCATTTCCAGCAACTATCACTCCAGTGTTCTAATGGTACAATGTGTTTGCTCATTGGCTCAGAAGGCTAATTGATGATTAGAAAACCCTTGTGCAATCATGTTCACACATCTGAAAACAGTTTAGCTCGGTACAGAAGCTACAAAACTGACCTTCCTTTGAGCAGATTGAGTTTCTGGAGCATCACATTTGTGGGGTCAATTAAACGCTCAAAATGGCCAGAAAAAGAGAACTTTCATCTGAAACTCGACAGTCTATTCTTGTTCTTAGAAATGAAGGCTATTCCATGTGAGAAATTGCTAAGAAATTGAAGATTTCCTACAACGGTGTGTACTACTCCCTTCAGAGGACAGCACAAACAGGCTCTAACCAGAGTAGAAAAAGAAGTGGGAGGCCGCGTTGCACAACTGAGCAAGAAGATAAGTACATTAGAGTCTCTAGTTTGAGAAACAGACGCCTCACAGGTCCCCAACTGGCATCTTCATTAAATAGTACCCGCAAAACACCAGTGTCAACATCTACAGTGAAGAGGCGGCTGCGGGATTCTGGGCTTCAGGGCAGAGTGGCAAAGAAAAAGCCATATCTGAGACTGGCCAATAAAAGAAAAAGATTAAGATGGGCAAAAGAACACAGACATTGGACAGAGGAAGACTGGAAAAAAGTGCTGTGGACGGATGAATCCAAGTTTGAGGTGTTTGGATCACAAAGAAGAACGTTTGTGAGACGCAGAACAACTGAAAAGATGCTGGAAGAATGCCTGACGCCATCTGTTAAGCATGGTGGAGGTAATGTGATGGTCTGGGGTTGCTTTGGTGCTGGTAAGGTGGGAGATTTGTACAGGGTAAAAGGGATTCTGAATAAGGAAGGCTATCACTCCATTTTGCAACGCCATGCCATACCCAGTGGACAGCGCTTGATTGGAGCCAATTTCATCCTACAACAGGACAATGACCCAAAACACACCTCGAAATTGTGCAAGAACTATTTAGAGAAGAAGCAGGCAGCTGGTATTCTATCGGTAATGGAGTGGCCAGCGCAGTCACCAGATTTGAACCCCGTTGAGCTGTTGTGGGAGCAGCTTGACCGTATGGTACGCAAGAAGTGCCCATCCAACCAATCCAAATTGTGGGAGCTGCTTCTAGAAGCGTGGGGTGCAATTTCTCCAGATTACCTCAACAAATTAACAGCTAGAATGCCAAAGGTCTGCAATGCTGTAATTGCTGCAAATGGAGGATTCTTTGATGAAAGCAAAGTTTGATGTAAAAACAATCTTATTTCAAATAAAAATCATTATTTCTAACCTTGTCAATGTCTTGACTCTATTTTTTATTCATTTCACAACGTATGGTGGTGAATAAGTGTGACTTTTCATGGAAAACACAAAATTGTTTGGGTGACCCCAAACTTTTGAAGGTAGTGTATGTATATATATATATATATTTATAATATATATATATATATATATATATATATATATATATAATCTTACTCATAGTATCACAATATATGGTTTCACCCCCCATATTGTGATGCATATCATATCACAAAATTCTTGCCAATAAACATCCCTCAGCATTCCAAACCTTTTAAGAATTTTTTTCTGTCTTATTAATTTTTGCATAAGAACTCAAGCTGAGTCGGACTGGAACAAAGAGGTCTATTGACATCAGTGTTCAACTCTTGCCAGATTCCCAACTGGTTTGAGGTCTAGACTTTTGCTGGGTCATTTCAACACTTATGTTTTGATCTAAAGCAGAGGTCTTAAACTCCAGGCCTCAAGACCCTCAAGCCTTTAAATGTGAACCTGTTTCACTTGTATCAAATCAAAATGTATCATGAATATGTCGTGCCATCAGTGGGCGCAGTATTAACATCGCAAATGAGTTGCTGGAATGCGGTAATTGTCAAGTAGCTTTGCAGAGAACCAATTAGTTCTCTTGGTCTCCTTGGCCAAATTGCTCTTGTGTAACATTATGTAATGTACATTCCCTGTTATTTTTGTACATTTACTTTTATAATACATTTATTTCTAAACAGCTAAACCTTAAACGTGTTTGTTTAAGTAAAGAGTGGCTTTAAAAACAAGTTTACAGCGATCGGTGCCCACTCCGGGGCGCTGTAACCGTTAACTGAACTGACCAGGTGTAGCAGGAACACCAAGGATGTCCTGGCAGTGCTTTGCAAACACCTCCGCTGTATCTGCATTTGAGCAAGAGTGAAGGGACTGGTCCACTTTACTGAGGACGACCTGCCGCAGGTTCATGAGACCTAAAGAGGACAACATCGCGTTAAAAGGAGAGGCCCTAAGCGTACATGTTACAGAGAGTTTTAGGTCTCCGAGAATTCGGAGGGTCTCACCTGTGTTTGCTACTCTGGACGCAATGAGTCTGTCGAGCAAATCCTCCGGGACTGGCGTGCCGTCCTTGTAGTGCCCGGACATCCTTCTTAGAGGCTCCTTTTCCCAAACCCAGTTCTCCAGAATCTGTGATGGGACTTCCACAAAGTCCGTTTCCACCAGAGTACCACTGAATTCTGAAAAAGTGGTCTGAGTCCACAAACATAGGACAATTTCATCCTCAAGGACTGGAATAATATATTTTTTTTAAATACACAGGATGCAACTAGGTTAAAGCAGCTTGATTTGGAATTAGCACCTTAGAGCAAATCTCGTGCATCACATGACCAAACTCATGAAAAAACGTCTCCACTTCATGATGTTGGAGGAGCGAGGGCCAGCCTTTTCT
This sequence comes from Apricaphanius iberus, assembly GCA_028564705.1. Taxonomy (NCBI): domain Eukaryota; kingdom Metazoa; phylum Chordata; class Actinopteri; order Cyprinodontiformes; family Aphaniidae; genus Apricaphanius; species Apricaphanius iberus. The sequence goes on from JAPXFQ010002640.1 coordinate 1,594,861, forward strand.
GGGCTTCGTAAAGTTAGCCACCATGGCAGCGACTGGAAGCCTGCGCTTTCCATCAGGTCCTCTGCATCCTGGCAGAAGGCCAAAGCAAGCAGCGTGGCCAAATTTCCCTTCCCTGAATAAAAGGCAGGTTTTGCAGGACTAAAATCAGAAGCTAATAAAGTTCTGATTCGTTACATGGAAATTCAACCGCTTATGGATAACTCAGAGTTTTTAAGAAGTCTTCACCTCGGATGCAAGTCCAGGTAGAACTGTCCGATCTCCTCCCCCGTCTCAGTGTCGCGGGCCGAGTAAAGCTTGACGTCTTGGTGCCAAACGTGAGCGCCCACGACCTCTTCGAACGTGAGGCCCAGCAGCTCCTGGTAGATACCGAACAGCCCTTCCGTCACCACCTTCAGAGGGAAATACTCAATCAGTTTGTCCTTGTTCACAGCAAACTTGCCCTGCTCCACTTGGTTCATGTAGTAGGGCAAGTCCCAGGCGTTGATCTGCCCATCGAACTGGTAGCCCTTCATCAAGCACTCCCTCTTCTTCAGGGCAAGGATGTACTTTCTTTCCTTGATTCCAACAGGCTTTAGCTTCTCATAGAATGCATCTGCAACAGACGCGAAAGAGAAAAACTGACATCAAAGTGTGCTTGAGAAATTTCTGTGACCCTTTTTCTGAACCCGATAAGTTTCTCTCGTGCATCTAAAAATCCCCAAACCTAACTTAGGAAGTAAAAGCATAACTTAAACGTGTCCCCCACAACCAGCACCACCAAACTAATAAAGTGTTAAATTTTATTGATCTCAAAACATCCCAATTTTCATTGAACAACAACTGGTTGATGGTGGGGACATGCATTAAGTCAGCTTTAACCTGCAAAATAAACTAGTTGATTTTAGTAGTTCACTAAAGTTGATGATGTTGAAGCACAAGAAAAGCTCTTAGCGCAATTTGGAAAGCTCAGTTGGTTTGACTTTACACTTTGTAAATAATAATAAAACCCGCCCAATAAAGATAAGAAAAGTTAGCAATTTTTCACTAACCAAACTCCGACTGTAGGGGGCGCAGCAAACGCAGGAAGCAGTTGTTGGAATTCACAGATTCCCATTAGTGCAAATTTATTATTGCGTTGAAAGGAAAACGCTGTTGTGCCTTGCATCAACTAGTTTATATATTTAGACGTTTCATCTTCATAACTGTAACTTCAAAAAACACAGGGGAGCTAGGTTTTTAACCACATCGACTGATCACCTACAAACTCTGGATTTCAGAATATTAAAAAAATACATATATTTGTAAAGTCAATAAATATTGACATCTCAGAGTTATCTATCAAATGTAATGATGATTTATGACTACATATCTTTCATATATTTTAATAAAAATCCTCATAAAATAAGCAGAATTATGCTTTTAGCTTTATTTCGTTTTAAAATATCGTGTCACAAGATATTTTTAAGGCTGTAAGCTGAAATAAACACCTTTTCACATATATGTCATTGGATCAACTTGTAACCGTATCCCACTTTATTGGAAGTGCATTTTAACAACAAGGCCAGAAAAGAGACTTTCTTTCGGTACGTACTTGCTTGCTTGCTTACTCCATGTACTACTGGAGGCTTCCACTAGGGGCCAGGTACAGAACTCAGACTCAGGCCTGACTCGTAAGACAAAAACAATAACAACATGGCGATCATAGAGCTGTTTAATTTTCAAATTACTACAAAAAAAGCCGACAGACCACATTTATCGCTATTGTTGCTAATTTCCCTACTGCTTTTGCCGGTGTTGACCCTGTGTACCAAACGTCTATTTTTGCGTAACGAAGTTACGGAAACTGTAACGCACAGGGGTTTGATTACTGGTACGGAAATATTAACGTGTTTGATTAGTCGTTACTGAAAAAGTGGTCATATTAGGAGTGACGTGCTTCTAAGTAACGCGTTGCAGGCTTCACTGGTTTTCAGAGGGTTCTTGCTATGCAGTGTTTGGTCGTGTGACATTGATTGTGAAGTTTAAAGTGGTTAGGGATACATGTAATATGAGTAAGTATATATGTTATCCGCCGTAGCAGCAACATTAAAATCAGCTATTGATATTGGCCCAAATTTACATATCGGTGCATTCTTGTTTAGCGTTATATGAAGTGGGGCAAAAAAGTATTTAGCAGCCATTGATTGTGCAAGTTGTCCCATTTAAAAAGATAAACTTTAGATGGGCCTGGACATGTATTGGCTAAAGCAAGAGGACTGCAGGATTTTAATCCATGATGATGTAGTGCAGGGTGTTGAATTCCAGTCCTAAAGGGCAACATTTAGATGTGTTCCTGGTCCAACCCACGTGAATCAAATGGTTAAGGTCCCACCTCAGCAGGCCGCTAGGTTCTATGTCCTGTTGTTGACCTAATTATTTGATTCAGGTGGGTTGATAAAGAGGCATCTCGAAAAGCTGCAGGACATGTCTTAAGACTGGAGTTTGACACCTAAGACATAGTGTGTTACTTTTAGTAACATTAGTTACTGTGATCCCAGTTTTCTTCAGGTCATTAACCAGTTCTCCCAGAGTAATTATTGGGTATTTCCACGCCATTATGAAGATCATGGGTACCCTACAAGGTGAGCTCTTTCATTGAGCCCCAGAGAGGGAGATTGTCAGTGATTTGTATGTATGTTATTTTCTAGTAATTGCTCTCATAATAGCTCTAATAGTTTACCTCTGTAGACTGGCTCATCCCAGTCTTGTGCAGGTGTACAATCTTGTCCTTGGTGTCTTTAGACAGTTCTCTTGTCATTGTGGAGGTTGTAGTTTGAATGTTTGTAGGTGTGGAGAGGTGTTTTTATATAGATACTGAGCTCCAACAGGTTCCATTAATACAAGTAACAAGTCGAGGATAGAAGAGCTGCTTAAAGAAGAAGTACCATGTCTGTGAGGGCCAGACTTTTTGCTTGTTTGTAGGTGCCAAATACTTAATTTTCTGTATCAATATGCTACTAAAATCTTTAAAAATCATACAATGGGATTTCCTGGATTTCTTTTTAAATAACTTTTTGAAAATGACAGACCTATCATCTTTTTAAGTAGGACAACTTTCACAATCGGTATGCGTTACGCTCCTGTCTTGGCAAACCTGCCTGCCACATAAATTACAGTGTTACTACTTGTGTAATGGTGGTGAGGTCGAGGTGTCAGAAGGAACGAGTACCTATAAAGTCGGACACATTGCTTGCATTTTTAGCCATGTTAATCTCCAGCACATAGTTTGCGTGGCTGGTGTAACCAAGTAACTCTGCCACCTTTGCCCTGAGCTGGATTAGTTGTTCAAGGATCGGCGTGTTCACCTGGGGAAAAAATGCAAAATAAATTTGTGAATGATGCCTTTACAAACAAATAATCTATTTTAAAAACAGCTTTCTGCTGCAGTAACGTTTTAGCAGCTCATAAACGCTCAACAGAGCTCAAGTTTAAAAGTATTTAAATCATTCTTTTAAGGAAGACAATGGGATTCTTGATAGGGAGAGCACAACAATAGTAAGTGGTGGAGACTTCAGTGCTATATGGGCATCGATTGCAGGACTCACCTGTTGGCACCTGCTGTGAAAAGCGGTTTCCATCTTCCTCCGGGTCTCAGGATTGTGACACCTCTTCATCAGGGGATGGTAATGAGGATATTCCAGCGTCACTTTATACTTGTTTCCTGCCGTCTTCTCCAGACCATTGAGATAGCTATCAGCGAGCCCTCCTTCGCATGACGAACGAAACAAGAGTGAATGTGAACGTTTTAAGCAACTCTGAATGAAGAGGTTACTCAGGCTAACAAGCTTACCTAGTTCATGCTCGGAAAAAGCAAGGAATGTATTGTCCTCGTTCAGATTCCTGTTGAACTCTATGGAAAGCTCACTGATGAGCTTGGAGATTCTCTTTACTTCCTTCAGATAAATGAAGGACATAGCAAGAATGTTATCCCCCAAAAATTAACAGTTTAGATGGAAAATATATGCCAAATTAAAGGTAAAATAAAGCTAAAGAAATATATCAAATAAAAAACATAAATATTGGGTTATATCATAATGTATACAGTGGATATTAGAAGTATACACGACCCTGTTCAAATGGCAGGTTTTTGTCATGTAAAAATGACAGCAAGATAAATAATTTCACAACTTTTTTTCAGCCTATAATGTGCCCTATAACCTGAACAACGCAATCGAAAAACAAACAGAAATCTTTCAGGGGGGTGAAGTGAAAATTGACAGCTGAGAAAATGTGGTCGCATAAGTGTGCACACCCTTTTATAACTGGGGATGTGGCTGCGTTCAAATTTAACCAATTACATTCAAACTCATGTTAAACTGAGGTCAGCACATACCTGTCTCCAATTTAAGAGCTTCTGATCAACCCCAGATAAAATTCAGCTGTTCTAGGAGGCTTTTTCCTGACATTGTTGTAGACACATCCTCCAGCACAAGCCATGCCCTGCATCCGAAGAACCCCTACTATGCCTACTACATAAGTAGCAGACGAAAAGCAGTATGCAAGCGATGTAGTAGATCCCAATCTCCCGTATGGATTGGAGAAGTAGGCATAAAGTTCCCGGATGTGTACTACCGCCACAGTAAGCAGCTGATGTTCTCTACCCTATCCCACAATGCAGCGAAAGCCCCAAAGAGTGACATTGGCTACCGAGGAGCTATCAACCATCGACACAGCCACAATTTCGGCGTACAAATTTGAAAGTGTAGCGATGTTACTGATTAGTTTAATAGTTTTTTGCCAACGGATTAAACGTTTAAATTGATAAGTTATTGTTTAACGGGAGCACAGGCGACGTAACGTAAACACCCGGCAAAGTGGTGGAGCAGCGCGTCCGATTTCATGCCTACTACTCGCTCGTTTGCTACGCAGTATGTGCTGCATCAACGGGCAAGTAGTAGCTACTATGTAGCATGTAGTGCATAGTATAGGATTCGGATACAGGGATGGTCCACAGAGAGCTTCCTAAGCAGCAGTGGGAGCCTATTATTCAAAGATATCAGTCAGGTGAAAACAACAAAAACATTTCCAAGGAATTAAATATACCATGGAATGACAGTGAAGACCTACATCTAGGGATGGTGAGATGAAGCCTCATCAGGCATTGAACCACTTGAGCTACTTGGATGAAGGGTTCATCTCATGGAGCTTCCTGTGAACACAAAACCCCCTACTGGCCAGGTACATAATCACAGGCAGCTTTAGCTCTTAGTCACTTAATGTGGTATGCATTACATTTATACATCTGCTAAGGCTCTTAGGAATGACTACAAGTTCCAAAAGTACAATTTCTCTTCATAAAATATAACAAACGTGAATAATAAAAATATTTTTGAATGTATCCTGTCTGTAACTTATCCCCAAATGATAGCAGAATACATATTATGGCAAGTTGTGTAATAATGTTTTTCTTTCACTTTAGGCAAACGGAATGGGCTTCAGCAGGCAAAGGAATGATAAAGTGCTTGTGGAACCAGGAATGGTGGTAATGGTGTACAGAACGGGGGGAGACTTTATTCATTTTTATTCAGAAATAGAAGTCCTCAAAAGTTTAGGTTTTAAGCGATTCCTTTTTTTTTTTTTTTTTTGGACAGCATCTCACCAGCCTTTCATAAAAACATTTTCCCAAGGCAAGTAAGATGGCTGTGTGCACAAAAACACAAGTGCAAGACTATATAAATTGGGGTACAATAAAAGCACCCCTTCCTGTTTGCGCACTACTTAAGAATAGTATATCTGAATATCAGGTCAGGAGTTCTGAAGCGCCCACCCCCCACCCCTGCGCAGCGGCGCACATCATATACACACATACACCTGCAGGCAGCAGCAGCTCCTCCCAGCAGTGTTTTACTTGGCTTGTGCTGAGGTGAGTAGAGCTGGTGATGAACAAAAGATTAAACTACCAATGCCTCGAATAAGGCTCAAATTTACTGCTGATTAGCCAAAGACAAATATTTAGTTAACCTGTTTTTTGCTAGCATGCATGCCTCATGAGCTACTAGATTAGCTAACGTGTAAGGGATAATCGCTATACATCATCCCGCGTATTACATGGCTACATACCAAATACATTTTTTTAGACACAAAATATTAAAAGGGAGTTTATTGATTTAAGCCCGATTGTATTGCTTCCGCTAAAGAAAATAGTACACTCCGTCTCTACGGTTAGAATCCAGTAATCGTGTAACAATCAATAATAATTCAGCTAAATAAAACAATGAATCTGGCAATGATGATGAACATCCCCCTCCCTGACAGTGTGCAGATGTGGCAATTTTATTACCACAATTGAATTTTATCATTCTTTTTTTTTATATTAATTCTGTGTCCCCCTTAATTTTACTTTTATTGATGTTTGGGCGCTCTGAGATAGAGGAGTGGACCAGCCCGTTTTTAGTTAGGAGAGTTGTGCTACTTTCTGCCAGTAGAGTGCAGAAGCAACATGTTAAGGGGATGACTGGCGCGGTAATTCCTAAGAGGAAGTGTGCCGGTCAGGTGATTAGGCTAAAGGTTTTGTGTTTTTATGTGTCTTGTATTATTAATTTCCAATGGCTTGTCTTCAAACTGCATGAACTCTTAGCATTTTGCTGTGTTTTAGTGTGTTTATCTGTGCGTTAGTCCCGTAGTTTAGTACTGATGTCATGGTAACTGCACTGAAATCAGAGGAGGTGCGCCGGGTTAGGCAGAGCAGTAGACCGCTTGTGACTGACACTGTACTGTTCTTGTCATTGCAGACAAAATAATTTTTCATGTTAAGCTCTTTTGGCTCTTCCTTTTTGTTTTTATATAACCTAGTTAGTTTTGGTAATAGTACTTTGAGTTGGGCTAGAGAAGTTTTCATTTGTATATATTGTAGTAAGACAACTCTTTTTAGTTATTGGTACTGCTCAGTTTTAGCATAGGAGGCCAGCTTTTTGTTTCGGTTTAGGTCTGGCTGCCCCTTTGTTCATTATAGGTCATTGTTTTATTACTTTTGTTGGTTTAAGCAACACCACTAACCCCAACTCTGTTTTACCTTTGTTTCTTGGTACACTCTCGCTGTTCACCATAATACATTTGCTTTCTTCGACGTCATCACCGTGCACAGTTCTCCTTGTTGCGACACCAGTCGCCTTGCTGAGCTGGGTCATAACAATACCCATTTTAGGTAAAGCGTAGGCTAATTTTGCTTTGGGGAAAATGATATTATATGATGCAATTCCATGTTACACCCTTTATAAATATGGGTAATATAACAGTCTGTTATCCTGAAAATTGTCGTCGTAAAGTGTGAAAGTTGTGTTCCATGTGCCCCTTTTTTGTTATTTCAGCACCTGCCCCTCCAAAGGTCACGTCCCTGTTCAGGCCTGCTAATATTTGGGTCCTTACCTCATGTAACGCATAGTAATGCGTTACATGAGAATAATGTAATGCCTTTGCATTGATGAGGTATTGTCATTGTACCCCAACTTCTTGGAACACTTCACCTTTGAATAAAACAAGAAACGGTAACAAAGTACAGTTCTTGATAAGCACATCTAACGTGTCTGACATAATGTTAGATTGACGTTACCTTATCAGGAGTTATGTCAAAATAAGGAAAATCCTCTTTTTGTCGCTGGCTTTATCCTTTGTCTCTCTTTCACTTTCCTAAAACTTCAAACTGTCTCTGTATTCTCATAACTATCTCCAAACAACAAACTCTAACCAAACTCTCCTATCCAAACTATTAGGGGGTTTAAGTTGCTGTCAAACCTTGTAGCAAAATCTAAACCACATCCCTAAACAGTCACGTGGTACAGCGAGACGTCATCGTTTTCGGCTCCTCCCCTAAATGAAGCATGCCTCGGTACGTGCTTAGTGGAAACGCCCCCTCCACTGTTCGTCACATCACTACAGTCATCATCAAGTGGAGAATATATGGCACAAAAGGGAGATTACCAAGGACAGGACGTCCGTCTAAAAACTGATGATAAGACGAGGAGAAAACTAGTCAGGGAGGCTGCCAAGAGGCCGACAGCAAAACTGAAGGAGCGGCAGTAATTTATGGGAAGTAATGGTCTTGTGGGAAAACAATCTCCCATCTTCCCTGATTAAGACTCCCAACTGGAGCCTTAATCAGGGTGGAGGGAATTATGAACAGAAAGATGAAGATGAACTCCTTCTTTCAGCATGACAATGACCCAAAGCACACATCCAAAGCAACAACAGAATGGCTTCACCAGAATAAGATTGAGGCTTTGGAATTTGACAGCCAGTCTCCAGGCCTGAATCCCATTGAACATCCGTGGGGTGACCTTAGGAGGGCTGTGCACAGGAGATGCCCTCGCAATCTGTCAGATTTGGAGCAGTTTTGCAAAGAAGTCAGGGCAGCTTTTGCCACATCAAGATGTGCCACACTGATAGGCTCCTATCCAAAAAGATTCAGTGCTGTGAGAAAAGCCAAAGGTGCTGCAACAAAGTATTAGTTTAAGGATGTTCATATTTATACAACCAGGTTATTTTAAGTGTTTTATTTGATATTTTTCCCATTTAAATGTTTGAATTTGTTTTTCAATTGCATTGTGCAGGTTATAGGTCACATTAAAGGTGGAAAAGGTGTGGAATAACTATTTTTCTTGCTGTCATTTTTTTACATGACAAAAACCTGGCATTTGAACAGGGATGTGTAGGCATTTAATATCCATACATAGTATGGATATACACATACAGACGTGGACAAAATTGTTGGTACCCTTCATTAAATCAAAGAAAATCTCATAATGGTCACAGAAATAACTTTAATCTGACAAAAGTAATAATAAATAAAAATTATATAAATATTGACCAATGAAAGTTAGACATTGCTTTTCATCCATGCTTCAACAGAATTATTTAAAAAATAAATGCATGAAACAGGCCTGGACAAAAATGATGGTACCCCTAGAAAAGAATGAAAATAATGTGACCAAAGGGACATGTTAATCCAAGGTATGTCCACTAATCAGCATCCTAGGTGTCTACAATCCTGTAATCACTCAGTGGGCCTATATATAGGACTCCAGGTAGTCACTGTGTTGTTTGGTGACGTGGTGTGTACCACACTCAATATAAACCAGAGGAAGCAAAGGAAAGAGTTGTCTCAGGAGATGAGAAAGAAAATCATAGACAAGCATGTTAACTGTAAAGGCTATAAGACCATCTCCAAGCAGCTAGATGTTTCTGTGACTACAGCTGCACATGTCATTCAGTAATGTACGATCCATGGGACTGTAGCCAACCTCCCTGGACGTGGCTGCAGGAGGAAAATTGATGACAGATCAAAGAGACGGATAATCCAAATGGTAACAAAAGAGCCTAGAAAGACTTCAAAATAGATCCAAGCTGAACTTTATGCTCAAGGAACATCAGTGTCAGATCGGAACATCCTTCGCTGTTTGAGCCAGAGGACAAATCATTAAAAAAAACAGACTGGAGTATGCCAAACTACATGCTGACGAGCCACAAAGCTTCTGGGAGAATGTCCTGTGGACAGATGAGACAAAAATTTTAACTTTTTGCCAAGGCACATCAGCTCTATGTTCACAGACGGAAAAATGAAGCATATCTAGAAAAGAACACGGTCCCTACTGTGAAACATGGGGGAGGCTCGGTTATGTTCTGGGGCTGATTTGCTGCATCTGACACAGGGTGTCTTGAATCTGTGCAGGGTACAATGAAATCTCAAGACTATCAGGGGATTCTAGAGAGAAATGTGCTGGCCAGTGTCAGAAAGCATGGTCTCAGTCGCAGGTCACGGGTCTTACAACAGGAAAATGACCCAAAACACACAGCTAAAAACACCCAAGAAGGGCTAAGAGGAAAACACTGGCATTCTATGAGCCCTGATCTCAATCCTATTGAGCATCTTTGGAAGGAGCTGAAACGTGCTGTCTGGAAAAGGCGCCCTTCAAACCGGAAACAACTAGAACAGTTTGCTCATGAGGAGTGGGCCAAAATACCTGCTGAGAGGTGCAGAAGTCTCATTGACAGTTACAGGAATCATTTGATTGCTGTGATTGCCTCAAAAGGTTGTGCAACCAAATATTAAGTTGTGGGTACCATCATTTTTGTCCAGGCCTGTTTCAGGCATTTATTTTTTAAATAATTCCGTTGAAGCATGAATGAAAAGCAATGTCTGACTTTCATTGGTCAACATTTATATAATTTTTATTTATTATTACTTTTGTCAGATTAAAGTTATTTCTGTGACTATTATGAGTTTTTCTTTGATTTAATGAAGGGTACCAACAATTTTGTCCACGTCTGTATACAGTAGGCTACATAGTATACATGTACATAGTACCAAACAAGGTAAAATATAGAAAATCAAATACAAGAATTTGGATCTCAAACATATTACATCTGACATTTATAAAATGTACAAACATATTCAATTACAAAACAAAACATACAAAAATATTTAGGTTCTAAATAGGTAACTTTTTTTGAAGTTCAGAGTGAGTTAAGGGTTTTGCAGAAGGTTGGCTAATATAATGTATGAATCTGGACCAAACTGATTTTTCTATAGAAACAGCTGAGTGGCGGTTAGTGCTGTGTTGAAAAAAAAAAAGGAAAATTAGCAAATTCAATAATAGATTTGACATTTTAGAATTGATTGCCCTTTTTACAACTAAAGCAGGAAGGAAAAGTCTAGATGGCCACTTTAATACAGTTTCCCCCGGTGAACTTTTCTCACCCATTGTCAAGTCATTGAATTACAGGCATATAATTTAGTATGGATGCACCGATACCGATACTGGTATTGGCCCCAATACCATCTAATGTACTCGTATCTTTATCGACCAATGTTAACCGATACCATGAACCGATACTTGGAAACGCAGCAATGATTTCACAAAAAGTTTTAGTTTTTAACTTTCAAATTTAAGTTCTGTGGTCATTTTTATTATATATTTTTTTATAATTCACCGTCATTTGTTGTAACAAGTACAGAAGAAAATAACACCTGACTCCCAATTGATAGCACTTTTTTGCGTGGTAGAAGTATCGTCATTGGTACTTTGTATCGGTAAGTACTCGGATCCAAGTATCGGTATGGTATTGGTTTTGAAAAAAAGTGGTATTGTTGCATCCCTATAATTTCGATAACAGCTCAAGAAAACATATTTATATTTATTATTAGAAATTTGATTTCGATACCCAGTGCTAGTGGCCGTTAAGACAGTTTCATGTCTAGTCGGTATGAAGTTACTGCCCGATCTAATATCACATTCAAAAGGAGGGAATCTTGGCGCTACAAAAGCAGTGAGAGTGCAGGGGTTTATGCTGAGATGTCAGGACAGAGGGGATCTAGGCAGAGACTGGTCTGCCTCAGATCCATGAGAGGAAAAATCAATGTACTCAGCAGTTTTACACAAATTTGGACTTATTACGATGATCTACAATAATATGGGTGTGAGAGCTGTCAGACAGACATAGGACCTGATCCAGGACATCTAAAACATGAATGTGAAATAGTTCTTGTCAACCATGCTAATAAAATGGGGTATTACACAATAGTTTTTGAACGATTCCATTTTTTTTAAGCCAGCGGAAGGACCTCATCACAGGTTCAAGTTCAAATTACGCCCAGTCTCAATTTGGGAGGGGGGTTGGTAGTGCAAAACCAATAACCTACTCTCCTAACCCCCCATAGAGTGCACATACGTAAAAAAATTAACAATAACCTATTAAGGGCACAAGTTTAAAATATGCTACATCTTTAGCCGGTACTCGTGTATCGTCCACCGCCTCCTCTCATTCTAATCCCGCCCTAAGCAACCATCCATAGGAAAAACCCACCTCTACTTTGTGGTTGGTAAGCTTGGATTGGCCAGTATGTACGATGTTTCATGAATAATACAAGGAGCGCATTCAACAGTCACTGCTGCGCTCAAATCTAACCCAGTGTTCGATAAATGAATATCGGTAGGTTGCTGATGAAAAGTTAAATGGTTCCTACGTCCCTCAGCTTTAGGAGCAAAATAAGTGATCTCCTGAAATGAAATATGAAAATCTGACTCATCTGAACATGTGCATATTTTCATTAAGATTTCACATATTAGTTTCCCAAATTGTTGCAATTTTTCGGAATGTCTACCCCTGTCATTATCAAAATGTGTTAAGAATTCTCATAATTTCTAAGTATATTCATTAATTTTGCATCTTAACAATGTTATAGTTTGTTTAAAGAGTAATGAACTGAGAAAAATGAAATGTTACCTTTTGCTAGAATAAACGTTCATCATCAGTGTGTGGGGTTTTACCTGCTGTATCTCTTTAGACTGGTGCAATCCTTTCCTCTGGCCAAGTGTAACCAGTCTGTCTAAGAATCTCTTCTCCTCTGAGGATGGTTTGTCTTGAAACTTTTTCTGCCAAAACACAGATTATACAAAGATCTCCTTCGATGGGTTTGAGGCTACACTGAATCAGATTCAGCATCCCGGATGATGTTTTGCATTATTTTCAGGCAAAAAGCCTGGCACGAAAGCATACCTGCAAGGCTATTAGACGCTTGAACACATCTTCCCTCATGCTGATCTCCACGTCAAACTCCGAAAGTTTCTTGTCTGCCTCTGTGCTGGCCAATCGAACCTCCTTGTCAGGACAAACGTACTGGGGGAAGTCAAGAACGTGGCGCGATGCTAGGGGAAAGATGAAGGAACCTCTGAAATCTACAAGCTTTCCCAAACCATATAAAATACATTCATTTTGTGTACAAATTTAGAGGAAAGTACTCTACAAATAATTGATTATTCTTTGTGGGGGTGTGCTTTTTATGACTTAACAGAACTTTAATAAACAAATGGTCCAAATACAATCATAGGAATGTTTCCATTGCTTTTAGCACAGACAGAAAAAGTTAAGTAAACTCAATGTTTTAACAGAAGCAAAATTCTCAGGAATCATTTGCTCATACAATAGGGGAACTGCAACACTGAAACAGAATTTTTCTCTCAGCAGTTTATCGTCTCCACCGAGGACCTCATGTTGCCGTCTGTCTGTGTTATAACAAGATAATATAAAAGTTATGCACGGATTAGCAATAATTTTTCAGGAAATGTTTGAAATTTGCCAAGAAATACATAATTTAATGTTGGGGGTGATCATGCATGGAGATCGTGTTATCAAATATGGTTAATTGAGGGCATTTCCGTATGCAAACGACGGTGAACAGGTGCGAGGACAAAAAGGTAAGAACAAGAGGGATTTATCAACATGTGATTGCGGAGGAGCGTGCGTACGAGTGGCCACCGCATATTTCATAAATCAGACTTTTGACTGTTCGTACGAACATTCTAAATTTCATTCATAGGATAGAATATAGGACGGTTTCTAAGAACGTTTGATAAATGAGGGGCCTGGTTGAAAAAAATGTGTACTTTTCCTTTAAGTTAACACACCTCGGAAAGACCAGCAGACTACCAAAACTTTGGCTTTTACAGTATATGCTTGGTCTGTCTTTTGAATGAATCAGTTAGTCACATGCATTCAATTCGCAGCTGCTTTGACTATTACATCAAATACAAAACAGTAGGGGATGGGCTTCACTTTTCCTGGACTGCAACATGAAGATCCTTTTCTGACTGACTTGCAGTGATTAGAGAATTTACATTTGTCGAATGCAAAACGGGTTCTTTAAAAGTTTTTCTGAGGGAAAGGAATTCATCTAACTCATTCTTCATACTTACATGCATAATCTATCTTAGCATAAGCTAAGGCTTCCAGCGTGTTTTCAGCAGAGACGCTTTCTATGTGCAGAGATCCAACATCATCGTAGACCTTCTTTACTCTGGCTATCAAGCAGTCCGTCATGGTCGTAATCTCATCCGGGGAAAGATCCCATCTGAGCGGGTTCCTGCCATTTCCAGCCTGGGAGCAGTCTCTGGTTGATATCACCGACCCCTGGGGGATTTTCATTCTCAGGTGATGTTTAGAGAACCTGGAGAAAAACAGTGAAGAGTCCATTTTAACTTCTATGAGGTAGAAGTGCTGCAAGTCCTTTTTGAAACAAATGCGTAGTTCACAGCAAAGCCATCAAACCTTAACACAATTTTTCATCCTACAACGACAACCTTCAAGTTTTGCTGGGATTTGATGTGATAGAAAAAAGTCACGTAAAATTGTCTAAATGTTTTTGTAAACAAGAATTTTGAAGCCTTACCAAAGAATTCGGTCCATTATAACTATAAACGGTATTATAACACGCATAAATTTTGAGTGAAATCATCCAATTGTAACTCTGGCTGTGGGTTTAAGGCCCCAGTCTTGCTATGTGGCGAATCTCTACCCCAAGTCAGTCATTTGCAGCTTTGAACAGGTTTTTTTTTTTTTTCCAGAATTGCTCCTTTATGGCTATTCGTCTTCTTGTCTATGCTGACTGGCCTCCATGTCCCTGTGGAAGAATCCCCATGGTGTGATGCTGCGACAGCCATGGTCATAAACAGGGATGGCTTGTTCAGAGTGCAGTGATCTTAGGGTGCCTCAAATTGCATTTTGAATTTTTACCAGAAAGTTACATTTTGGTCTTGGTTTGTAACAAAGTAACAACTGGATTCCCTGCAGTTAGTTATCCTTTTGCCACTCTTCCATACAGATTGGATTTGTGGAGTTCCCAACTAATAGTCGTCTCTGCAAGCAGATTCCTCCACCTGAGCTAGGGATCTCTAGAACTCCCCCAGAGTTACAGTGGGTCTTTTGGCCGCGTCTTTTATTAATATTTTGCTTTCCCAGTTGAAATGGACATCCATGTGTGGATAATTTTGCCATAAAAATGCAAAATATTGCTGTTAAAGTGTGCTAAATACAAGCAGAACCCACTTCCATGGTTTAATTTTGAAAACCATGCATTTCTTTTGTCGTACTTCAAAGAAACACGCTCCTTTTGCGTGTGCACTACTACCGCATAGATTCCGAGCCAAATAAAGAAACACTGAAGTTTGCGGTTGTAAACTGACTGCATTAAGCTAATTTGCACATGTAAATTGCATCCTATGTGCATGAAGGAACATTATCGTAGATCGTCCTTCCCAAGCACCCGTCAGACTCTAAAAATCACTGCTCCCGAAGAGCTCAAAGAACGTTAACATCCCTGCTGTTCTTCTCAGTTCACATAACATTTCTTCTGTTTTTTGCACATCTGTTTGCACAGTTTTAATTTTTTACTGCTTGTAAAAAAATGTCATTTTTTTGATGACAAATACACATCCTGTGAATATTTTGAATTATCCTGCTCAGATACATATTTCTTGGATCAGAGTATGCCATTTTTACTCGTTTTAATAAATGCATGTTTTTTGTGTCATAATTCTGTCCTTATGTACAGTACATTTGTGTTTTTAGATTTTCTTGTGTGTATCTAAATGCATCAATTGCCCGTCCCTTTGCTGCTGTTACACCTGAATTTTAACTACATGAGACAATAAAGACTAATTATATTCTATTCCATCTCCATAACTTAAAAGCCTTATGATTAAAGTAGTCAGAAAATTAGGTTTCATCTAGCAAAAAATAAAGAGTGAAAAAAAAAAGTTAAACCAATGATCCAATGCCTTGCACCAGACTGTAAAACTGTAAAATGATTAATACTAAGTGATAAACTCCAGAAATTCTAATCATGTGTTAATGTGACAAGCTGAGCCGAAATCCGGCCTTAAAAGACTGGGCTATAACAGCAGGTTGCAGTGATTAAACACCTGAAGAAAAACATGAATGTGTCTTGACAGTCTGGCAGTAGTTGAGACATGAGTGGAAAGAACATGATATGGTGCCCCAAGTTATACTTCGCTATATTCCATACAAGTTGGCGAGTTAAACTGGGAGCATGCTACAAGCCTGAATGCTTGACCCACTTTTTCAGAGGATCCAGTGGCTCCGATAGGTTTTGGGAATGTCTTGGTCTGATTTGATTGCAGGATACCATCAAGAAACAGCAAATAAAGTTACAGCTCAGCAAAGATAATTAAATACATGTACATGTCAACAAACAACATGTGGAAGACCAAGGAACACAGCAGGTCAGGGAGAACGTTTAAAGCACGGTTAGTTTATTAAACAGCTTCAAGCTTTCAGCATCTCAAAAAGCACTGTTCATTGTACTATTCAAAAATGGAAACATTTCAGCATAAGTGTAAATCTGGCAAGACATCAATGTTAATCTAAAATGATTACAGAACAAGCCAAGCAGTTAATGGTAATTCCATCAAAGGTTGAGGCGTCAGAGTCTCTGCGGCACTTCGCGTGCATCGGCCGCGTCAATTTTGTAGCTTTTCCTGCGTTTCAAGCGTCAAAGCGGCAAAGGCCAGCAACGCAGAAGTTCAGCTAGCCAAACTTTTGACGCTCTCGATGCACCGCGTCAACCAATTAGAGGTTCTCACTGTAGTGATGCCGCCTGACGTCAACGTTGTGTAGCCCAGTGATTCCCCATCCAGGGATACACCTACCCCTAGTGGTACGTGAGCAAATTACAGGGGGGTACTTGGAAACATTTAGTATTTCCTATCCCATATGATTGCTGTCGGGCATTCGACAACATTCGATGTGCCCTGGTAAAAGAAAACCCGACTGGGTGGTGTTATGCCCAATAAATTCCCAAATGAATCATAAACCCAGCAGAGGAGGAGACTGGATGTTGAGAACAGCCTGGAGAACTCTCTGGCCCCAGATCTATCAGAGCTCATCAAAGATAACCAAGCTCAGGTGTCTTATTAAAGATAAGCCGAATGATGAAAACCAAGTAAAACTAATATGGTTATTTTTTCAGTGCTTTGTTTAAATGTCTGTTTAATGGTCATTTATTCAAAAGAGTTCCAACAAAAGGAGGTTTATTTACTTTTGAAAGTGTATTTAGTAGTTATTTGCAGATTGCTTATTCATATCACATTCTAATTCTGGAGAACCATCAACACGTTTGACTAAGGGGGTACTTGTGGTTTTCGAAAATGGCTCTCGGGGTACAGAAGTCGAAAAAGGTTGGGAAACACTGGTGTAGCCAACCACAATCCGGCACGGTTTAAAACATCCGCCAGAGAAAGGCCCGCCCACGCACTTTGCAAGCTTCAGCCTAAAAATGCATAGGCCTCAAACTAGTTGCTTTGTGAGAGTAGTTTGAGCCTCTGTGGCGCTTTGTGTGCATTGGCTACATTAATCTTTCAAGCCTTTCCTGCGTTTCTAGCGGCAAAGCAGCAACCGCAAGCAACGCACAAAGTTCAGCTAAGCTAGCTGAACTTTTGATGCTCTTAACGCTCTTGACGCAGTGCAGCGACCAATCAGAGCGCCTCACTGTAGTAACGTGGTCACACTTCATCGTTGTCTAGCCAACCATGATACGCTAGTGTTTTAAACCATCTGCCAGAAAAAGGCCCGCTCGTGTAGGCGTTTGCAAGCTTCGGCTTAAAACTGTATATACATCAAACTAGATGCGTTGTGAGAGTTGTTTGACGCTGACAAAGTGTGCAGTGTGAACGACATTAAGGTGCATTCAGACCGCAGGCTTTGTCAGCGTCAGGCAACGCTCATAAAGCGACTAGTTCGACGCATATACACAGAAGATACATTTTTAGTTTAAGCTCACAAAGCTTTCCTTTACTGATGTAACTGGGGCAGCACTAAACATTCATGCTTAGGGCACCCAAGTGGCAATCCGATTGATAAAACAGATGGTAATCTATAGTTTTCAAGTTGTTGGTTACCAAATTGTCTCCGCGATTTTTCCCTTTTTTTTTTTCAGGTCAGCCGTATCTACTGAAAGTTGATCAGAAGAAGCTCTACCAAACACAAAGTTTGTTTTCAGCACTGCAATAAACTGTTTCAACCCGCTTCATTTCATGCCCAGTTATCACATCTCAGAGACATTAAAATATTACCGAAACCATGCTTTAAGTAATAAAGATATATATATAATAAAAAACTAGAGTAAGAGTCGAACTCAGTTATACGACAGACAATAAGTCTTATAGGTATATATATTCAGTTTGAGCATTTTTCAGCCACATTATTTTCCTGCACATCATTTTATAAATTTTATTTTGTTATCTCCAATGTTAAACAAACATCTGTCCTGGCTAAATGCAAACTGATCCGCGGAAAAAAAATGCAATATAAAAATCCAAATGAAACTAATCACAGTCTGTGGTTGAAATGTCGATATTCCCCAGCAATTTAAAGCCCTTTTAATAACATGGAGCATGAGGTGTCACCGAAGAATCTGCTGACTTTCTGCTAATGATCCCGCGGTCCGCCTGCTCTGAATTCTTCTTCTACTAGTTAGAAACCTCTCCCTTGTCCAGCCATCAGTGTAAAGTTTCATGGAACAGCAGCGGAATCCCTCGCTCCCATGTTATTAACAGGGTGGAATAACAGTCAGGCAGCCTTCAGACATCAGCCGAAACTCCACAAGCAGACTTAACGATCGGGAGCAAAACCTTTGCATTTTTCCTCTTTTTTTTTCGGTATCACCGTGTGACCATTCAAAAACTGTGATTCCTGTAAATGTGGCGCACAAATATTGAACAACCAGGTTTACGGGAGCAGATGTTGAGCATACCTGCAAAGCGTTCTGCACACTACAACTCTTAACGCGCACATGCCGGTGAGCCTCATGCGTTCAGAACAGTCAGTTTCTTCCAGGCTTACTGTCATCTACTACAATCCCAGCAGTACCAACAGCGGCGCTCCTGTCCTTCTCCTCTTGGCATGTGTGGGTTAAAAAAAACAAACAACCCAAACTATAATTTCCGCAGGCCAGAGCGCATGCGCCGGGGAGGATGTACGCTCTTTCTGTCCTCATGACGCGGTGGCAGCACACAAGCGAGGAGCTCAGGTAGGCAGGTAGGTAGATGACCTAGTGTTATGAACAAGCGGGTTTAATAGCTGCTGTTTGCCTGGGATGTTTCATCGGTTCGGGCTGGTTTTTGTTCATCAGAGGGGCTTGTCGTGTTTGTCTCAGGCTCGCAGCATCACTCCTCCGGCTGCAGAGCGTTGTTGTCAGATTGGGCTGTTTTAAAGCAGCCAACGCCCGCCTGGGTGTCGTAGTCCGTCGGAGCTGTTAGATGTGCTTTGTAACAGCGTAACGTGCGCGTGACAAACTAAAAAAAAACAAAAAAAAAACACCTCTGTCTCCCATTCCCCATACTGGTCTTACATCACACCTCCTGCATCACTGCATGTAACCTACACACAGTGAGGGAGGAGTGGCTGTGCCAATCAGACCATCAACCAGAACAGCGCATGGCATCAGCAAGTGACGGATATATATATATATATAAATATGAGGCAGTGTTTGGGTCTGCATCTTTTTTTTCCAACATAATCTGGGTCTCTCTTTTCTTTTCATTATTATTAATATTATTATTGATGCCTCTGCCCCTCCAATCATCAGGTCAGGCGCATGGGACAGCAGTCAAGAACTGCAACCAGATGTAAGAGTGCAACCAAAATAAATAAGTCCGAATCATGCAATGAGTTGTTTGGGAAACAAGGACTGCGCGCAAGATTTGATTGTGAGCGGCGACCGATGATAAGGCGGTTGGATGAACCTGCATGGTGCTCTCTCCGCGGGAGTGACGTCATCAGAGGGTGTAAATTATATAGGAATGGTTTGTTTTGTCTTTAGTGTTTCTGATTACATACAGGTACATCTGAAAAAACAACAAAAAAACGTTAATGTTGTTTTTTTGTTTCTTTTTGTTATGTTTCTGTCACTCAATTCAGACCGACTTCAATTCACACTCAATTCATCCCACACAGAGTTAAATATCTCCAGCCTTTCTTTCTTGTCTTTTTCACGATTATAGCTGAAAGATAATAAAAAGCAAAAATTCAGTATCTCTCAAAAAATATTGATATTCCATTATACCAATTGGAAGAAAGGCATTTTGAAGTATAAATGTCATGTAATTGCCATATCATAGTCTACACAATCACTGGGAAGACTACTGACTTGGGATACGTCCAGAAGACAGTTGCTAACACCCTCCATAAAGTAGGGTAAGCCATAACACATCACTGCTAAAGAAGCTGGTTGGTCAGACATGGCGGTGTCCAAGCACATTCATGGAAAGTTGAGTGGAAGGATAAAGGGTGGAAGGAAAAGATTCACTGATGAATTTGGAGGAGCTTCTTAATGAGTGAACTGAAGCTGGACTGCATCAGGAGCTCCTAGGCACAGGAGAATCCTTAACATGGGGTATAAATGTTCCGTGTGCCAGGCTACTCCCGTTGGCCTTAGAAGAAGGAACTCAGTGGTAAAAAAAATCCTCTTTTCAAATGAAGCAATGGTCTTTTTATTTTCTTCTTGGAGAGGATGGAGGAAGATCGGAAAGGAACAGAATCCAAGTAGCTTGAAGTCCAGTGGGAAATTTTCACCGTCAGTAATGATTTGGCGTGTCATTTGATCTGCCGGTTCTGTCTGCTGCGCTTTGTGAAGTCCCACCAGACATCTACCGTGCTTCTTTCTGCTGACGATTCTTACCGAGATTCTGATTTCATTTCCCAGCAGGACTTGGACGTGCCAAAGACACCAAAAGCTGGTTCGACGGCCATGGTGTTACTGTGTTTGATTGACCGCCAAACTGGCCTGACCTAAACCCCATAGAGAATCTATGGAGTATTGTAAAGAGGAAGATGAGAAACACCAGACCCCACAATGCAGATGATCTGAAGGTTGTCAAAGCAACCTGGACTTCCATTAACCCTCAGCAGAACCACAAGCGCATTGTCAATGACAAAAAAGACAGAACTTTTAGATTCCTCATTCTTTGAATTGTACCCGTATCGAAACCTCTCTAAAAAATTTACGCAAGAAAAAAAAAAATCTGTCTAATAAACATTTAGAACATTTAAAGCACATTTCAGCAGACTTAAAGTACCGTTTATTTCTTTCTGCATTTCCTGGAAAACAGAAAAGCTATTGCAGTTTTGGAGACACGAAAACCACTTTCTTTATTGAGGGAGATACTGCACATAAAATGACTTGCAGAACTATAGATATATGATACCGCTTTTTTCAAACCGACACGATACCGATACTTGGATCAGAGTACTTGCTGATACCGAGTACAAATGCCGATACTTGTATCCCACACAAAAAAAAAATTAAAATTAAATGGAAGACCGTTTTTTTTGTTCTCTGCTAGTTACAACAAATGATGGTAAATTATAAAAAAATATATTAATAAAAATGACCACAAACTAACTTTTGTTAAAGTTAAAAGTGAACATTTTATGTAAATATATTGCAGAATTTCCATATTTTAATTATCGGTTCATGGTATCAGTTAACTTTAACCGAAACATCCCAAAGATGCTCTATCGGGATGAGATCTGGTGACTGTGGGGGCCAGTGTATTACAGTGAACTCATTGTCATGTTCAAGAAACCAATTTGAAATGATTCGAGCTTTATGGCATGGTTCATTATCCTGCTTGGAAGTAGCCATCAGAGGATGGGTACATGGTGGTCATGAAGGGATGGACATGGTCAGAAACAATGTTCAGGTAGCCCGTGGCATTTAAACGATTCCCAATTGGAACTAAGGGGCCTAAAGTGTACCAAGAAAACATCCCTCACACCATTACACCACCACCACCAGCCTGCACGGTGGTAACAAGGCATGATGGATCCATGTTCTCACTATGTTTACGCCAAATTCTGACTCTACCATTTGAATGTCTCAACAGAAATCGAGACTCATCAGACCGGACAACATTTTTCCAGTCTTCAACTGTCCAATTTTGGTGAGCTCGTGCAAATTGTAGGCTCTTTTTCCTATTTGTAGTGGAGATGAGTGGTACCCGGTGGGGTCTTCTGCTGTTGTAGCCCATCCGCCTCAAGGTTTTTCATGTTGCGGCTTCATAAATGCTTTGCTGCATTCCTCGGTTGTTACGAGTGGTTATGTCAGTCAAAGTTGCTCTTCTGTCAGCTTGAATCAGTCGGCCCATTCTCCTCTGGCCTATAGCATCAACAAGGCATTTTCGCCCACAGGACTGCCGCATACTGGATGTTTTTCCCTTTTCACACCATTCTTTGTAAACCCTAGAAATGGCTGTGCGTGAAAATCCCCGTAACTGAGCAGATTGTGAAATACTCAGACCGGCCCGTCTGGCACCAACAACCATGCCAGGCTCAAAATTGCTAAAAATCCCCTTTCTTTCCCATTCTGGCATTCTGTTTGGAGTTCAGGAGATTGTCTTGACCAGGACACACCCCTAAATGCATTGAAGCAACTGCCATGTGATTGGTTGATTAGATAATTGCATTAAGGAGAAATAGAACAGGTGTTCCTAATAATCCTTTAGGTGAGTGTATATTTGAAAGATTGAATCGTGAGTGAAAACGTAAGCAAATGTATTTCCCATTTCTGCTGAATTAGTCATGTTGGATTTAAGACATTAAAAATGCAAATTTAATATATATATCTTTTTTTTTTCTGACCCCCCCTCCAGTTTCTAGGTCAAAATGGCAGTGGAGAAGCGCCTGGCATTCGCTATCGTACAGTTTCTAAGAGACCAAACTCATCACAGCGCTTTAAATTCTGATGAGCAGGAGAGCCTTGAGGGTAAGTCGTTTCACCTATTCACCCCTTACACTATGACATGTTCAATTTGGGTTTTATGTGATATACAAAAAAAAAATGTTTTGAGGATTGTTGTTTTTTGCCTCTTAAACATTTGGGGAAAGTATTACATAAGTCAGAACCACATTTACCTCTATTTATATATAAGTTTAGCTATAAGCTTCACGCTAGTCTGAATTCTTTGGCTGCCTCCTATAGGTTTTCAGCCACAACCTTCACCTGCTTCATTGTCTACTTCTAAATCAAAAACTTCCACGTAAGGATGGTGCTTTCGGGGTGCTGTAGTTCTGCAGGATTTTCTTTAGGGGTGTAAGTTTAAAGGGTGCTATATGTAAAAGAGTTCATAAGCCATTATTCTGTGTTTGTCCATTGCAAAAAAGAATTGTCAAAACGCATCGAAGGTACTGGATGTAATTTGACAGAATAGACACTATAGAATAGAATAATCTTTTATTTCCTCAAAATGGGGAAATTCAGATGTAACGGCAGCAAATTGACTGGTAATATAAGCATTGGCTTCACACAAGTATCAAAATTGTAAAACCTGAATTTTAGAATTAAGAATAATATGTACAGTACATTAAGGACAAAATTACAAAAGCAGGATTTTGTGCGGTTTTAAGTGTGAACATTTTTGCACAAACTTTATGTTTGAGATGACAAAGAAGGGAAATTGAAACTGAGGTGGTTAAATGTAGGATGTGGGGTTTTTTAATGCTAAAAAAAACAAAAAACGATTTAAGATTTAGAATTGCTAACGTTAACACAACCTCCTGTTACACTTTATTTACTATGTATGATTAATTCCTCACTTTAGTTGCGATCCAGTGTATGGAGACTACCTTCAAGGTCAGCTCCAGTGACTGCCATCTTGCTGTGTCCCAGCCACTTCGAGAGATATTCCTCAACGCCTTGCTCAAGGTGGGTACTGCTAACTGCATCAGTTTGGTATGACGCCATAGAAAGGTACATGCTGGAAGCAGGGGTTTAACACAATGGATAAAAAAAATATCGGTATAAAGTCTGCATCAACTATCTGCTTCATTGTAAATATTTTAACTTGCCATTTCAAATCTGTTCAAAGGTCAGTCACTGGATGTTGTTTGCAAGTGTTGTATCATAGAACTGTACTGTACATATAACTTACAATACAACCATTTTGTCTGTGGAACTACCAGGTCAAAAGAAATTGTCTCTAATAGTTTGATCTCTGTTCATTAAATCCCATCGGTGACTTTTTCTGTGTCACGCAGAATGACAACATCACCGTACCAGAGACCTCACCGTCTCCTGAAGACATTGAACGGGCAGAGCAACTTAAAAATGAAGGTACTACCGGCAGATGTAAATACTTTGCAGCATTTCCTATAGCACATTTTTAACTGTCAAATCATGGATAGACTGCGCCTTGCAAAAACGCCCATACCCATCCACATTTTGTCAAATTACAACCAGATTAAATGTATTTCAAAGGGATTTTTAGGGGTTGAGCAATATTTCCATTTTCAACCTTTTTTTTTTCAACATTTTCAACTTTACGCATAGAGTTCAGGTAACTAATTAATCAAAAAAAGATCCTAATGAGAGCAACAAAAGATCAGCTAAGACCTGAACAGCGAAACTAATGCGTCTCACTATCCATGAGCTGACGTAATAAAAAAATGTAGCCTATTCATTTGCTCGATGTGTGATGGCACGATGCGAATTCTCTGTTCAGTTTGTTTGGATTGAGTATTAATCAAAATGAATGAAAGTTAAATGCTGCTATATATCTCACTATTATCTTTTTAAAAATTGACGAGTAAAATAGATTATGACTGGATTTTTCTTGACCAAGAACAAAAATATTATAGCACCACCACTAGATTGGATTTATACTTGGGCTCTTGCTGGAAGGTAACCCTCCGCCCAATTATCAAATCTTCTATCCTGTATTTAGCTCGGCCGTCCTTTAAATTCAACCTAAAAACATTTGTAATAAAAAGGGGTTACGGATA
Organism: Apricaphanius iberus; assembly: GCA_028564705.1. Lineage (NCBI taxonomy): Eukaryota > Metazoa > Chordata > Actinopteri > Cyprinodontiformes > Aphaniidae > Apricaphanius > Apricaphanius iberus. The sequence continues at coordinate 1,619,446 of JAPXFQ010002640.1, forward strand.
CCGCCTTCCACGTAAAGATACTTTCCGGAACAGTAGATCAGGATCGACAAGCGGCACATTAAAAGTAAAGACATTAAACCCTTCAGCTGCAGTGACGAGATCCGGCGGTTCTGACCCGCTCACACTGACATTTTATTGGCATGCCTTGGATTCACTGATTCCTCCAACGGTGACGGTTTACTGAAAATCAATACAAAGTTGTTCTGAGTGATTTCTACCCTGACAGGAGGCTTAGCTTCAGGACGGCTATGCTACCAACAAAGAAAAGCAAAAAATATTGTTTCAGGGGAAAATATTGGGACTTCTCTGCTTTGGAGACCACAATTCTAAATAATCAGATTAAAAACGTATAAAACATTTTTTAAATGTTGGATGCTTTCTCCAATATCTTTATGAAATACTACATACATGTAGAACAGTGTGGTGAAAGAACACCCCTATTGGACACTATTGTTTTTTCTTCATTTTGACTTTTTAATAGGTTGAATTGATTAATTTGATATAACATATGAATTATATATGCCCTCAGCACAAGTCTTTAGATTTATATTTGTTAAAATAAACTTCTGTTCCCTCCACTTCTGAATTTATTGACTGATTTGTGTTGGTTTGTTGTAGGGATGCACCGATACTGGTAGAGGGTATCGGCCGCGATACTGCCTAATGTATTGGTATCGGCTAACGTTAACCGATACCATGAACCGATACTTAAGATGTGGAAATGCAGCAATAATTTCACAGAAAATTTTAGTTTTTAACTTGTAAATTTAAATTCTGTCTTCATTTTTATTAATATATATATATTTTTTATCTAATTCACCATCATTTCTTTTAACAAGCAGAGAAGAAAATAAAACCTGACTCCCAATTTCTTTTGTGTGGTAGAAGTTTCAGCATTGGTACTTCGGATCGGTAAGTACTCTGTTCCAATTATCGGTATGGTATCGGTTTTGAAAAAAGTGGTATCGTTGCATCCCTAGTTTGTTGCATAACAAATCTAAATAGTTTGGGGTTAGAAGTGTTTTAAACCATTAAGCATTGTTTTTTTTCTCTTTAAACTCAATTAGGGAACAATCACATGAAAGAGGAAAACTACAGATGTGCAGTTGAATGCTACACAAAGGCCATAGATCTGGACCTAAGAAACGCCGTGTATTACTGCAACAGGTACTACATGATCAGGTCTGCATGCCGTAGCAGTAATCATCGTGGTTTTATAATTGCATGTTCTAAAAATCAATTTGCCGTGTCCTTTCTTAAATCTTCGGGCACTGACATGAGCTCCATAGGTGGCCACTGATTTATTCATGGGTGTGTTTTGTTTGCAGAGCTGCAGCTCACAGTAAACTGGGCAATTACACCGAGGCTACCGGTGACTGTGAGAGAGCCATCGGGATTGATCCAACCTACAGCAAAGCGTACGGGAGGATGGGGTGAGTTTATTACTGTAAGCTAACAGTAAAGCATGCCGAGCTAATCTCTGCATCCTGGGTAAAGAGAGGTTAAAAAAAAAGCTTTTCATTGAAAATTCAAAAAAGGTTGTGTGTCTGGTGAAAAGATAGAATTTAGGTCCTTGAGGTTTTAAATTATCTCCCAGTTTTTCTCGTGGCTAATTTCTGATTTTGAAGATCAAACATTGTTTTTTTTCTCTAATGTGCCTTTTACTCATTTTATGCAGAGATGTCGAATTGTAAAAGGCTCCGTATATATTAACTCCGACTTGTTTTTGTTTTTTTGGTGGGTCCAGTTTGGCGTTAACTGCTATGAACAAGTATCCAGAGGCGATTTCATATTTCAAAAAAGCTCTGGTTCTAGACCCGGAGAACGACACATACAAATCCAATCTGAAGATTGCAGAGCAGAAGCATAAAGAAGCTTCCAGCCCAGTGAGTTAAAACTGGAATCCTTTATTTTATTACGGATTTCTTGTTTGCTGTTAACTTACACATTATTATTTTTTTCGTTCTCACCAATACTCCCAACAAAGATTGCTGCTGGTCTGGGATTTGATATGGCAAGTTTAATCAACAACCCTGCCTTCATCAGCATGGTGAGACTCCAGATACAGTGGGGGGCAAATAGCACATCAGAAGGAAAATTAAAATAAGTATTTGACAAAAAAAGACTTAATACTTAGTGGCTAAAGTCTTGTTTGCAAGCACAGAGGTCAAATATTTATTGTAACTGATGACCAAGTTTGTGCGTATTTTAGGAGGAATTTTGTTCCACTCCTCTCTGCAGATTATTTATAAATCGCTAAGGTTTTGAGTCTCTGTGTAACTTTGAGCTTCAGCTCCCTCCATAGGTTTTCTATTGGCTTTAGGTCCGGAGACTGACTAGGCGTCTCCATGACCTTAGTATGCTTCTTCTTGAGCCACTCCTTTGTTGCCTTTGCTGTACGTTTTGGGTCATTGTCGTGCTGGAACACCCATCCACGACCCATTTTCAGTTTCCTGGCACACGGAAGAAGGTTGTCTCTCAGGATTTTACGATACATGGCTCCGTCCGTTTTCCTGTTGATGCGGTGAAGTTGCCCTGTGCTCTTAGCAGAAAAACGTCCCCAAAGCAAAATGTTTCCTCCTCCATTCTTGACGGTTGGGACGGTGTTTGGGGGTGTAATAGGCAGCATCTCTCTTCCTCCAAACACGGTGAGTTGAGTTAATACCAAAGACCTCAATTTTTTTTTTTTCATCTGACCACAGCACTGTGTCCCAGTCACTCTCTGAATCATTCAGGTGTTCATTGGCAAACTTCAGACATGTCACACACATGTGCCTTCTTGAGCAGGGGGACCTTGCGAGCTCTGGAGGATTTTAATCCATTGCGGTGTAATGGGTTTCCAATGGTTTTCTTGGACCTAGGATGATTTCTCACCTTTCTCAAAATCATTGACACCCCATGAGTGGGGATGGGTACCGATATCCGGAGCCATTTCCGACATGAACGGTAGTAACCAAACCGAAAAGCAGCGCACATTTCGGTGCCTTATTTCGGTCCCGCATTGAACGCATACAACGAACAGCGCTCTGTTTATAATTCAGCTCGCGCCACGTCAGCTCTCCCTCCTAACCAGCCAAACTACGGATTGTTGTGGATTATCGTGCAGCAGCATGTGTTTGTGGTCCTAAATGACATGGGAGTATATTATTATTGGCGTATTGGCTTTGTGGTGATATAAGTTGTCTGTGGGAATTATCCGTCCGCTTCGTTTTCTTATTATTCATATGGGACCACAAATATATTATGAATGTGACTGTGGAGTAAAAAAAACAAAGGTTAACTGATTTCTCCTATATTTTTTTTTTTTTTTTTAAAGTTGTGTGGGCGACTGTGGCTCAGTGGTAGAGTAGTTGGCTTCCATCGGAGGGTCGTAGGTTCGATTCCAGCTTCCTCCAGTCACATGTCGATGTGCCCCTGGGCAAGGCACTTAACCCCCAAATTCTACATTGTCCTACCAAGCCATGTTGGGTGTTGGTGTATGAATGCGAGTGTGAATGGGTGAATGTGGCTTCAATGTAAAGCGCTTTGAGTGGTCAGTAAGACTAGAAAAGCGCTATATAAGTTCAGTCCATTTAAAGAGCAACTGCATCTAGATTTGTCCTTTTATATACACAGAAAGTTCTAGTTATTATTTTTTTGGGGTCATATTTAGCAATGGTGATTGATTCACAGCTACTGTGATTATTTAGATTAAAGATTTTTATTGTTTGACAGACCTAATAAAAATAAAAATTAAAAATAAGAGTGTATTTGGACCATTTGTGTATGTTTAACATTCTTTAGGCACCATTTCTTTTTTTTTTTTTCTTTTCTTTTTTTTACGTGTCCTGTCTAGCAGTATGCTACTCAGAATTGGTGTCTGAGTACCAAGTACAAGCCCAACAGTTTTACTTTCCCAAGCAGAGTATTAAAGCTTCGCTGTAGTACGCCACTTGATGTATATGTATGAAAAATCTTTATTAGTGATTACTGTGGGTTCAATTTCCTGACGTCATGGACATTAAACTGAGACAAGAAGGGAGAAAGGAAGAAGGTGAAGAAAAGAAACCGGACCAGCAGAGGTGCGAACCGACGACACAAGACAGGGAGGCAAACAAAGAACACAAGAAAACATCCCAGTCCTCCACCTCTGCCGGACGGCAGAGAAACAGTAATACAAAACAAAAACAACAAACTGTACAGAACCAAACCAATAGTTCGGATCTAGTAGAATAAACTAAGAATTACACATTCACTACACACAAGCATTGATTAATGAACATAATATAAATGTTTCTGGTAAGCTCCTGTGAACAACTAACTAATGATGATAACCTCAGCTTAAGATATGTACGTCCTCACCTATATCCCCACACCTATGTGTGTGCGAGCATGCAGGTCTGAATAAGGTTTCCCCACGCAAGTGATTGATAGCTGGTGTAAGGAACCGTCAATCCGTCCTACAGGAATCGGCACAGACATGGAGGAGGCAAGAGATGTATGCATCCAGGGTCCCATAGAGTACAGAGGCCACAGGCGGATCAGCGCAAGGTCGATCACCCGCCAAGAGGGGAACAGATGGAAGCCCCAGGGGAACACCCACCAGCCGCAATGCTGGGGCCCGAGAGATCGCAGTGACGAGCCCACGGGCTCCGCCGGTAACCGGCTACGCCAGGGCGGGCCCGGATCAGGAACCGGAGGCCACGGGGACCAGGGGCACCCCGCCCCCCAGCGGGGCCCCAACCAGGGACCAGCCGACAAGGGCCCCCCGCCGCCGCCGCAGGCAAGGAGGATCCGCAGCCAACCGACGGACAACACACGCCGCCGCCACCCCGGACCAATACCCACCGCCAACAACCCGGCCCGCCTCCACACACCCACACGCCAGGGAGCCACAGCAAGAGCCACAGCGGATGTACGCCCTCCCCAGGCCGCGCCCAGCCGGCACCTGGACATCCAGATCTTCCAGCTCCCGGGTCCAGATCCCGCCCCACGTAGGGCGCCAAGATCAGGGGCCCAGCCAATGCCGGACAGCCCCACCAGGCGAACAGACCAGCCAGCAGAAGTCCTGGAACCGGCAGGAGGACTGGGCGCCAGGCACGGTCCCCACCGATCCACCGGACGGCACCAACCTGTTCTACAACCCCGGCACCCCCAGAAGAGGTGCCCCAGTCAATCCAAGGAGGACGTCGGCCCGAAACAGCGGCCGCCCGACACACCGGACCACCCAGGACCCGCCCGACATGCACCAGGACCGAGCCGGGCCGCAACCGGGACCCCCGGCCCCAGGCATCGAGAGCCATCATCAACCAGCGGGCAGGAGCAACCATCACCGACGGGGAGTGACGGGGAGGGAAGAAGATGCATCAGGCCAGAGAGCAGCCAAACACCCAACCTGACAGGTAGACATAGACAGACAGAGACACTCATACGTACCCTCCCTCTCATGCGTACACATTCTTACAAATACAGGACATACGAAAAAAGGACGCTATACACTCATTCATCCCCCCCATACGTACACTATACTCCATACTCCCAGGCCCAGGGACAGACGCCCCAATAGAGAACCCTGCCCCTGCACCCAGGAGACAGACCCCTTTGCCCACCAGGACGGGGACAAGCAGACCGCCAAGGCCCCCACACCGGCAAGAGCAGCCCACCAGCCCAGGACCCCGACCAGACGGCGTGATGTTCTATCCGGGCTCCGACCCCTGATGGTCCAACGAACAGGGGTGTGGAAAGACCCCCCAGCCTCTCTCCCCCAGCTCAATGTGGTGTTGTTGCGTGTTGTTCTAATGTGCACTTAAAACAGAGGGGGGGGACATGGGAATACTGCCGGGTACCCCCATCTCCCCCCCCGGGCCCTCAGTGTCTAGATGCGTTTAACCAGTGGGTGCCGGCACCACAGGCGAGGCCCCCACAACGGGCCCCTATAGGGGGCCCCCCATGAGGGGTCCCGCCCCCAGCGCCAATGCGCCACACCGCCAGGTCCCTACATGTGCGTTCCATGTAAATGTTGCAAGTGTAAGTGTCTAAGTTGCTCAATAAAATCGGGACCCAGGCCGCCACCGGGTAGCGAAGACGGAAGCTCCATCCCGCACCCCAGTGACGTGCCCACGTCCCAAGGCCTTGTGAATGGTAGAATGAAGGAGCAGGTGGACAGAGGCATGGGGATGGGGAGAAAATAACTGGGGTGGCCATTGCCAACCCCCAGGGAACCCTTTCAAGCACTGTTTCAAGCACCATTTAAGCACCGGCACCGTTTCAAAAGTACCGGTTTGGCAACGGGATCGGATAAAACTTAAACGATACCCATCCCTACCCATGAGACGAGATCTTGCGTGGAGCTCCAGACCAAGGTCAATTGATGGTCATTTTGTGCTCCTTACATTTTCAAACAATTGCACCAGCAGTTGTCACATTCTCTCCCAGCTTCTTGCTAATTGTTTTGTAGCCCATTCCAGCCTTGTGCAGGTCTACAATTTTGTCTCAGACATCCTTGGACAGCTCTTTGGTCTTTCCCGTGTTGGAGAGTTTGGAGTCTGCTTGATTGATTGATTTTGTGGACAGGTGTCTTTTATACAGGTGACTAATTAAGTACTTCAATGAGGGTGACTAATTAAGTGGGAGTGTCTAACCACTCTGTGGGAACTAAAACTCTTAATGATTTGTAGAGGTTAAAGTAAACTAGTCAATCTCCGGACCTTAATACAATAGTAAACCTATTAATGGAACTAAAAAAAAAACAATGATGTACAGAGACAGATTCGAAACCTTAGTGTTTAGAAATTATCTGCAAAGAGGAGTGGACCAAAATTCCTCCTAAAATATTCCAAAACCTGGTCATCAGTTACAAGAAATCTTTGACCTCTGTGCTAGCAAACAAAGATTTTGCCACTAATTATTAAGTCTTTTTTTGTTAGAGGGTTCAAATACTTATTTCATTCAATGGAAGGTAAATCAGTTTCTATCTTTATTTTAAAGTTGTTTTCAAAAAAAAATCTTTTATGTGGTGTCACTATTAAAATAAGCCTACAATTAAAATGATGCTGTTGTGAGACTTTTAATTTCTTTGTCATTGGACAAACTAACACAATCAGCGGGAAGTCAAATAATTAATTCCCCCACTGTAACTCCATTGTGCTTGAAAAAGTTTGACAAAAAAACTATGTGTCAGCCGGCTCAAGAACGCTTCTACAAACCTGCCAGAGTTCACTGCAGCAATGACGAGATACATCTGATTTCAATAGCCGTGCAGCTGCATCCAGGCCCCACAGCAAAGAATTACGATCCATGTTTTGTCATAAAACTGCCAGTGCGATCAGCTATAAATTGTTCTTATACAGTGTTTGTGTGAGATGCGATCGATTTCAGCTCAATTTCTGTTTACAGGCTGCAAGCGTGATGCAGAACCAACAAGTCCAACAGCTGTGAGTGCGATCGGGATTTTACCAATGTTTGGAATCAGCAGTTTTGAAACGGGTTTTATGACAAACCCTGCTCCATGTCTCTGTGTGCTCAGCATGTCAGGGATGATGACGAACGCAGTTAGAGGTCCTGCAGCAGGAGTGGGAGGACTGTCTGACATTTCCAGCTTGATCGAGGCGTAAGTAAAAGAATGAAGACAGAAGATTTGCACCGGTTGTAATTTTAATATACATTTTTGTTCGGTTTATGGGGCTTGGAGAGATTTCTTCCTACCAAATTCATTCCAGCTGCTGCTGTTTGTATTGATCCATTTGCATTCCATCTGGCAAGAAAGCAACTGAGCAATAACTCTACTTTTGATTTTTTTCATATAAACTGACATTATATAGTCTCTGATGAACTACAAAGCTGTATCTTTTATTCGTATAATACTTCACGTTGACTGCACGACTACTTTATTAGTTTTTTTGATTTCATTTACATGACCTATGTAACTAGTCTCGACCTTTTATAACAGTTTTTTGGCATTCCTTCAAAATGTAAAATGTCTTTGGAGATTTTTTCTGTGAAATAAGCAGTTTGTTTTGCATTTTATACCCACAAGCTTTTTCAATGTTAAAGAATATCTGACGCTGACTTTCTCTTTCTTGCCTTTTATTTATTTCTATTTTTATATTTCTTTTTTTTTAATCAGGGGCCAGCAGTTTGCCCAGCAAATCCAGCAGCAGAATCCAGAGCTAATCGAGCAGCTGAGGAACCACATAAGGAGCCGCTCATTTAGCGGCAGCGCCGAGGAGCACTCATGATTTGTTCGGGTATTCTTTCATTTAAAGGGGACATATGATTGCACTTTTTAAACAATTTATGACAAGTCTACGGCTTGCACAAAATCACTCTCAGATAAATCGATTGCAGCAGCTCAATTCTTCACAATTTCAGTCCCTTTTAGACTGAGCCGCGAAATTAGGGGGTTAACCTATGAAGGGGCTATGGGGAGCCTAAGTCTCCTCCCCTTCCTGTCGGCCCGTGGATCTCCTGGCTGAAAAATATTGAATCAAAGTAAATGGAGCGAAGTGTTATTTTCGGCTTCCTTTTGTCTTACATCCTGAATCAAACATATGTTGTACCTCAATTTAAATGATTACTTTTGGTGTGTTTTTTCACTTTAACAAGTGATTTTAGATTTATTCGATTTTAAAAATTCTCAATTAAAAAGGCTAAAAAACAGAGGTCACATATAGGAAGTCGGGGGATAATATTCGCTAGCACTAGCTAGCACTTGAACTACTCACAAAGACCTTTTAGAGCTTCGCCTCCATGCTGACTCTCACTCCACCGACTGTTTCTTCCGCAGCATAACTGCCACTTTCCAAATGGCCAGATTTATATTGGTTTTCTCCACGTTTAATGCTCATCCCTTTGTCCTGGAGGAAGGCGGCGAATCACGGCCATTTTTCCCGCTCTTCTTGTCGTAGTCTTCTTGCAGTTGTAGTGTTTTTACACAAAACCTAAAGTAAGTAAAGTATTTTACATCAAAACGTGTCTTTAAAATTCGTGGACATAGGTTCGATCAATTCCGCATTTCAAGCGGTATAATAAAATAACTTATCGCTCCATTGACTAATGGACCGGAAGTAGAATGGTGTGACTTAGGCGCCCCACTATATACAAATTCTCCTCATTGTGAAGTCACATTAAGGCACTTTTTCAAACAGCTTGAAGGAGCAAAAGATTTCTGACAGCGAAATAATGCAAAAAAGAATGTATGGATGGTTTTTATCCTTGCGCATAGAGGCAGTAGACCCAAATGGCAACACAAAAGGATGACAAAAAGGTGAAATTTGCATATGTCCTCCTTAATGCTAAGCTCTATCTGCAGACTTTGCACTGATCCAGGGCCCGTTTACAAATACACATATATAACAGCTGAATAATTTAATTGCAGACACTCTTTATTTGCCTCCGAGGAAAGAGCAACCATATGGCGCGATAACAATCTCCACACCCATTTCTTTGAGTCAAATCCCCGGCATAGCTGGAAAGAAGAGACGAGGATGGGGGCAGAAGGCACTTTAACGAGACTAAAGGAGAAGAGAAGCTGGAGATTGGACCTTTACACATAACATTCCACACAAGTGAGCCAACACCATAGACCCCTGGTGATAAACAGGAGGTGTCAATCAGTCCACCAAAAGAATATGAAGGAAATATTTTCTCCAGAGCTTTTAGATGTGGTGGTGATTATGTGTTTGATGTGATGAAGGCGAAGCTCCTGCCTTCTTCATGTTCTGAGTTGAGGATCCAGTAATAAAAAAAGTGGGAGGAATGTACTTTAACTGCATAGCAGGGAACATTGCAGCTTCTTTTCATACAAATACATTGGTCTTAGTTTGTTTATAATGTTTAATATTATTTTTGTAGTCAGAATCAACTTTTAACACTGTTATTTGCTCTATTTGAATAAAAAAAAAAGAAAACATTCAGCCCTTGAATATTATGGGAGTCACATCACAGCTGTTTAATGCATACACCTTATCATTAAGGCAACAGCGTAATTGTATTAGCAGTGTTTGCAGCCCGTTCAGTTGGTGACCAACAACATATCCCTACTGTTTGTTTCTGCATGCTCTTAAATCTGGTATTTGACATCAGATGCTTTATGGAAACTCATGTATAGCTAAGGCAGCACTTGGTTTTGTCTTAGTGGAAAAATAATAAATGTCTTAAAACTAACTACCTCATTTGTCATTTCTTTGTTTTTTTTATATAAAAATGACAAATGTGAGACATTTGAATGTTTTTGTAGCTCGTGTATGAGATCTTTCATGAATTCTGGTTGTTAAAGTCACCATTCTTTGTACATTTGGGTAGTTCAAGCTTTAAGCTTAAAGAATTAGGATATTTTTGTCTTTCTCAGTTTATGAAATAATTTGATTACATTTATCTGAGACAAAATACAAAAGTTTTATTCATGGCTCTGATATTTTTTGACAAACTTTGAAGAAGCAATTAGGGATGCACCGATACCGATCTAATGTCGTCGTTGAAGTTAACCGATACAATGAACCGATACGTAAAACCTGGAAACTGCAATAATTTCACAGAAAATGTTTATTTTTCACCTGAAATCTTAGTTTTGTGATTTAAAAAAAATATATATAATTAACAATCATTTGTTGTAACATGTAGAGAAGAAAATAAAACCTGTCTTCTAATTACTCTAAGCCAAGTATTGGTATCGCATTAGTTAAAAAAAAAATGTTGCTTCCATAGAAACAAAGTGTTCTATCTGGATCTTGGTACGAGACCAACAAATATGTCTGCCTTCCTATGACGTAGAATCATAAATGTTTCCTTAAGTTTTTACACAAAAAATCTAAAAATGTTCTTTTCATAGTTTTGAATCTAATTTTGCAGCATTTGCAGCTGAGAGTGTTCTAAGGTACCAGCTTTTCACATCTTACAACAAATCGTATCCATTCTCTTTTTCTAAATGGCTACTATGTATTTAAACATTAGTTTTCAAGCTTTAAATTATACTGAAATAGGCCCGGGCTTTGACGGGGTCATTTTGCCACATACTTTGATGCATCCGTCAATGTATGTTTAGAATTGTAGTCACCCTGGAAGATGAACTTCTCCCTCCATCTCAAGTCTTTTATAGCTTCCAACAGCTTTTTCTATCATGTTTATTTAGCTCCATCCAGCTCCCCAATTCTGCTCAACAAAGACATTCCCAGAGCATGATGCCACTTCTACCGTTTCATCTGAGCACCTTTTATGAGTTTGATACACAATTTGTAGGGCCCACATCAAACTCTAAATTTCTCTTTATGAGCTATTTTTGTTTGTAAAGATATAAATTAATGTACTTTTTTTAAATGATTTTTTTATTGTCTGGTTGCAGAGAACTATTCAGATATATATTTAGCTGAATATCACTGAACAGCATGTGTAGGAGGAGGAAAGTAAGACTAAACTATACAACTGAGAATTTGCTAAGAAAAACAATAACTGGTTTATAAATGCATGGGGAGTTTTGCCCCATGGAAACCAGAAATCATGGATTACAGTTTATAATCCCAGCCATTTTGATTAATCCACCTATAATTTAGGATGTTCATTTTAAAGAAAGTGAGATTTTGATTAAAAAAATAAATTACCAGATGTATTTCCTTAACTTTGAATGTGTTACTTCAGTTAAAGGTGATTTTTAAGGCTTTTTACAACATAACTGTGAAATATAACAACTAATGAAGTCACTTAGTTGACATGTAGAATGTAAATATATTCTACAACTCTAAAATATTTAATTCCACTATTAGAAGACAATGTTTTAAAGTTAGTATCATGAGAAAATCAATTCTGGGGTTTTTTCTTTCTTTGTAAGGACAAGCTTTAATGCTTCCCCAACTGCTTTTGGGTTATTTGTTAGAATAACTTAAAAACTACATTCTAGATTGTTTACCAAGGATATATTCAGAATCCTTAGCTTTAAAAAGTTAATTAATATAAGAGTGTCTTAATATAAAACAAAAAAAGATTTAAATTTAATATTTTTGTGAAAGTTTACAGTGGGGGCGGTGAGCTGCTGACCTCAACGCGGGACGTTTTGGGTCGGTGGATGGAATACTTCGAAGACCTCCTCAATCCCACCGACACGCCTTCCTGTTTGGAAGCAGATTCTGAGGACTCTGGTACGGGCTCTCCAATCTCTGGTGCTGAAGTCACTGAGGTTGTTAAAAAGCTCCTTGGTGGCAAGGCACCGGGGGTTGATGAGATTCGGCCGGAGTTCCTCAAGGCTCTGGATGTTGTAGGGCTGTGTTGGTTGACGCGGCTCTGCAATATTGCGTGGACATCGGGGGCAGTTCCCTTGGATTGGCAGACCGGGGTGGTGGTCCCCCTCTTTAAAAAGGGGGACCACAGAGTGTGTTCCAACTATAGGGGGATCACACTTCTGAGCCTCCCTGGTAAGGTCTATTCGGGGGTTCTGGAGAGGAGGGTCCGACGGATAGTCGAACCTCGGATTCAGGAGGAACAATGCGGTTTTCGTCCTGGCCGTGGAACACTGGACCAGCTCTACACCCTCGGCAGGGTCCTGGAGGGTGCGTGGGAGTTCGCCCAACCGGTCTACATGTGCTTTGTGGACTTGGAGAAGGCATTCGACCGTGTCCCTCGGGGTGTCCTGTGGAGGGTACTCCGGGAGTATGGGGTACCAGACCCTTTGATACGGGCTGTTAGGTCCCTATATGAACGGTGTCAGAGTCTGGTTCGCATTGCCGGCAGTAAGTCGGACTCATTTCCGGTGAGAGCTGGACTCCGCCAAGGTTGCCCTTTGTCACCGGTCCTGTTCATAATGTTTATGGACAGGATTTCTAGGCGCAGCCAAGGTGTTGAGGCGATCCGTTTTGGTGACCTCAGGATCGGGTCTCTGCTCTTCGCAGATGATGTGGTCTTGTTGGCTTCATCTGAACGTGATCTACAGCTCTCGTTGGAGCGGTTCGCAGCCGAGTGTGAAGCGGCTGGGATGAGGATCAGCACCTCCAAATCCGAGACCATGGTCTTGAGCCGGAAAAGGGTAGAGTGCCTTCTCCGGGTCGGGGATGAGGTCCTTCCTCAAGTGGGGGAGTTTAGGTATCTGGGGGTCTTGTTCACGAATGAGGGAAAAATGGAGCGGGAGATCGATGGACGGATTGGTAAGGCGTCTGCAGTTATGCGGGCGCTGTACCGGTCTGTCGTGGTGAAGAGAGAGCTGAGCCGAAAGGCAAAGCTCTCAATTTACCGGTCGATCTACGTTCCTACCCTCATCTATGGTCACGAACGCTGGGTGGTGACCGAAAGAACGAGATCGCGGATACAGGCGGCTGAAATGAGTTTCCTCCGTAGGGTGGCTGGGCTCTCCCTTAGAGATAGGGTGAGAAGCTCGGTCATCCGGAGGGGGCTCAGAGTAGAGCCGCTGCTCCTCCACATCGAGAGGAGCCAGTTGAGGTGGCTTGGGCATCTGGTCAGGATGCCTCCTGGACGCCTCCCTGGTGAGGTGTTCTGGGCACGTCCCACCGGGAGGAGACCCAGGGGAAGACCCAGGACCCGCTGGAGGGATTATGTCTCCCAGCTGGCCTGGGAACGCCTCGGGATTCCTCCCGAGGAGCTGGCCCAAGTAGCCGGGGAGAGGGAAGTCTGGGCCTCTTTGCTTAGGCTACTGCCCCCGCGACCCGACCCCGGATAAGCGGAAGGATGGATGGATGTATGGATTTTTGTGAAAGTCTTTTAACAGTTTTATAGCAAAATCCAGAGTATCATTAACATTGTGCATGTTAGTATTGGTTAAGGAATCAAAGTTTACAGAGAATTTATTAACTTAAACAGATTTACATGAGTATTGTGAAAGGAAACAATTTATATTATTCACAATTCATCTTAAAATACAGAATCATCCCGTTAAGTTGCAAAAAAAGGGAAACATTAGTGCAGAGTTCCACAGTTGGTCCATTCATATCTAAAAATGCAAAAAAACAGAAAAAGTGCTGGTAAAATGTCTAGGACTCGTTGCTCATAAACGGGCAGACCACACACACTTGTGCAATGTCATCATATTCGTACGTCCTCTTTAGAAACGTATCGGTGAGTCTCAGTCCAGAAATACTCTGAAACAAACAATAGAAAACATGAGACAACTTAAAAAAAGAAACAAAAAAGAATGTGGATAAAATGTTACTCCAGAAGGTTTGGATCGTACCTGCAGACCCTGCTCAGAGGAGAAGACTGTGAGCGGCAGCGAGAGGGAGGCGGCGGGAGTCAGTTTCCCCAGCTGTCTGCCTGAGATTCCACACCAGTGGATTGACCTCGTGCTGCACATCTCCATCACCAAGTCCATGGTTCTTTCACTGCAACATGAGGATGACAAGGGAGGAAGTCAGGTGATGCTTTTGGGTCATTAAAGTGAGAATTTTTTGTTTTCCAGCTTTCTTTTTCTTTTGTAACATTTGATCATTTCAGATCATCAAAGAAATTGCTGTCAGACATGTAGGATCATGTAGATACTCCCTAACCTGTCACCCAGTGGGACTCTATAGTGAAACAATCAGAACTATTAGATACAAATTAAGAACAAAAAATATTTTTAAAATAATGTATATAGAACATTTTTAACAACCAAGGTAGACCAAAGTGCTTCACATCATTGAATATAATCTAAATAAATCTTTAAATCTAAACATAACACTTTAAAAAAAGCAAACAAACACATTAAAATTGACATAGTTAAACAATTACATAAGCCATTAAATGCTAAATGCCATTTAAAATAAGTAGGTCTTAAGTTTGGATTTAAAACGGGGCAGATCTGTGAAGTGTTTCAGAGTTTTGGACCAAAAAGTCAATCAGACAGGTGCAGCTGATCCAGAATGCTGCTGCTCGTGTCCTCACAAGAACCAGGAAAGTAGAGCACATCACCCCAGTTCTTAAGTCCTTACATTGGCTCCCTGTAGCTCAGAGAATAGACATTAAAATACTCCTACTAGTTTATAAATCACTGAACGGTTTAGCACCAAAGTATGTTGGAGATCTGTTGTCATACCAACCCAGCAGACGACTCAGGTCCTCCAACTCTAGCTTACTAAACACTCCTAAACATGGAGAGGCAGCTTTCAGCTTCTATGCTCCACAAATCTGGAACAAACTTCCAGAATAATGCAAAAATAGTGAATCCTTGGGCTCCTTTAAATCAAATAATAAAACTCTACGATTCAGAGCTGCCTTTGAGTCCTAAATTGCGTTTTTAAATTACTCTGATTCTCATGGTTTAATTTTTATTCCTATTTTTAACTGATTCTGATTTTATCTGTTTTTACTCTATATTCTTTTGTATAAATTTGTTCGTTATATCTTCTCTTTTTATTCATGGATTCTTGTGTTATATTTGTTTTTAAATTTCATACTCTCACATACATTTTTTTATTTTATGCTTCAGTTACTAAATGCATTTATTTTGGCGATGATCCGTTTCAATTTTCCTATTTTTGTTTTGTATTTGGTTTTATTGCCACTGAATCATGTAAAGCACCTTGAATTGCCCTGTGTTGAAAGTGTGCTATATTAATAAAATTGCCTAGCCTAATATAGCGTGTTTATACTAAAAAATAAAAGTTTTTTTTTTACAGCTTTATTATATTATATTGGTTATAGAAAATTATTTTATGGGGGTTTGCACCTGCAGTTGGTGATTTTACAGACGATGTTAAAAGGTTCTTCCAGGTTTACAGTGTCAGGGATCACCTCCAACGACAGCCTAATGTCTCCATACCCCGGAGCCTGGAGGACACACACAGACGAGTGAGCAGGATGCAGTAACAAGAGCACACTGATCTATATGTGGTGGAGGAGGCACCCATGAGGGGAGGGGAGGCAACTCTCCTACCATTCTCTGGAGCTGACTGGTCTGCAGCCTCCCCCTCTCCCCGAGGTTCGTCTTCCACACAATGTCGAGCTTTCCGATCACGGTCACGCCCTTGATGACGCCGGCCTTCTCTGCGTACTCCGGCTTCGGCTTCAGGCAGTACAGGTACTGCCGCGTGTCCATAGGCTGCAGGTAGGACATTTTGCCAAACGTGGACTCTCTGCCGGGTGATTAAAGGACTGATGAGCATAAGAGGAACTTCCACAATTTATTGGAGAAAGAAGGAGCAGGTGCTTTTACCCCTGATCCCCGCATGTGACAGAGTTGAGCTCGGTAACGTTGTACATCATGGAAGGTTCTAGAGATACTTTCTCCATGAACATTGGAGAGGTGGTGATGTTCTGGATCTGAGCTTCCAGAAACACTTCGTCTGTCTAGAACGGAGAAGGTTTGGAGGTTTACACGAATATTTCTCCTAAGTGTGACACATTCTTCTAGGTGAACTGAGCCACATATTACTTATTTAAGGTTAGCTTTCGTAATGGCTTACTTTCTCAAAGGATAAGTTCCCATTTTTGAGTACCACTTTGGAATCACATTTGCTTTCCCTCATCAGTGGTCTTTTAAAAACTCTGACCAGCCAATATTGAGTTTAGCTTACTTCCATTATTCTTCAAGTATTATAAGACATAAACAGAAAATTAAATGTTGTGTGTTTATAACTTAATCATGTCAGGACATGTGAGAGAAACCAGTTGCTATAAGTCGTTAGCATCCAGTATTAGTGATCAGCGCAGCCAGCATTACTAAAGCTGCAGTCTCCAGCTCTAATAACCAGGGTTTGTTGATTCTTTCATCAACTCTTAAGACTTCTAAATGACAGCTGACATCTACAACATTTGAAAGTCAGAATGGTAAAATACTCCAGGAAATTTGCTTTTCACCGTTTAGCCTGTTACCTGCTGAAAGTCTTGGTCTCGCACAACCTAACATCTTCACATGTCGTAGAAAAGTTTCCATTGAAATAGATCCTTATCGTCGTTTGCTTCTTCTAAAATTCAACTTTAAAAACCTCACTGATGTTTAAAAAGAATTTACTTTGGTGTGTTTTTCATAGTGGCGCCACGGCTTGGTCAATGGAGCTAATCAAGCTATTCGATTCCAGACAACAGAAAACTTATCTTAACTTCTATATGTTTATAATTTTCCTCTTACTATTACCACAGAACGATTGTTCAAGCCTTTACTGTATGAGGTAATGGGTAAAACCCTCAGTGGTAAGACAATGCACATCTTTAAAGGTTAACTGGGTTGTTGTATTTCACCAGTGTGGCAAAAACAGAAAACATAAATAATCAGAATCCGTTTTATTCGACAACTATGACGACATACATTTACTTCCGACAGATTGTGTCTTTCTAGTGCAAAACAAAGAATAAATGAGAAATGTGAGAAAAATTTGAACCAAATATAAGACAATTCAAACCAAATAAAAGAAGATCAGACCAAATATAAGAAAACCACACTGAATAAATTACTTTTTTACTCTTAATGTGCATTAGATGAGCTGCACATGCTGATAATGCAGCTGGTTTAAATGGCCTTCTTCCAAACTTTTCCTTAACTCCCCAGACGTCCAACAAAAATGTATACTTCCTAGTAATAAGAGACATTGAACTTTGTAATATACTTGGTGTTCCAGATAAGCTAAAATTTGTTTAATTTGCAGAAAACTCATGATTTTTGTGTCTGACCACTTTGGGTGAAAAATGATCAAGAAAATCTTCCTGTGTTTTAAAATACTGAAAAAAACGTGAACTTCTCCTTTGAGCTGTGACTGAACAAATAAACATTTGTCTATCATATTTGCCCAGTGTCCCTTTTTAAACAACAGTGTTAGTACAAGTGCTGAGCTGCATGAAAAGCAGAGGCTGCACAGTGATAGTGATCTTGGTTTGATCCCCCAATGATGAAATAACTATCTTTTTTGTTTGGCAGGGCAAAAATTGTTTTGTCCTATATAATACAATTGGTGTGGTATAAGGAAGAAATTATAAACTGAAGTAATAGATTGGCATACAAGAAGATTAAAACACTGTTCAGAGCATTTTGGCCCCACGGACTGTCACAGGTAGAGCTGGGTATCGTAACAGTTTTCTATAATCGATTTGATTCACAAGAGTTATAATCAATTATCACAATCCAATCTCTTCCAAATGGCTACTGATATGGATCAGTGCTATTAATTTTTTTTTTTATTTGAGCTGTTCCCTGAAATACATGACTGTAATTCGACTATGCAACACTGGGTGGGGTTACAGTTCGCCGAGAGAAAACTGTATCAACCCTTTCAGACCTGAGCCTTAAAATGCCTGTCTGGACTTTTCCATCATATTTTAGCCGTAGAAAGAGAAGACGATGTTAAACAATTAAATTGATGCTTTGATGTTCGAGCCAATTTTTGGGGAATTTTTATAAAAATTGATTCAGAATAACTTTTTTTTTACTACAACATAGCAGTAGTCTAAGAAAACTGATAACCATCAGCACTTTAATATCAAAAAGGTATAGGTTAGTCAAATTTGAACTGCATTATCTTACAATACATTCCGATTCATGAAAAGTTTATTTTGTATTATTTTGATAACTTCCTTCCTGTTGATACTACATATTAGATGTTTTAGATGCTATTTTGGTACTGTTTTAACACTCTAGGCAAACAAGACCTAGATGGCAGTAAAAAAGTTAAAAGGCCAATTTTAGCAGTTTTTTTAAGGGGATGTTCAGTTTTTTTTTTTTCAACCTGGACCTGATTTTAGCAATTATTCTGTTCATTTACTCGCCCAAACAAGTTTGGAGCCACTTGGAGTGCTTCTGGAGAGGTTTATATCCAGTCGTGATCCGTGTAAATCCATATAATGGGAATCAATGGGGACAGGAGATTTGCCACCTATAATAAGTCATTATCTGCCCCAAAAATCCTTAATTTAACCATGTCTTGTTATTAATCGTTGCACGACTCCCCTGGGAGTTCAGAAGTACTTATTAGTTCTGTTTTGGGCTGATTTAGAGGCAATAATATAATTACATTACATCACTGTTGTGCTCCATCCTGGTTGTAGTCTGAGCAGGACTTTCACTGAGCAGTCAGCTAGACAGAACTTGCTACTGCAGGCATGAGCATAGTTAGCGTGTGCGAACTATGCTGAACTCAATGACCAATTTAACTAAGTTCCGCTTCCACAGGCTCCCATCATTGAAAACCCATGTTACTGTAAGTTGGAATCAGTTGGAATAAAAGCCTGTAAAACACCCAGGTGCTAATACCTTAGCAAGTCTTAGACGTTCCGAACTCAAAGGGGAATATCGCTAACTATTCATAATAAAACATGGTTAAATGAAGGAGTTTTGGGGCAGATAATGCTTTATTTAGATGCAGCAAATCTCCTGCCCTGATTGACTCCCATGAAATGGACATACGCTGATCACGACCGGATATTACCTTCTCAACAAGGACTCCAAGTGGCTTCAAACTTGTCTGAGTGAGTAACTGAAAAAACAAAACAACAAAACTTCTCCTTTAAGTTTCTATCAGCGGGTTCTCTGACTCAGTTACATGATAAGTTATTGCAATGCAAAGATTTGTATTTTTATTTGAGCTGGTTTTATCCCAGGTTTGTTTTTCATCTTTTTGTGTGTGCGTGTGTGGAAAGATGAAGTTTATTTAAACTGTAATTTTCAAATCAGAATTGAATGGAAAATGCAGTTTAAACTGATATCGATAGGAGCCAACACCAAGTCTTCCTGTTTCAGTCACAGCATCCTCATCGAAGAATGCTGTGGTTGTCCTGATTGCCAGTTGATTTACGAATCTATAGTTTTCCGGTATTAAATTTTTTTTCCAATTAAAAATACTAAAATAAAGAAATAAATTCAATGAAACAGTATAAAAAAAGTAAAATAAGCATTTTCCACTAGTCTTCCTAACATGCTGCATTGAGGGGATTGTTGTTTTGTTTGTCATGCAGTACAGTCGAAGCCTTGGGAAAACCAGAACACTTTCCAGTTGTCACTTTTTTTTCTGTGCAACCTCCACCATACAAGGTGAAATTCCGTTAGGAAAAAGCAGAGATTAGTTCAGGCCTGCAACTCAGAATAAAGGATCTGAGAGAACCGCTTAGGAGGGATTGATTATTAAATCACAGAGCTCAGCATGTCTGCTGCAAGCAAAGCCATTCAGAGAAAACCCAAAATTACTGGAAGGAATCAAAATGTTACATTATTCATACGTGCATTGTGAAACTATTTCTTTCCCACGAATAACCAAAATAATGTCTCACATATTTTTAGTGATTTGAAATGCAATTGCTGCGGTCCCCACCCAAAACAATTCCAACACCGCAAACGTCCATTTTTTTCTCTCTCCAATTACAGTGCAGAGTAAGTGCAAGAAAGTATGAGCGTCCAAAGAAAGGGTAATAGAACACCAATGGAAGTCGACTGTTTGTCAATACCGATGTAGCCGTTTGGGATCTACATCGATGTTCAAACATTTGCTCCCCTTTTCTTTCAATTTGGCACCTTTCTGTGGGCTCGGAAAGACCATGGATCTTGCAGCACCAGAAAAGGATTAAGAGAAGCGAATGTTCAGCCATGAGAACAGAAGAAGGAATTACCACAGAACTGAGGTCACTCTAATGGAGAAAATAAAAAAGACATAATGAATGAGGTTACATGCAAATGTTGGTGACAATGAATATATGCAGTTTAATATAAAAAAGAGAAGCTACCATAAAAATGAGGGTAAAACAATTGCCTCTACTTAAAATGAACCCTTCATCTCCAGCTTTGAGCTCACAAAGAGCAGTTTAACATATCTGGGGATTCAAGGCTTTTTAAGCAGCTCTAATCCAAAAACTAACTGCTCCTAGTAGAAGCTGGAAGTATGTTTCAGATTATGGCATGCAATACGACAGTAAGCACAGCAAGTACTAGTGACGGTGAGCGCCGTTTACCTCTGCGTTGTAGAACTTCGTCTTCACATCCAGCGGCTTCAAAACCTGATTGAGAATAGATTGAAAGCTAAATGCGGACGCTTTATCACACTGCGCTTCCATTTGGGGGAACAAGGAACGGGTATTTACCGATAAAAAAATAAATAAAGGCAAGTCTGACTCATTGTTAAGCCTTAGAATGACTCTACAAAGAAGTGAGCAAAGCTACAGGTCATTCCCCAAAGGGAGGGCAGATGACCATAAGTGGGGACGGGTAATTGCATTTGCTCTGTTGTAGGTCTGTGGCATTTCTCGCGTCTCCTCCAAGGCTGCGCGTGATCTTACCGCCACCGTCTAACGGGAACACTCAAACATAGCTCACCTGGAATTTGAAGAACTTCCGAAAATAGAGCTTCTCCCCAAACTGAGAGGTGTAGCTGACCGCACACACCAAGCTGCAAGAAGGAAGAGAGCACGCTTCTACGTCAGCAGCGTTCACAAAAACAGCAGAGTTCACAGCAGGCATTAACACTGGCATGGGCGAGGGAACAAACGGAACATAAACGGGACTCACATGTGCGTTCCTATTTCTTTGACTTCGTGGTGAATGACGTCATCGATGCAGCACTCGGGTTTGAGCTCTGCTACCGCCGAGTTTGACGCCGACAGATTGAGCCTCTGTGAGCTCGTCTGTAGATCAGCCTGTTGCGAGTCAAGGACCACGTCACGATAACGTAAGGACCACACGTCAAAAGGTTTCGGGTTCGCGTCGAACCGTTACCGTACCTTCACGAGAATGTCTTTCACCACTTGGTTGCTGTCGTTGTGTACGCTAATGTAACTGGAGAAGGTCTCGCCGAGGAAGATGTTCCTAAAGGGCGCAGAGAGGGGATCGTGTGGAACAAAAAGGA
This sequence comes from Apricaphanius iberus, assembly GCA_028564705.1. Taxonomy (NCBI): domain Eukaryota; kingdom Metazoa; phylum Chordata; class Actinopteri; order Cyprinodontiformes; family Aphaniidae; genus Apricaphanius; species Apricaphanius iberus. The sequence continues at coordinate 1,641,156 of JAPXFQ010002640.1, forward strand.
CTTGAGTCGTTCTGAAATAAGAGCGGCCACGAGAAAACCGGACGTTTCTTACCCAAAGTTCTGTGGTAAAGTGAGCATCTCTCCCAGCATTAACGTCTCGGCCCCTTTGATGGTGGAGGGGTCCTCCCTCATTAGTTCTGCGAATAAGTCCCCTGTGAGGAAAAGACTGACGTGTTTAAAAGGATACGACTCTGAGCTTCATTAAAGCAGGAGAACTAAACCAAACAGCGAGCAAGAAACCAGACAGTGAATGGGTGCAGTAATCAGGAGCTAAGTATCATAATCATGTATCTGTTTTCCTCCTGTATCTCCCTCTTTCTACCAAAGAGACTGGATGAAAAAAAAAACAGATTTGGTCCATGAAAGTGTAAAATGGGATGTCTTTTTTTAATTCAAGATGGTTAGTTTTCACTTTTTTTAACATAGTTGTCTGCTTTTCTTGTCTGAGCCAAGTAAATTTTTTTTTTTGAAGGGACAGTTTTCTGTACAGCGATCATCCATTTTTCAAATTGTTTTGTTCATTTATAAAACATGTCTTCCAGTTGCAGTGGTAAATGTTATTTGGGAAAGTAAAGGGCATTAATATCAAAATAGCTGAAAACTGTCTCAAAAAAACGAGTGTTTTTGTGGTAATCGTTAACATTTATGGGGCAATTTATTTTCCAGCAAGATTTAGTATCGGGATTCGTGACAGGCATACGTGTTCATCCATCATAATTTCATGCAGCACTGGTATGATCTACTGTCCGGGTGATTACCTGACCACCTGTTGGCACTCGTAGAACATTGAAATGTGATTCCGAAATGATTAGTTGGGCTTGAATTGCGACGTAAGTAAAGTATCTCGTCTTAACGGATTAAAACAACCGCTTCCACACTCTTGATCCCAGTAAACCAGCACTATTCAAAACAGGGGAGCTCCACATGTAACCAATGTATTTATTACCAAAGCAGAAATACATGGCTGATTATATATATATATATATATATATATATATATATATATATATATATATATATATTTCACCAATACATGTTATTTCAAACCAGCAAATTAGGATTTAGATAAATCAAAAACACTTATTTTGTGAAACATATACACTAGTAATTAACTTACCCAATTTAAACTGTACTTTTGAGTCCTATTTAGCTACATGTTGGGCATTACTGACTCCTACCACACACATGGGTACTTTCTGAGCACGAAACAATAAAACTGCAACTTTCCGCCCCCCAAAACTACATAATGGCAGGAGTGGATTCCTCAGTGCAGACCCAATGAATCAGATTGCTGATTATTTCATTAATCTACCCCACTGAACTAAATATTAAAATACTTCAGGATGTCCTACAGAACGGGCTTTTTTTTCCTCCACATTATATTTGTAATTAGTTTGCCATCCATACTTATACTATCCACAAGATCAAACCTTGCTCTGTCTATATGTCTGACTCCAAGTAAAATCATATGACAAAACTATCTGTTTTGCACTGCTGATGTGAAACGTAACAAATACTTATTTTATCCAGTTCAAGATGCATTTTCACTTCTCTGCTACTTGTATAAATAGAGATGCTACCCAGAGATGTCGGTAAGATTTATGGTTTCTGTGGCGTTCAGTTATGAGTGCACAGAGTCAAGCTGCAGTTTAAACAGGAAAAGAAACTCCCAAAAAGTCTCAAATTTTGACCCAACATTATCAATCTAGAGATGGGTTTAAGTTTAACTCCATCATGATAGTTCCTGTTTTAACCTGGAAGGTTTCCTTTATATTGAAATTCTGACCGTATGTATTAGTGCTCCAAATGATTTGAATATGATCCCCTAAGCAAGCCTAGAGAATGTGAGTGGACAACAGGACACTATTTTGGAGAGTAATCAGGTCATCATAGAAGAGATCAAAAAGTCACAGTACCAAGCCCACATAACTCTGGTCTAAGAGGTGTTATTTACACGATAAGATGTGCAATGAACAAGTCATGTGGGTATAACCTGACAAATCCCCTATTACAACAGAAATACCCAAAAAAGGGAAATCTATGAATGCTCACTGAAAGGAGCAGATTCCCTAAGAGCATACGGAACCTGCTTGTCTTCCAGAGGTGGACAGTGAGATGCCATTTGTTGAGAATTTGTGCAAAAAAGTTCAAATTAAATAAGACAGGATGTTGAATAGTGAAGTTTCCAACGATTGCCCTCAGTGTCCAATTTTCCTTTCACTAACCTACAACATTTAGGTTATAAATGAAGAGGAACTTAAGAAACATTAAATAATATTATGGATGTCTCTATTCTAAAAAAAAAAAGAAAAAAGAAACAACCAGAAGGAAACAAACAGGACAACTCAATTCTACCAAGGTTCATTACTGTGCACTCACCTGGCAGGTCTCGATCTTCACACGTCACTGGTAAGTTTGTGAAGAGAGTCGGCTTTGTTAACCGCATCACTGTAAAGTAAAGTGGTTTGGATTATTGACGGGTCACACTCTGGGAAGTAGTTATTGGTAGGGATGCACCGATGAAGATACTGGTATCGGGGCCGATATACCACTCTAATATCCTGACCCGATGCTTAAAATGTGGAAACTAGGGCTGCAACTAACGATTATTTTCAGAACCGATTAATCAGTCGATTATTTTTACGATTAATCGATTAAACGCTTTTATTAACAATTATATTTGGCTATTATTTTCACCTATATAAATTATTACAAACAGTTTTTTTCATTAAGAACAATGTAAACACAAGAGAATTGTGCAGTTCACTGCAATCTCTTTTATTGGACCCGAACACAGTTAACAGTGTAAAATGAGCTTAACAGTGCAAAATATTTGTCCAGAATAATTTTTTAGGCATGAAAATACAAAAGGAGGTAGAATTCCATAAAAATTAATGTACAGCATATGTACAAAAATATCTCACTCCAAAGAATTGTGATTAAATCAAAATCGTGACAATATAATTGAAAAATCGTGATATTCTATTTTTGCCATATACCCACCACTAGTTTGAGTTTGTTTAATTGAAAGGAGAAGATCCACATTTAAAAAGCCACAATTACTGCAACACCCCAGAGACCATGACAATGCTTTGTTTAGTGAAGGTAGGTTAAATAATTCTGAGAGCCCCAATGTACAATATACTTCCCAAATTAGTCAGCCTCCTTCATTCCTGAAATGAAAATGTCTGGCTCTCACTGTGTTGTTGCGATGTTTTCTCTTTAAGTGATTTAACGCGTTTATGGAATTGCGATGACTTGCGTTGATGCTCTCCGTGCAAACTTTGAAAATGACGTTTATTTGCTCTTTCTCTTCTGGTAAAAAAAACAAATGAGTTCCATACAATGGATCAGGATGTTCTCTTCGGAACAAAATCCTCATTTACGCTAGATTAGCATCTCCTTTTGACGGAGACGGATTGACCCAACGCAATTATCCATTAACGCAAGGGCTCTCCGTCACCTACGCAAGGACGCCCAGAGTAGAGGCCCAATTTTTAACTATCCATCTAGGTCACCGGAGAGCGTATGCATCTGATTGGTTTCAGTAACAGCCAGAGATTGCTTCACCAGAACAGGGCTCTACAGATTTGTGAGAGACAGCAGACTGCAAAATGTGAGTTGTGCATAATTCTTCTTCGGGGCGGGAATGGGGGGTTCACAAAGACAACTGCTGCGTTCACACTTATGATGCTGAAACATGCAAATAACCTTGATTGGCATATATGGTTAAAAAAAACAATACTATTATCTATCCAATTATATAAAACGTATAAATTCATAGAAATTATAAATCAGAATATGATAAAAAGTCAAAATGGCAGACTGGCCCAACGGCGGGCCGTCGGAACGTTATGGAGTTAAGGTAAAACGTGATTATAAAGCAACTAATCGATCACTTAATTAGTTGTCAACCATTTTGAAAATCGATTATAATCGATTAGTTGTTTCAGCTCTAGTGGAAACCCTGCAATAATTTCACAGAAAATTTTCTTTTCCACTTTCAATATCAAAGCTTGTGCCTGCAGCCTTTTCATAGAACTTGGTCGAAATCAAACAAAGGCTCCATGCTTTACTCGTTGCTTCCTTTATATAGATTCAAGAAAATATTCTTACACCCATGTCTTGCCAGATTTAATGTCATTGCATCAGTATTCAAGCGCAATGTATCGATTTTTATTTTATCTTTTATATTTTGAATGGACCCATTAATTATAACTTTTCTTTTAACTTTCGTTCAATTGGATCAACTAGATCTAGCAATAAAACCGGATGTCTTATGTATCAAACAGGCTGGAGTCTTTGCTGTGACAGTTTTTCTACAGATAAATTCAGTTTTAGAAAAATCACAATATATAGTATTACTCAAAGTATCTACTTGGCCATTTTAAAGTCATTCAAAGTCTGGCAGCCAAATCTGGAAAAAACAATCTAATTCCACATTAGGTATTGCAGGAAAGCAATATGATGATATAAAACAACTACATTGAGGTTTGTGATATGTCAATTCAAACTCCACAGATTATGTGTAATGCATAATCATATTCATGTTTAATGGAAAACAGCATAAACATCAAACTGATAAAGTGTGAACAAAACTGATCGTGGTAGATCATTCGTCAATAATCTGTTGGGGTTCATTTATATATATATATATATATATATATATATATATATATATATATAGTGTTATTGAATGAATATTTATTGGGGGAAACAACACAGTTAAAGCTGACACATGCAAATAACCAGAGGAAAATATAAGACAATGTTTGTCTTCTGGGGGAATAAATAAATGCTCCATCCTCTGTACTTTTAAACCCTGTATTAAATGCAGTAATTTACCATAAAATGTCAGCGAATATGTAAAATACAACAGGTGTTATAAGTTTATGAACAGCTACAGCAAACCTTCATTTTATATTAAACAAGAAAGTGTTTTAAAGTCGCTAAATGCGCTTTTAGCATCTAAGAACAGAAGCGACTGCCTAAAAGAAATTTAAATAACTATTTTTTTACTGCTTAATATATTCCTTTCTGATATCCTACGTGATGTGGAGCTGCACTTACCTTTTAAAGCGAGCAGGTGTTCTTGTTTTGCCTGATTTACATCCATTTTGGCTACAATTTTAGTTTGATCCAATTAGCCGCTAGGCTAAAAGGTTGTTTATCTGCTAACTGCCAAACTTTGACCCCACCGGAAGTGAAACCTTTCTTCGTTCATGTCTCAATATGGAATATTGCCTCTAACCGTTCAGAATGGGAACTGCAAAAAACCAATAGACACAAAAAAACAGAAACCTACTGTATTTCACAGCTTCAATTTACTTGTCTTTTCTCAAAACCAAGATGATACGACTGTTGAATCCCCTGTAGCAGGAACATCAAAAACTGCATTTCTTCCGCCAATGTGATTCATATAGATAGATAGATAGATAGATAGATAGATAGATAGATAGATAGATAGATAGATAGATAGATAGATAGATAGATAGATAGATAGATAGATAGATAACAAGCCCAACCTGTTTTTCTGTTCTTTAAACATATGTGTGTCAATAACAACACAATGACGCTGTTCTGTCATATAACACAGTTGTTCCTTATGACATCTGTGATAATTTTACTAAAGTAAAACTAAAAAGTAGCCATTCAAAAAATTACTTGAAAGGTAAAACAGTAGTTGGTAGAAAGGCTACTTGGGTGTTGAATTATATACAGACAAATGTAAAACGTTTTTAACAGATCCTGACTAAAGTGAAAACTATTTCTACACATAGCTAATATAATTACAAAATAACAAATTTTAAGCAGATGAAAAACTTTTTAAAGTCTATGTTATCATTGTATTAAAGTTACAATAGTGAATGATAAAAATATCAAAGTATGTCAAAGTAAAAAGTACTTTCAGTGACCGCTTATAGTGTTTACTGTATATTTACCTGACCTCAAAATCCAACAAGCTCAACGGACAGAAAATTACATAAGAGAACCCAATCTTGTCTAGAAACAGGAGGTCTCCTTTAATGAAATGTAGATGCATGTCTGTGTTTGATGTACACAGCAAAAACAGATGTGTTAAAACTGACATATGTCCTAAGTGTGATCGGGGACAACACATGTTAAGTTAATTTTAAAACATTGTGTGAGACAGTTTTGATCATTTCTCTCGTGAAACTGTTAATATATTTGTATGTACATATTGATATGCATTCCTTTTGTTGCTTAATGTATGTTTGATTTTTCCTGTTTATTTTATTTTAAAACATTAAAATTTCCTGTAACACTTTCACTGTGTCAATCAATTGACTGGAGGATTACACAGTGTGCTAAAATATACACAACACGTGTAGTCCCTGATCACACTCAGGACATGTGTCATTTTAGTCATTTTTGACATTTTGCAGTGCACTTTATGGTTGTTATTCATTCACTTAAGTTACTTACAGTGGGTAGCTTCCAGAAATGTACTTATGTAAGAGTAGCTCATACCACATACTAATATTACTCAAGAAAAAGTGGAAAAACATGTAACTGCAAAAAAAATCTTAAAAGTTCTTTCTTTCCAATAGGTTAATTAAGTGAATGCAACTGAGTAAATTTAATTAGTTACAACCCAACTCTGCTTTGTACTCTCAATGTTGCTTTTCACTCTATAGCTCCAGTATCAAGTAGAGTACTGCTGTCATAAATAATAATAATAATAACAATAATAATAATAATAATAATAATAATAATAATAATAATAATAATAATAATAATAATACATATTCAAGAATTTCATTTATTATAAAATATCACGGATGTTTGAAAGGTTGTAAGATTTACTGAATGCTCCTCTCTACTGACATCTGCTGGCATATACTTGCAACACAACAGGTAGCCAACATTACTCTGTAACTTTCTATAAAAACCAGTGACATTCCCATCTCAGCATGCATCCAGCAATGGAAAGAGCAGATATCTAGCGAGTTAGAGGTCAAACACTGTTTTTCCTGATGTGCAAAGTGAGAGAGCAAATAAATGGGCAATGAATCCCATATTTACCCTGCCGTCAGCAGCCAATTAGAAAAGTATGAAATGTTTAGTAGTCACAATGCAGTTCACAATGGAATTGAACATTGTGTGGGTTTCCGGGTTTTGTTTGTTTATGTATCCTTCCTGTGTTTTTTTGTTCTCTTGTCCGATTTACTTTTTGAATCGCAGTTTATTTAGCTTCCTGGCTCTGCAGAGTCTTTGTTTATACAATTATTCTTCATAACTTGCCCCCACGTGTACCTGCACATGGATGAAGGTATAACAAACCAGGATAACCCTGGAGCAATTATCAGTGTAATGCACTTAGATAAAGCTCAGGTGGACAATGTATCAGTGATTTAAGTGATAAATTATGACATTTAATCTGGGATACAATGTCAGGATAATAGAATCCTCACAGTGGGGCGACATTTGTAAGGACCCCTCACAGGCAGACAAGACCAAATGATTTTTAATTTGTAATGATGAAGAGAGACATAAAGGGTACGAAGTAATTTTATTGCAAGTGTCACCACATACATGTAAATACATTTTTGTGTGTGACAATAATATATCATTTTTTTGTTTTTAATAGATGTGCAGATAAAAGTGGACGGATCAGACGTCGTAGAGCAGAACGGTGACTGGAGCACTCAGCGACATGTTGTGTATGATCTGCTTGGAGCAGACGTTTTCATCCTCCTCGTCCTCCACAAAGAGAGACAGAAAGCGCTCTAGCTCCCAGGGTACTTCCTGAGTCTGCGAGGCCAGCACACGCACGCAGCTCACATCCTTCCTGAAGACAAACTTTTTCGCTCCCGGCGGAGCACACAGGCTCTTCCCATCATCACCATCACCGCTCTGAGAGGTGATGAAGGCGTCAATCTCCTCAGCCTTCTCCATGATGAAGACACGCACGTTCCTTTTGCTGTAGTTGCTCATCTGGCAGGCAGTGCTCATGTTCCCCATGTTGGAAGGTGAGATATGACAGGACGCGCAGGTTCACTGGAGGCTGTAAATGTGACAGAAAAAGAAGAAGAAGAAACATTTAAAACAGTTTGAGTTTCTGCCCATTTTATTGTATAATACAAACAGAACTGCTCCCACCAAACTTAATGATGTTAACATCCCTGCAGTAATTTGCACTGTCTAGCTCATTAACATTTCTACTGTTATTTGCACAAGTTTTCACAGTTTACTGTATATTCTGCCATTTCTTGGAAGTAATACGTTGACTTTTCAATGTACAACTACACATTGACATTTTGTACACATTTCTAAAGATTTTAAATTATCTGTGTTGCACTTTCACAATTTTTTTTTTTAACACAAATACAATTTGCCATGTGTCACATCACCCTAAACACATCCTCTTCATGGTAAGACATGGCAGTGGAAGCATCATGCTATGGGGATTATTTTCTGCCACAGAGTTATTGAAAAACACCTAGAACCAGGGGGTGATGACAGCATCATGGTATGGGAATGAAAGATCCCAAGTGTTCCTACCTAATTCCCATTCTGGGCATTGCTCTTCCTCTGCCAACTGTGGGAGGGCCCTGCACTGAAGCTCAAGCCTCCTTCCTGCTTATTGAGTTAGCAGGTCCTTCTTGTCACCTGAGGGGGCAGGGTTTCCCTGGCTGGAAGGATCACGTTATTCCAGCCATTCCAGTTATTCCTCCCTAATCCTTCAGGTTCCCCAGTCAGCCAGGCGGAGGCAGTATACAGCCCAGAACTGGTGCATGTTTTTGCGGGAGTAGCTCACATTAGCTACTCAAGGGAACACGGGGAGAACATGCAAACTCCACCGATGATATGGAGGAACAAACACACCCTCAGCACCCACAGCGTCCCCGGCAGGAATCGAACCCGGGACCTTCTAGCACTACCGGCTGCGCTACCATGCTCCCCACAATGGGATGATTTTTGATTAAAACATCATCACAAAAGGTGAAAAGTTTGTATAACTTTCCATCCACAATCAGGATTATCTACAACTTTGTTTCGGTCAATCACATGGAATTCAAATGCACACAAATAGATTCATGTTTGTGGTTAAAAGACGAAAAAGACTTAAAAAAACAAAACAGCCAAACATCCAATGGATATTCAAAGGAAAGCACTGTTGTCACATTTGAACAGACAATTGTTAAGTCCGAGCCATGCAGTACTTAATGTTAACAGCTGTCACAGTCGTTGGTCATTAAATGTAACCGTTCAAGCTAAACGGTGAAAGCTGAAAAGAGATTAATGATGCCAGATTTGAGGAATTGCAGATATATATGTACATGTTTTGTGAAAGCCGTTAAACCGACATCAAGTTCAGAAAGCAAATGTTTGAGGCAAAAGACTCTTACCTGCTCTTTCAGCGAAGGCAGCGAAAACTGGTGCACTGCATTTGTCTTCCTCCCCTGAGCCATTGGGGCAATAAGGACTCAGTCTGATAATATGCAAAAAAGCTCCTGGTATCACTGGGTCACATAATGTGTTTGTTTTAAAAGGTCAAAGGCTTTCTTCATATGTGACACCTTGGAGACGCATGAAATTATCCTCATATCTATTCAATGTTTAGCAAAAGTGAATGAAAGGTTTATCTAAAATTGTTACAATTTACAGCAGGGTAAGACTTCAATGCAGTCTGAACTATTTATTTGCATAGATAACCCAGTTCAACAGTTGTAAGTATTTCTGGAGGAAAAGACTTAATTTGGGATCTTGGGAGAATACTCTGTTGTAAAGTCACCTCAATAGATTTAATATGGAGCTATGCATTATACTGGGTCTGGAAACAGTTACTATATGGAACTATATCATTTATAATTAAAATAAGTTCAATCATCCAAAAGATTATAAAAATATTACAAGAGTTATAGATGTATCTTTTGGAGCACCTCCATCATGTGGTTACATCTCAGTGCTTGCCAAAAGTGTTCATAACCCCTCAACTTTTTTATTTAAAATTTTTCTCACATTTAAACCATCATATTCAAGATGTTTATTAGGAGTTTATGCAATAGACAAGCATTTAAGAGTTTTACATGTGCAAATCTGAAAAGTGTGACTCCTGAAACGTATCTACCTGCATTTACTCTGATACTCCAACAAAAATTGTTAATCATCAAATCTCAGTATAGATCCAAAGATTTTGAAATAAGAAATTAATTCCCAAGAAACCATGGTAATGAAGCCTTTACTTTCAAACCATGGCTGTTTCAATTCTGTTTCACCTGCTCTATATGAATGGTACTTCTCTCTGACGTCCTACCCTCATCAATACAAGTCCTTAGCCTATTATTTCAAATCTTTCTTTTGCACACTCTGGCTGCATTGGTTTTTTGCATCAAACTGAGGAACTAAGGTATGCTTCAACATTACACACTCAACACACTCTAATGTGGTCAGTCAGGGTGGAGTATGAGATGAATTGTTCAGGCCTCCACCTTCAACATTTAGCCCTCGTGTTTCTCTTTCCACTTTTCCTCTTGTTCTCCCTAACTTGCCAAGGTCAATTATATATACCTTCCTGTCCGACCAACAAGAGACGTTCACAGACGGGGAAGACAGTTAGGGACAGATGTAGTCTATCAATGAAAGTTAAAGAATTAATTAAGTTACGCACAGCATATATAATTTAGCATTAGATAAATTAATTTCAGCTTATTTTTAAATGGCGCCAATTCACAACAGATTGCACTCAACTCATGTCAATACAATTATGCAAACATTCTAATGAGTTAAAAACGTTGTCTGTTTAAGGAATCCCAGCAGATTGAGTCAAGTCATTGATGTGAGGCTGGGCCCCGTTGATGCAGACCTCCAATCACAGCAATCCTCTCAGCAATCCCTCATACTGAGCAAGCATGTAGTGACAGTGGGAAGGAAAAACTCCCTTATAACAGGAAGAAACCTCCAGCAGAACCTGGCTCAGTACAAGCGGTCATCTGCCTCGGCAGTCTGGGTGTTGGAGAAGACAGAGAAGAGACAAAGAAAGAACAAAAGGCACAGAAATAGTATTTTCTATATGAAAACAGTAAAAAGCTGATAATAGAACATGGAAGATGTTTGGTCATTAAGAGCATCATTTGAATCGATGCTCCCCATCCAACATGGCGTTGTAGCTGAGCAGGATACCAGACCAGGTGGAGCTCTATGGAGAGAAAAAAAACGAAGAAAAAAAAAGTTAACAGCTGAAATAAATACAAAAAAATAAATAAATAAATATACAACTGTTGAGTAGTAGAAGAGAAAAGTAGGAGTGAAGAAAAGTGGTTAGTGTCTTCCAACAGTCTAAGCCTATAGCAGCATAACTACAGAGATAGCTCAGGATAACCTAAGCCATTCTAACAATAAGCTTTATCAAAAAGGAAGGTTTTAAGCCTAGTCTTCAAAGTTGACTGGGGGCCTGACCCACAGACCAAAACTGGGAGCTGGTTCCACAGGAGAGGAACCTGATAACTAAAAGATCTACCTCCAATTCCACTTTTGAAGTTATTCATTAAAAAAGACAACAGTTATGATTTCAGAGATAAACTGAACTTCAGGCATTCATATGCAAGAATAATATTAAAATAATTTAGTCTTTCTTTTTCTGGTGTTAAACTGTGGAATACGTTTTTTTGTGAACCTCAAACAATGTCCAAGTTTAAAAAATATTATGTAAAAAAAAATTTGCAAATTACATGGCGGAAGAACATTCTTAAATTTTTGTACTGATTCTTTTTTGTTTATTTATTGAGGGAAACTGGGGACGTGTGAAAAAATGATTTACATCAATGTGTGAAAAGAGGAAATTATCCATATTTTCTGCATTGTGCGTTTTCGTGTAATTGAAAACATAATGATTTTATGAAAATAGTTTATGGACCATGCACAAAAAAGGTCCACAGATGAAAATGAAAGATATTACTGTGCGTAACTTGGCATTTAATTAACTTGAGGGCATTAAATAGGAGGGGCAATATAAACTTGCTAGACCTTCTTCCCACACTCCATGTTCTACCTATTGATATTATTTATAGTTCTATAATCTTTATCTTACGCACTTGAATTGTGTTTGTTAAGAATTGTCATTATTGTTTAACATTTTTAGTCAATAAATACATTTAAATTACCAATCAGTCTCAATGAAGTACCATCTTATCTAGATTAATGGGGTCCTCGGCAGGACTCGAGCTGATGAAGAATCACATTCAGATTTTAAACAAACAGATTTATGACATTTCAGCAGAACATATCCAATGTGTTTTGCTGTTAGAAAATGTCCAACGTGGATAAGGACTCGTTTTACAGGAGCATCAACAAAGCAGATATGACAAAAGATATTCTTAAGTCAAAACACAAGATGTGTGCTGCTTTTATGTCTGTGAAATATTGTTTCACAAGCTGCAAATATTAAAACAGTTTGATAGCTGTCAATATGTAAGGCTTGGAATTTATCTTCAGTGAAGTGTATGGTGTTGTGAGGACTGAAAGCTGTCAACAGGTAGCTGTTGTAGCATCCATGTGTTAAATTCAGAACAATCAACTGGTAAATATCCGCTCACTGGCTATTTTATCAGTCCCTTGCTTGGACTGGACCCCCTTTTGACTTCAGAACTGCCTTAATCCTTTGTGGCATATATTCAACAAGGTACAGGAAACATTCCTCAGACAGTTTGGTCCATCTTGACATGATAGCATCAAACATTTGCTCCAGATTTGTCGGCTGCACATCCATGATGCAAATCTCCCTTGTCACTACATCCCAAAGGTCCTTTATTGGATTGAGATCTGGTGACTCTAGCGGCCATTTGAGTACAGATGATTCGAGCTTTACGACATGGCGCATTATCCTACACTGTGGTCATAAAGGGATGGGCATGGTCAGCAACAATACTCAGGTAGGCTGTGGCGTTGCAACGATGATCAGTTGGTACTAAGGGGCCCAAAGTGTGCCAGGAAAATGTCCCCCACACCATTACGCCACCACCACCAGCCTGACCCACTGATACAAGGCAGGAGGGATCCTTGCTTTCATGTTGTTGAAACCAAATTCTGACCATACCATCCGAATGTCACAGCAGAAATCGAGACTCGTCAGATCAGGCAACATTTTTCCAATCTTCTATTTTCGAATTTTGGTGGGCCTGTGCGAATTGTAACCTGAGGTCTTCTGCTGCTGTAGGCCATCTGCCTTAAGGATTGACATGTTGTGCGTTCACAGATGCTGTTCTGCATACCTCAGTTGTAACTAGGGGTGTGCAAACCAGCCGGTATTTGTGTCTGTATTTGTTGAGGAGGGAAAAGTATTTGTATTGTTATTTGAGTAAAATTCAAAATAGGCGTAAGGATCCCTTTATTTCGTATTACACTTCTAATTTGTTATTTATTTAATTATCCATGCCCTGTGATGGACTGGCGACCTGTCCAGGGTGTACCCCGCCTCTCGCCCGTTGACAGCTGGAGATAGGCACCAGCACCCCCGTGACCCATAAAGGATTAAGCGGTTAAGAAAATGGATGGATGGATGGATTTAATTATCCATTATAACTATTATGGATATTCAGTATTGGCTGATGTTTTTCTTTTAATCCAGCAAAGAATGTGTAACAAGAAACATCGTTGAAAAGAACATTTACATAACAGCCATTATTTCATCCATGGTTAAACCAACAGGGGCAGAACATTGGTGAACATCCTGAATTGGTGCTGTGGGTGGATTGGTACTTGTGGGTGGGTTGTGAGACCAGGAGAGGATGCTGTAAGTGCTCGTGATTATGCATTGTAGCTGTTGACAGATGTTTGATATCTCTGCCTCTCCAGAGCCAGGCACAGTCTTTTCTATTTAGTTGCCTATTTTGTTTGTAATTTCAGAATGATGAGAAGCTTTGAATAGCTAGCTAAGAATAACTAGCCTATAGCTTCAGGCTGCATCTTGCTGTCTCCAAAACTCCCACAAATCGATACATTTGTACACAACTACAAAAGCCTTTTTTAAAACATTTTTAACCAAACAATAAAGCCTATTGTCTAAATCACTGAGCCAGCAGAGCTGCATTTACAACTGAGCAAATGTGAGCACCAAACTGCAGACATTAATACAAATGCAGAGTAATAAAATAATGCCCTGATCAATCTCTGATTTGCGATAGATATAAAATCCCTCTGGAACCCAGTCAAAGTACAAAACACATTGCACAAAAATAATGATGAAGTTGAGTTTTTTTTTTTCTCTCAGGCGAGCCTCCTTTGCTGCTGTGTAGAGCAGCTGTGTCAGTCCCCTGTTTTACCTCCTCATCCTCTCCCCCCGACTCCTGAACATCATCACTCCCTAACTCTCATGCACTGCGGTCTCATTACGAAACGCAGCTTTTTGATATACGTTTTTCTTGTTCCAGAATACATATAGTATCGGAAAAAAGGGAGCACGGTGGTGCAGCTGGTAGCGCACCTCACCTCACAGCTAGAAGGTCCAAAGTTCAATTCCCGCTGTGGGTGCTGAGGTTGTGCATGTGTGTGTTCCGCCCACACCCTGGGTGGGGTTGGCAAAACAGCCTTTCTGTGAGGAGTTTGCATGTTCTCCCTGTGTTACCTTGAGTAGCTAATGTGAGCTACTCCCACAAAAACATGCACCAATCCTAGGCTGTATACTGCCTCCTCCTGGCTGATTGGGGAGGATCTGGCTGGTATAATGTGATCCTTCCATGCGTTATGTCCAGCTGGGGAAACCCTGCTCCTACAGGTGAAAAGAAGGGCCTGCTCACTCCTCAGGCAAGAAGGAGGCTTGAGCTCAGTGCTGGGCCCTCCCAGGGTTGGCAGAGGGAGAGCAATGCCCAGGACTGCACTTAGGTAGTGACACTGGGTGATAAATGTGGGACAGAAAAAAAAGGTATTGGTTAAAAAAAAACTTTATCTGTACCTTCCGAATACCGGGTTCGGCTCCACCCCTAGTTGTAACAAGTGGTTATTTGAGTTATTGTTGCCGTTCTATCAGTTCGAACCAGCTTTGCGATTCTGATCAACAAGGCATTTTCAGCCACAGAACTGCCACTAACTGGATATTTTCCTCTTTTTGTACTGTTCTCTGTAAAAAAAAAACAAAAAAACTAGAGTTGATTATCTATGGAGATCCCAGTAGGTCAGCAAAATACTCAGACCAGCCCATCTGGCATCTACAACCATGTCACGTTCGAAGTCTCTTAAAGGAGATATATCATGCTTTTAAATCCTTCCTTTTCACATGTAAATCATTCACTTGTAGTCTATGTAAAGTAGAACCGCAGTGGTTTGGTCTGAATTCCATGTTATTGTAGCCCCACAGACCCTCCTTATACTGTTCTGAGGAGCATCTTTAGAGCAACTCATTTTCGTGCGGTCCCTTTAAATGTAAGCGAAACATTTCATGCCCTGCCCCCTCCAGGTTACAGAGCGTTCCGCTCCACCCCGTTCGGACGTTTTTGTAGTCTGATAGCAGCGATTAGATTACTACCGGCAGATAAACTTTATATTGCGAAGCGATCGTCGCTAAATTCCTGTACATCATGTGTACCCCACGACAAAAACCGGAAAAAAAAGCCCAATCATTTTATTCAAAGCATGCAGTACAGTTATATCCTCAGCTAAAAGCTAGCACACATCGCTAACAGAAGCAGAATGTACAATGCTACAACTATCAAAACAATCACCCGTACGACGTATCAACACTCAACATTCATGTCTAAAATAAAGTTTACGGTCATTTTAGTGTTATTTGAAGCTTACCGCTTTGCTTTGTCCGTCGTTTCCGTGGAGAGAAGGAACTGACCCCTCAATCAGACGAAGTCTTTTTGGCAAATCCCTCCTGATACAGACCGAGGTTGCTGAAGCACTCGTCCTCCAAGTGCTTCGCGCAAACGAGGAGAACTTTCCCCACGGATGTCGGTATATTTCCACTAAAAGTAAAATTTAACCAGGCACTTCTCAGAGGCTCTGATGCTGTGGGTCGATGTAGGGATTTGTGTGGGTTAATACACCCAATAACTGAATATTTTGACTTGCTTTCTTGTAATTTCGACATGACTGACCTTGGACTACAAAATCGCTGTGGGGGAGAAAAAATGGCGGCTTAACGAAATTGGTTACCCGGAAGGCTATTACCTTATTTGGCAGTAATAGACAAGAAAACGTAATACCGAATAGAGAAAACTAAACAGACTGAAAAATATGACCAAAAAAGAATGTAAAGATATAAACACAGCACCAGAAGATAATAAATGTAAGTTGTCTGGACTCCTAAACACCCAACATACACATTTACATGCATTTAACGGCTAAAAAAGTGGATTTTCCATGATATGTCTCCTTTAAATCACCTTTCTTCCCCATTTTGATGCTCGGTTTGAACTGCAGCAGATCCTCTTGACCATGTGTACATGCCTAAATGGATTGAGATGCCGCCAGGTGATTGGCTGATTAGAAACTTGCGTTAACAAGCAGTTGGACAGATGTGCCTAATAAAGTGGGCATTGAATGTAGATTTATATTATACATTTTTATGTCATTTAATGACAAGATGTAATGAGTTGACGTAGGAAAATCAGACATCTGTCACCTCAGATTTATTCATTATACGGCATTGGTTTATTACTTTACATAATGACAGAAACAGCATCTAGTTGTATGGTATCAGGACACTTAAGTTTCAGAATTCAGAAAAAGATATCTGTATACTACTTTAAACTTTATACCACTACTTTATACTACTCATTTTCTACTCATTAGGAGTAGAAATAGAGTCAAGCTTATAGAGTCAAAAACGACTAAATCTCTGATTCATGTCCAATTTATGCTTCCATCAAGCTTGATTCAGATGATTATTTATACATTAACTTGTGATATGTTGTTTTACTTTGTGTGACATATTTCTTTCTCTTGTATAGTGGTGCTGTACATTAATTTGCAACATGCTATGAAATGCATAAAGCATCAGGTTTAATATAGAATCCAGGAATAGGAGGTAAATCAGATACTTAGCGAGTTTACAACAAAAATGTGTTTCTATCATAATAGAACAGACAAACCAGGAGCTGCTTGCAACACACGTTTTGTGTGTTTTTTTTTACCTTTACATCCTCCACAGGTTATCCTCAGTCAGCCTGCCTAGTAATGCCCTCCTACAACCAGTTACAGTTCTGTAAGTAAAACACACATCATGAACAACAAAGGACTAAACCTGCGCAGGTTTTGCTTCTGTGTTCACGCAGTCATGTTACTGTGATTCTGTGCAGGAATGGAGAAGTCCTGTATGGCGCTGTCCCTTTTCCTCAACCTCCTCCTTCACTGAACCTCAGCGCCTCAAAGTAAAATGTTTTATGGATTCATTCAAGCTGTCAAATTTTTTGGGGGGATGTTTGGCATCTTTTAACGAGCTCTGAGAGAGATTTTTGTTCTGTTGTGTCGAAGCACAAGGAGAAAGAGCAAGGACGAGCAGGATGATGGCAATAACAGTGCAGCTGTGAATGCCATCATGGGAGACAGAGTGAGTAGGACTTATCCTGGTAAAAAAAGGTGTTCTAGAGTCTTGCACAAATCACTTTCCCTTATTTACTTAAAAAAATAAAATAAAGAGTAAAAACTCTTTGGATACAGGTTTAAGTTGTCTGACTAGTAAGGACGGTATTTCTTGTGATAATTCTTCAAAATCGTTCACAGTTGTGGCTGCTCACCTTTGTTTGGCTCAACCACAAAGCAGTCTGGGATGACCCGTCTCTCATCCCAGGACTTGTACAGGTCTGGGGTCAGGAAAAGATCAGCTAACATCTATGCAGAGCCCTCACATCCTGTGCACACAAACTGTTTAGACGTTTACCTTCAGGTCGGCAAAAAAAACAGCTGACTCAGAGGCCATTTCTTGCTCCAGACTCCGAGGTACACAATGCTCACTGTTGGAGAGAATACTTTGTATATATGTAGTTAGTTACAGAATACTGAATACCAGCTTTAAATGTATTTTGTAACTTGGAATACTTCCCCTTAAACTGACTATGAAAATATAAAAAATAAAAACATTTAATTATTCTTCTACCTCTCAGTGACCAAAAACCAACCAACCAAACAAACAGTTTTTTTTTAGCAGTAATATCTCTTTACATTTTATTAGATTTTAGATTTAGTCATTTGAAATGAAGTTTAGCTGTTTTGCAGCCACAGCCAATAAGGCTAATTGCGACTTTCTGTTCAAAATATGCAAAGTACTGTAAACTGACATTCATTGCACTCCAAATGGAAAGCTTTTATCCTCGTAGCCATAATTTTCGGGAAATCCATCACAAAAACATATAATCAAGCTAACGTCATGTCAGATACAACAAACACAGGCACTGTAACTGTGAGAAATGAACTAACTAACATGATACAGGCCCTGTCAAATACTGGACAAAACCCCCCAACATAGTGGTAGAGGATTTTGTTTTGTTTTCAGTGTCTTTTAATTTCTTTAGTGACTTTCACATACCTTGAAAGGCTGGCCAGCCAGATGCTTTAAATTTCAAGTTTGCTGTTGACATTGTGTAGTTTCTTGAGACCCACCAGCAAACGTTTACACAAAAATGTAAGAATTTTCCCACCTGGATCCATCACTAACATTTGCAAAAAAAAGTTTAGGTGGTAATACGTATATGCCACTTCATTCATTGATACTGAATTGCAGCTGCTCAAGAGGAAGCAAGAGGACCAGAGAAAATCTAGAGCAACAGAGCATAAAAAACAGGCTAAAAACTTACAAAAAAAATCCCAATGACCATGACAGTCAAACTGGCGCTTTAAATGCAAAAAGGAAAAATTAACAAGATCTGGTAATTGTTGTCCTTGGTGACAAATATAAACACCATCAGCTATAAAACCTGAAAGCAGTATGTTTGTCTTAATTAGATTAAATATAGTAAAAACACAACAATAAGAACAGGGTCTTTAAAACTATATGAATGATTAATACTTTGCAGCTGCTGCTTAAAATATTTATGCATGAAGACATCTTGTTGGAAATAAAAAGGGGCCTGGGAAGGATTCTCCTATAGTTTGAATTGTAAGTCATGGTGGAATTCATGAGTTTTTTTTTGTTTTTTGGGCCACAGTGGCCTTTTATTTGGCAGTGGGGGGAAAACATACAGCAAAGGTAACCCAGGACAGGACTCAAACCGGGGAGAGCTGCATCAAAGACTGAGGATTCCGTACATGGGGCACTTGCTCTAACCACTACGCCATGCAAAAACAAAGTCTGTAAATTTAGGTTTAAAGTTAGGAAACATCATTTTAGAGGCTAAATTCTGACACAGAAAAGCTTGAAATGAGTGAAAACTTTGTTTTTTTGCCTACATCTACAGCACTTTGTGTGAGAGAAAACAGACAGCCTGAAGATATACTTCCTATTAAAACGGTAGTGGCAGCATCATGCTATGGTGATGCTTTCTTTAGCTGGGCAGATAAACTTTTTGTACTTTATGGAAAGACGGCTGAAGTTAAACAGAGAAATGGAAGAAAAACTTAATGACTGAAAAACACTTAAAGATCTCATTTACTGTTTTGATACATTTTTGCGTACAACAAACTGTTATACTATCCCTGTTTATTAAAATCAGAACAGTGTATTGTGAAAAAAAAATAATCATGGTATTGAGTGTACCACCCAGTTTAAGCTGCATTCCCAAACAAGACCAGACTGCAGCGCCACAGGGCTGTTACCGGCCTCACAGTAACCCTAGAACTAGAACTACACCAGGCAAGCTTCTGTACGCCACCGTCGGACAGGGATTCGCCGATGTGCTCTGTCCTCTTCAGTACTGAGGTTAACTTTGTTTCTTTTCTTTCACTTTGTAATCTGTTTAAATTCAGTGGATCGTCTCATCCGATCTGGAGTCTGTTCTGATCAAGCCCCTGCCGCCTGCTCGGGAACACTTAGGCACACGGTGAGCTCCCACGGGTCACGTGATTCCTGCAGGATTCCTGCGGGACGGGAGTCAATTTCACTGTTGGTAACGTGATCAGGACAGGACAGGAAATAATCCACGGGATCGGACGGGAAACCGGAAATTATAATACATTTTTTTTGTTTTTTTTACATTTATCTTGTCAGATATTAGGGAATTTAAACAGCTTTAACAGCTTTAAAACATGACGCTGCGATGCGGTGCCAATGTGTGTGGTTATTAACTCCGCTGCAAAATGCAATTCCATCGGGTCTACTACACTGCACGCACCAAAACTAAAACTGCTATGTTGTTGTTACACCACCTGGATAAACTGGTAACCAAATGATATCCTACTGAAGATGCGTGTCTCTTAATAGTTTGGTAGTCAGACGAATCAAGTCCATTCATGCGTGGTACGGTGGCCAAACAACGAGAATGCAGGATATGATTAAAGATGGCGGATAAAGCTAAATAGATGATCTTTGATACTGTGCTAGGCTATGGTTTAAAGGGGGGCGGGGGGAGCGAGCACCATAGGAGGTAAATTACTAATCTACGGGATTCGGGTCGGGAGGGAGTCTTTCTCTCTGGATTTTTTCGGGACAAGATTTTTTTGGGGGGGCTGTCACGTGATCGGGACGTGACGGGAGTATTTTTTTGGGATCGGGACGGGACGGGAGCGACAATTGATTCCCGTATCACCCTCTACTCCGTAGCCAGGAGATTTAGCTGCTGATATTGTGCTTAGTGTTTTTGAAGCTTAGGTTAGGTTTGAGGAGAGTTAAACAAGCTACAATTCTGGATTGATGTGGTCACAGAAATGAGCATGTGAACAATTCATTTTTTACTTACAGTAGCCTGGGAGCTGGTGTTCCACCCTTTGGTTCAGATCCTGGTTTTAATTCCAGCTTTGGGGCAAAGCCCGTGCTGTAAGGTCCGTAGCTATGAAGTCACTGCTCAAAGTGCCAGAACAAATCACTAACAGAACGTTGCATTATCCTGGTGGTGCCCCCCCCCCCAAAAAAAAATCTAACGATTTGTTCTTCAGCTCCTTTTCCGTGGGTAAAATAGTAATAAATATATATATATATATATATATATATATAAATATATAATATATATATATATATAGTATACTATATATATATATATATATATAAATGAAATGATGTTAGAACGAATGGCATTTTTTAGTCTCAGGTGTTTTATAGTGGATTTTGTTTCTCTAACTGATGTAGGGAATTGAGTTTGGAGAAAATATTCACATGCAGCATGCAAAAAAATTACTGTAATGGAAAAGTGTTTTTCATGATTTGCAGTGAGAGAGACCTTTAAGACTGGTGGACATTCACCTTCCATCAGGACAGTGATATTCAATATAAAGTCATACTCCTAACAGATAGACCCTAGATGGCAGCAGAAGTAACAAAACAGCACCATAATGCAGCTCTTGTGGTTATGACATGACACCATGTGAAAAGGTCAAATGTGTGAGAATGCTTTTGCATAATGCCAAATGTTTTATCCAAGTATACTTTTTAAAAGTCAAACCTACACGCCCTGATGATGTGGAGAAACTGCATGACGATTAGTTTTATCTTAAATGTTTCTGACAATGAGTGCATCAGGGTTTGCCTAGGCAAAGCAGAACCCAGATAAAACCCAAACTGTTGAGCTTCTGTTACTTTTCAGCACTTCTTCTCAGCACAATGAGGCCGTGGCTGCTGCTGATGTCTCTGCTCGTCTCTGACCGGAGTCTCCTTGGACAAGGGGACTGGAGTATAGATTTCTTTTACAGGCCTTACTGCAGAAAACTGGCCCTCAGCAGACTCGGAGCCGTCTCTGAAGAACTTCAGAAAGGTTCGACCCGAGTTGAGCAGAGCTGTCCGTGCTCCGGGAAGGACTGTGTGTATTTGCATGAGCAGCAAGAGCAAAAGAGGCGATCTTTTTACTGGATACACAGAGTCCATTATTCTAACCGGGACCTGGCGGGAATAATTCATGGGATTCATTTTCCTGTACTGGTATGCATTTTCACACTATATTAATGAGAATGTCATGCAATGTCTAATCAGATAATGAAACAATATCAAAGCACTGAATAACCGTTGGCTTGGATCTGCAGCCTGCATGAAATGTATTCATTATTTGACCTTGCTGGTTCCTTGCTTCTTGCATTATTAGCAGTCCAGGTGGGATGCCACAATTTCTGCAAATTACACAATCTAAAATCAGGAAGCAGATGATAACTTACTTTCAGGTTTTTTCGATCATTTAAAACTAATTTCAGCAGGAATATCAGTAATTTTGTACCATTTTGAAAAATTTCTTGTCTAATTCCAGAACTTTCCGTTTTTGAACAGTTACACTGGTACATTTTCCATCAGTGAAATTTAAGGACTTTAGATTTATCTTCATAACATCAGAAAACAGTGTACTGAATTTCCATATTTGCAAGAAAGGATTAACAAAATATTAAGAGACTAATAAAACATTTAATTCCAGGATCATCAACAAGGTTGGTAAAATTTTCGTGAGGATGTAAGCAAACTATGCACCTACCTTAAAAGGATCAAATATTCTGTAATGTCCTCTCAAACCCCCGCTCAGTCATGACAGATGGCCGTTCACTCCGAGACAGGTTCTGCACAATACAATTAACCTATATGTTAAATTGGATGTAAATTAACTTCAGTGTAATTGTAGAGCTGAAGAGCCCGATCTACAACTCGGAGCACGGCTGTGACAGCATCATTCTGTGGGGATGCTTTCCTTTCAGCTGCGACAGGAAATCTGGTTTCTGGATATACCTGGTAGAAACATATCTTAATAGACCTTCAGCTGTAAATTCAGCAAAATGTGATTCTACAAAGTATTGACTGAGGTCGACTGAATCCAGATGCATTCCACACTTTTCAGATTTATATTTCAGAAGGATTTAAAAAAACATATATCATCACACAGCTAAGAATTGCTTCATGTTGGTTTATCTCATAAAATCCCCCAATCAGAAATCAATATTTTGGTTATAATGTGACAAAAAGTGGAAAGTTTCAGGTTTATAGAAACTTTTGAAAAGGAGTGTATTTCAAGAAAAAAAAACTCAAATTAACAACATAAATCTTAGCTTTAGAGATGTAAAACTAGTCCGAACCTGGGACATGTCTGCAACGAAACAAACTTGGGGTGTCAGAGGTTTTTATTGCAGTTCATTTTGGAGTAAAACTTCAATGAAGTTTGGTTAGTAACTAAGTTTCCCCATTTTACACCCGTCTCACAGTCGCTGGCTATCCTGTGGAGGAAAATTCAGGAGACTGCCAAAGCAAAGACATATTTTTCCTTTGGGAACCATGACTGTCTCTTCAAAAAATGTTGGTTATATGGTATTGATATTTTAGTATGGAGTTGAGATGACTGCAGAAGTAAGTCCCATGTGACCCTAAACTGGCTGTGTGGTTGATGCTTTGTAGGGATTTTGCAACTAATTTTATCCTTCTGTCATTTCAGGCCATGACTTCTTTTTATGGAGCAGGGAAACATTTCCCAGCATTTCTGATGAAATCCAACCCTATACCTGCCCTGCATGTTTTAAAAAGGGCTATTCACAGCCTCGATTTCCCGTTGCCATCATTGCATCATCCATCCACCAGTTCAGGACGCAATTTTCCAGCGTCCTTACCAGAGAAATCCGAGCTAAGCTGGACATTCACCCCAAACCGCAACTGTGCAGCAACAGCATTGATTATCATCTCCAGCTCTGAAGATAGAGAAATTAATTTAGCGATGAAGATTAAGAAAACATGGAAAAAGGATGTTGCAGAGCTAAAAACCAGACAAAAAGAGGGGAAGTGGCAGGCAATGAACCTAAAAGATCCTCTGCAGTCGAAGATACAAAAAACCCCAAAAGGTTTTCGGAAACAACTTTCTTTAAAAGCGGCATCTAGTAAGGATGCAAATCGGGTTTATGTTCAGGGACAACCCCTGCTGGCAACCAATAAGAACAAAGGATCCATATATAGGTCACAGTATGCAATAAAGCCGGCTCCGGATAATGAAATTGAATATTTTAGTAAGACGTTATACACAAAAGAAGCGGAGCTCCACTCCCTGCAGGGAGAGAGGAAAGCGGAAAATCAGAACAGAAATAGAGAAAAAAATGGAAACCGTGAAGAAAATTATTATGATGCTGCCGTAGAAACCCTGCCATCTGATGTGAGACAGGCAACTTTCATCATGTTGATTCCTCATGCAGAGATGAAGACACAAGCGGAGCCATCAAAGGCTGAAAACACAGAGATGAGGTGGGAAACTATAAAAGACCAGGGTGACCCCCCATCTTTCATCAAATCCTTAAAGGACTTCATTAGTAAAACCGACAAATCCAAATGGAAATGCTTTGTAGGGCAAACTAGCTTGTTAAAACTGTATATAATAGACACAGTAGAGATGACTGATCTCAAACTAGCAAAAAAAGCATCAGAAGTTACTACAATATCTGCTGCAACGGAGAAAACAGAAGCAGCTACGGAAAATGTGTCTTTTACTACTACCGAAGAGGCAAATACAACAGCAGAGGAGTCAGTGATACCATCGCCTCCCTCACTCAAAGCGATGAAGCCTGAAGCGACAACAGCCGGGTTTCTGACCGAAGCAACCACAGTGAAAATGGAGATCCAAGATGCCACTGAGGTTTTCAGTCAAAGCAACACTACTGAGATCCAGCCCAGTAGAGACCAGAGACAGACTACGCTACCCGACCCAGAGCCTGAGACAGATTTTGAGCCAAAACATGGTACGACACACAACGGACCAGTTACATCTAAAGTCCAGTTCTCTGGCCTCAGAATGAGAGATGACGTACTCCCAAAGAAACTTGACAAGGACACTGAGAACATTAAGGAAGTTTTTGAAAATTGGACTGTGGATGACATAAAACATGGTCTGGTCCACCGTGGAGGGGAAGCCCAGACTTTTTCAAAAAGTTCAGAAGACATCCAGAAGAAAGACGCTGACAAAGAGCCGAAGGTAAATGAAACTTCCAACAATCATGAGCTACGTTCACCTACTGATGTCTAATATTTCTCATTCCTCTCTGGAAAAGAATGTTTAATTGCTTGTAAATGCCAAAAGTGAACTTATTGCATTGTATTCAAAGTCAGGAAAAGGTTTGGCCACCCAAACTTTCTGGTAGTCATTTACCGGTTGCTTTCTTTGCTGTGAGGTGTACAGCATGTTTCAAGCCCCAAACTGCATCTCAATAAGATCAAGATCTGGGATTTTGACTTGACCGTGTCTGGTTCTCAGTTATCATCCAGTTATTAGTGGGTTTACTGGTGTGTTTTTTTTAGATTACTGCCATGTTCCAGAGTCCGGTTCTCTTTCAGCTTTAATTTGGTCACATCCTTGTAGACGCATAGAACTAATGATGGATTCTATGACGGTGAGCAGGCCTTTCTCTATCTGTTCAGTTTTTAGACACTTCAGTTTGTTTGTCTGTCCGTCTGTTAGCAACATAACTCAACATGCTGCAGGTGGATTTTAATGACATTTTCAGAAAATGTCTGCATCGGGACTTGGAATAGATTAGATTTTGGGCCTGATCTGCAATGCAGCATTTCCAAAAAAGGGATTTCCGTGAATAACTACGGAACTACTAACAATATCAGTGTGATCGTTAGGTTTCGATGGTCAAGGGATCTAAAAAAGTTAGAATAAGATAACATTGGGGGCGGCAGGGGCTGAGCTGCCTTGGAAGTCTCTGCTCTCCGAGTGCTTTTCTAGTTTAAAATGTCCTCCACTTATAAACTGCTTGCTGTGGAGTTGTGATGTTTGATTTCTAACTGCTTTGAGACTTCTTTAAGTCTCTTAGGTCATTCATATATGCTGTTACAAACTTCTATTTGAAGCTATCAGTATCAGTGAATTGAACATCGCAAACCTGCTTTAAAAATGCTAAGCAATCATATTCACCTGATGTCAGGGGCTCACGGGAACAACAATTCGGGCCAGGAATGAGAGTAATTCTGAAGCTTCAGTTAAAACCCTGTCCTGATTCCTGCCTGGTTTTTCCCACCAATGAATCTTTTTCTCTCAGCAGGTTCTAATCTCTCCTTACCTGTGAAGACTTTGTTGGCTTCCATGCTGCTGGCTACTAGTCCTAAGTCTCCTCCCTGGCTCTGATTTTTCTATTGTGACAATAACGATATAAAAATGTGGAAAGCTAAATTTAATATAGAATTAGGATGAGTATCAGTAAAATTACTTTGATATTTAGCCTCAAAGTCCTTTTTGTGTCAAAAATATTTTTTCTCAGCCACTTATGCTCTTTTTTCACCTGTGCAGAGCCTCCCTGATACTGTTCTAGTGCTTTGTCCTGCAGCAAGTGATCTGTGATCTCGATAGCTTGTGTCCGCTTGAGGTGACATATAATATTATATTATTATATTATTTACAATAATATAATAATATAATTTTATTTCTTTGCCGGGGACAGAGGGCAGGAGACATGTCCCAAAAGTACCCCATGTCTGTTATGCCGATGTCCATCTCAGTAGATACCCTAATGAGGCGTAGGATGGATTGTTTATTTAAAAATAAAAACACTAACCATCTGCAAACACGGAGCAGGCCAGTTCAGTGGTCAGGCCACCGGCAAATCTCCCATTTCTCCGGATGGTCAATCCGCCACTGCATGATGTAACACGGCTGTATATGATTTTAGCCATTTTGAGCGCGAATAAAATGTGAGGGTGTCGTAATTTATTCCTCACAAGAAAATGCTTTTAATTATACTTTACAGAAAATGCTCCCAATACAGTCATTTACCATTTATTGCCATTGATGACAATTAATTAAGTCATACGCATTGGCATTCCTCCCGCCGAGAATGTTTTGGTCTAAAGGACGTCTAATGAACGTCTATATGGTCCTTAGACGTCTAGGCTGAAATCGGTCTACCACTGGTCTAAAAATGAATGTTTTTCAGCCGTACAGGTTTATACTAGCCGTCTAATAGATGTCTAAAAGACAACTACCTCTATACGCCTCGTCGAATGCTTGACGTTTAAATAACCACTAATGAACGTCTATTTATAGACGTCTAAAGTTATACGTTTGACAGACGTTTATTTTTATACCAAATTTATACACCTTTAGAGAATCTAGATGTCATATAGACGTCTATTAAATGTATCATAGCCTCATGATATTCTAATAACTCCCACTATCACAATATATTAAATTAATCACAACAAACCCATTAAAATTAAATTAAAGCTGTGAAATTGAATGTTAAATCAGGTTCTCTAAAGAAAGGGGGGAGGACCAAATTTAACCTGTGATTTTTTCCTTTATGTCATGCCAGAATGTTATGACAATGATTTTTTAAAAAGGTTTCAGTAACACTATGCTTATTTTACCACTGGATATAAATACATCTCTTGATCTTAACATTTACCAACCTATCATACTGTAATGTAAATCAATACATTTTTCAAAAATTATCCAACCATCACAAACATATGAATGTGCAATATATGTTTTTAATTTCAATACACTTGTAAACATACATTGCAATAAAATAAAAGCACAAACTCAAATATATAATATTACCAAAAAAAACACAACTTTTGCTTATTTTATTTAAACAAACATTGTGGTGAAAAACAAGTAGTCTAATCTACAAAATTACTCAAATAAAATAAAAATGTAGGTATTTGTATGCAAAACATGTACAAAACAAAAACAAAAATTAGGCCAAAAATTTTTTTAAATATACAAAAACTCTGGGAAACTGCATCAACCTAAACCAAAATGTAAATAAAATAAAATAATAATAATTACAACAATGGTGTCCTGGGCCTCTTATGGCCCCCTCCACCTTTTCGAGCTGGGGCTTGTTTGAGATGTGCAGCCATTGCTGAGCTGATCATATATTTTGTGGCCTCTTTGAAAGTTTTCTGAACAGATTCTGCAAACAAAGCTATAGAATAAATGAAGAAATATTTCAAGAGTCACAGAGATAGTATCCATTAAGACAAGTTACATGGTTTCAAAGGACCATTCGGTTTAATTGCTACTTAATTGCAAGCTAGCAGGTAAGCTATAGCTAGCCTGGTAGCTATGCTGCAAACGGATAATGATTAAATGAACAAACATTGCAAGACAAAACAAAATTTCAATAACGTACCTTTTGAGCATTCACCTATATGCGCCCCTTCAATGTGTATTTGAAGAAACAAAGTTTTCTCACACCTAGTGGTTCCAGAGCAAAATAAATTGGTCCGAACGACTTCGATATGCTCAGCTCACCTTCCACGACGATTAGACCGAGCGGAGCTTTAAGTGTGTTGCTGCCTCCTAGTGGTGAGGGTGGGGGTTACCACTAAAATAACTTAATAGACTTCTAAACCAGGTTTAAATATAGACGTTGAATAAACATCTAATTCATTGCTAAATCTAAACATTGCTGTATATTGATCAATGGCAATTCAAATTATTTAAATCCAATATTTGGACACCAGTTGTGCAACTTATAGTTATTTTTTTGATTACTGTTCATTATTTAAAGTATTTAAAGGAACACTTCGATTTTTTGGGACTTTAGCTTATTCACTGTATCCCCCAGAATTAGATAAGTCCAAACATACCTTTTTTCATCACCGTACGTCCTTTCTGTCTGTTTGACGCACCACCGATAGCCTAGCTTATCTCAAAGACTGGATGTAAATGGGTCCAGCTAGCATAATAATTCCAATAAGCGATAAAATAACGCCAACATTCTCCTATTTACATGTTGTGATTGGTATAGTCACAGTGTGTACAAATAACAAGGTCATATAGGACACAGACATTTTTTAAACATTTAAATACTGGGAACTATTTTCTCAGAAGGCAAAGAACTGCTGCTTAGGCGGAGTGATTAGCACAGCACCCGCGAAGCACCGTGGTTTAGAAGCAGAGAGTTCGCTCAGAGTTGGGGTAAGGTAATAGTCAGCATTTACTCGGGTGCTGCGCTAATGACTCCGCCCAAGCAGCAGTGCTACGCTTTCATAGTTCTTATAACAACCAAAGAATGTTCATTTCTGCAGGCCCACACAAAAGGAGAATTGGCCACAGAGCCACTTAAAATAAGGAGAACCATCTACTTTAAAGCTGGATTATGACTGGATAATTCTGAGTCAGCCAACAACTATAGTCTCTAAAGGAGCACCTTCTATGTTAAGAATGTATGGGGAGAGTATTATTAGTTTTTTTTCTTTCTTTTTTTTTAGATGAACAATTCAGTATTTTCTGAGGACAAATTTGGATTCTGCCTAACTGAGCATTAGAAACAAGTTGTACCAACTAACAAACAAAAAGTGAAATCAAGCACACCTACTGTAACAGTGCTGAATACTAGATGTGATAAATATATGCATTGAGATACAAAAATGCAGCTTTCAAACTGGGGGAAAATAAACTTTGTAGCCTATGTGTGCATCAAAGGAGCAGTTCACACACTGACCTTTATTACAAGCAATAAAACTGCCCTCTGTTGGACTTCAGAGAAAACACAAGCAAATCTATTCATGATCCCTTTTGCTTAGTGTAGGATCCCCTATTAATTACTCTTTTATTTAATCTAACACAGGTATAAAACTATGGAGGAAATCTCAGCCCTTCAGTATGTTGAGAAATGAGGAGAGTTGGAAGTCTTTCCAAGTCTTCGCTGCAGCGAAGGAGAATCGCCAGAAGCTGCCTGCACAGCCGCCCAAAATGATTCTGATTCTCCTTGCTGAGACAGCTTTTTTTTATTCAAAACTGCACAAGGATGGTTACATATTCATTGCACAATACAATTCTAACATGAGTCATAAGCAACTGTGGCCTTGAGATAAGAGAAAGTGTCACAGAGAAACAACTCCCTAGTTGTGGCAGAGCATGAGAACATTCGGTGTTCTTCTCTTAACGGTGCAGTCTCAGCATAATCACGCTCTGGTTAAATGGACAAGTTCTGCAAAATAAGAGGAAATATCTTTGCATGCATAGTGTTATCTTAACTAAGCTGAGAATATATGTAACAAGCATCAAAATCTAAGTAAAACATCTCATAAGGCACTTCATAAAGCACAGTATAATAGAATATATTCAACAGTCCCCCTTTTAATCTATTTTAATAGATTAACTACAAAAATAAGCAATAGTCAAATTTAATCAAGTGAAAAAATAGCCATAACAGAAACATGGGACACATCTGGTCAGGTCCGAAAAACTCCCCGGGATATTTTGTGGAAAGACAGTTCATTTCTTTGACTTTGTGGGGAGAAAAGGATCCTGACACCACCTTTCCCAAGGGTCGGCTGCACTTGGTCCCAGTCTCTCACATGGTTGTATGTTCAGGCAAACATGGTATTCTGCATAACCTGTAACAGAAACTGAGTTAGTGCAGCCAGCACTGTCATAATGTAAAATGTGTTATTATACCTAACAGTCAACATATTATGAAGCAAATAAGTCAAAATAGCCAGAGAACAAGCAAAAAGTGGTTACTATATGTTTGCATTATACTAAAAATTTTAAACAAAGGAGAGAGGATGTACATCAATTTCTTCATCATCAGATTCAAGATCTGAGGGATCTTGAGAAGAATTTATCCTACCATCTGCAGCCAACAGAGGCATCTGAACTGCCATGTCACCTCTTTCTTTTGTGAGGGCCGTTTCAATGAGTCTCTGCATTAAAGCCCTAAGGCAGGGAATGCAGCAGCACCCACAGGTAACCAAGACAGCTGCAAATACTGAAATAGACACTAGCAGGGATGCTACCAAATTTTTATATCTGCCAAACATGTTCAACCAAGAGTCCCACATTTCTGTATCTACCCCTGAATGTTCCTTCATGGAGTGAGTGAGGGCAGTAAGACCAGTAAGTGCTTTAGTTAAAGATCCATCAGGGGCTGTGTTATTTGGAATGAAGGTGCAGCATTGTTCCCCAAATATGTGACACACTCCCCCTTGCGTGCTAATAAAAGGTCAACTGCAATTCTATTTTGGAATGCCATCAATGAGGTTGCAGACAATTGGGTATGTACAGCTGAAAACCCATCCCTTGTGTAGTTTGCCAATAGTTGAACATTATAATGAACATAATTAATCAGATCAGTATGCACATTGATCTCTATGGGCCACAGAAGAGATGCCCATCCTGATTTAATTTGATCACGCAATTTGTATTCATCTGGTACACCCCTAGGTACTCCTATTGCGTCTATGTAGGTGGGATTGGGCACTGCACTCGGTACTACTGATCTTTTAGACCTAGTAAGTGTAAAGGTGTCTTGCCATTCAGTTGTGACATACTTAACCGGAGTTACTACCACAGGGAGTAGTAAAGTTATTAATGCGCAACGTCCTCCTGCATTTTTGGGAAAGCCATCATAGAGTCTATTTCCTGAACACCACCACCATAAATCAGCACGCGCAGTTGGTCTAAAATTTGGTCTCACTTCTGTACTGGATTCACACCATTCCTCAGACACATTACCCAACTGATGGGTTTTTCCAGTTAATACAATACAGGTAAAGTTATTAGGTGCTACTTCTGAGGAGAAGAATGGTGGTTTGCTGGTTATGTCACGAGGGGTTTTAGGAAAGTAAGACTCCAAAATTTTGCATTCTGAGGATTTTGTGTTATTCATTAAGTGTAGCATACAGGTGCTATTTACTGGTGCTGGTACTACTTTTAGAACTGGTCTAGCACCCATACAAACCACACAGTCAGACTGTACATTTTTTGCAGCTTGTTCTGCCATTAATAGCCAATTGTTTGTGTTTCCTGAAACACCAGTTAACATTTGGAAAATCTCATCCTGGGTTAAATTCTCAGGCTTGGTCATTTTAATCTTACCTAATCTACCTCCATTTTGGTGTGTAACTGGCTGTCCATTAAACTGCTCGCTATCATCTGACACTGCTGAGGCAGGTTGAGGGGATGGTGAGGGACAGATTTCCAACTGCCAGTAAAGGCCTGTTCGGTCAGTCCAAGGGGCCAGAACAAACTGTTGGCAGGAGGTCAGAAGGAATGATTTTACTGTGATTATCAGGCCAGTACCTGCTAAAGTTTTTGCCATTGTTAATTTCTTTTGAGTCCTCCAAGTTTTTGCTGCCCCCTTGGAGTATACTCTCCAATCTGGACCTGTCTCATCAATCAAATTATTCCATTTCCATTGATACCAATTACCTAATGTGATATACCATGCTGCTGAGGAAAGTGTAACAGCCAGATTTTTGTGCCCTTTCAATTTTTGTGAGTAATGGCCTGGTGGTTGTGGGAAACTAGCAAAGTCTACTTGTATCACATAGCTATCATTTTTGGGTATACAAAACGTTATCATCCGAGTTGTAGAGGGATTACATGATTGAGGAGAGGAAGATCGTTTTTTCCTAACCAATGAGCTATTTGGTGGAGCTTGAGTGGGCTGAGGGGTGGGCAGGCTTGAGTTTTTGGAAAGATTTGGCGGGCCTTCACAGATTAGTAGGATGGCAACTGGGATTAGGGCTAGCAGTACACATGCTAGAATGTACATTAGTCTCTGCTTGCATGTTAATGGAGTAACAAATGGCCAGGACATTCTGTGGCCGTTGCAATTGACCTAGACACTGAACTGGTAATTGGTGTGTAATCTTCAATGTACAATGTATTTCTTTAAAACAGTTAATGACTTATCTAGTTTCCTTGAATCAGATCCTTCTGGACTTCAGCCAATGATCGTGAGGGTTCCTCTGCTTCTGCACATTGGGACCAGTGGTACCATGTGTCCCCCTTTCCAGCCAGTCTGACTGCGTGTGATGTTCTTTCAGTGATTCGGTATGGTCCCGTCCACCTTGGTTCTGACCACTTTCTTTTGATGACCTTTAGGTACACATAGTCCACGGAGGGAAGAATGGACGTTGGTTCTCCAGACTCCGTTGGATCACCTTTCTGTTGAGAAAACTGTAAGACAAGGCTATGCAGAAGGTTATAATATGTCTTGGGCTCTAGAGGCTCATAATCAGTTAGAGGTAATTTTGTGCGGGGGCCTGGCATGGGGCGTCCCGTGTGCAGTTCAAATGGAGTGTGAGATGTATTTTTGTTTACTGAAGATCTGATAGACATCAAAGCTAGCGGCAGAGCATCCACCCATGTCAATTTAGTCTGTGCACAGATTTTAGCCAATTTGGTTTTTAATGACTGGTTCATTCTTTCTACTTTGCCCGGTGACTGTGGATGATATACAGTCCCAAACTTATGTTTCAACCCCAGTACTTCCTCCACTTTTTGTAGATCCTGATTCTTGAAATGGGTGCCATTATCTGACCTTACTTTTTCGGGGAAGCCATGCTGTGGGATATAATGATTAACAAGACACTTGACTACAGTTTTGCTATCTTCCTTCATAGTAGGCCATGATTCTGGCCAACCTGAATAAGCATCCACAAACACCAACAGGTATCTGTACCTACCCACTCTTTCCCCCATGTTTGTATAGTCAATGATTATCTCTTTTCCTGGGCAAGTGGGAATTGGAAAAGTTCCATGCATGGGCCTGAGCGTTGGCTTTACCCCATACTGATTGCATTCCTGACACGTTTTGGTGTAATACTTAGCCATATCTTGTAAGTTGGGGTGCCACCAATTGGCAAGGTTTCTCATCATTTGTGCTGCTCCCACGTGTCCTATCCCATGTGCTTCTTCCAATGCAGTTTGTCTTACTCCCGGTGGTAATATTGGTCTTCCATCTGGACCCCTCCAGCAGTCTGTGTTTGTTGCTCCTCTAGCCACCCACAAAGTCTTTTCCTGAGGCGAGGCTTTATCTTGGAGGCTTGTGAGTACTTCCATGGACATTTCCTCTGGTGTCTTGTTTGTTAGTTGTTCTGAGCAGACTAGCATGTGTTTGGCTCGGTATCCTGCTGTTAGTTTTGCCACTTCATCTGCCTGTTGGTTCCCTTTAGACACCAAGTCCAAACTTGTGCTGTGGCCTTTACATTTTATGACAGCCACCTTCTCAGGTAGCAGCAGTGCTTCTGCCAGTTCTTTCATTTCTGCTTCATGCTTGATGGGCTTGTTTGATGTAGTGAGGAAACCAGCTCTAAGCCACTGTTTTAGTTCCACATGCACTGCTCCTACAGCGTATGCTGAATCACTGTAGATGTTAACTTTTTTTCCTTCAGCTAATTTTAAGGCTTCAATGACTGCTGTGAGTTCTGCTCTCTGTGCTGACTGGGATCCTGTTAGGGGTTCTGCTTTTACCGTTTCCCATCTGCTTCCTTTTTTCCGCACTATAGCCCAGGCAGCTTTCAACTCACCTGTTGTGGTCCTGTGGCAGCATCCATCTGTGAACCAGTCCTCTTCTGCCTCAGGTAGTGGTGTTGCTGATAGATCTGGTCTGATTTTTTCTTCTGTCACCACGCGCCTTTCACATTGATGTGGTTCTCCTGAGCCCATGTGGTCAGCCATGTTGATGCCTTCATGTGTGTATGTGATGTGTGGTGCTTCTAGAATGGCATTCAGTCTTCTTTGTCTCAGGGGAGTCATGGTGAAAAGGTGTGACTGCACATATGCCACCACACTATGAGAGGTTAAAACTGTCAGTGGGTGGTTCATTACAATGTGAGCCGTTTTTTGGATAATTTTTGCCAATCCAGCTGCGTATTGAGTGCAAGGTGGATGTTTCATTTCTGTACTGTCTAGCATCACACTACTGTATGTTAATACCTGTCTTACTCCCCCTTTTTTCTGGAACAGGACACCATTCATGTGTGTCCCAGTTCCAGAAACATCCAACTGAAAAGGTAATTTGTAGTCAGGAACTGCCAATTCTGATGCTGTTAAAAGCTCCTGTTTGAGCCTGATGAATGCTCGTTCTGCCTGCTCAGTCCAATTAAGAGTAGCAGTTAAGTTTCTCATCCCATGTTCCTTCACCATTGCTCGGAGGGGAGTTGTCAGACCCACATAGTCAGGTACATATGTGCGGCTGTATCCGGTAAGGCCAAGAAATGACAGCATTTGTCTCACAGTGGTTGGTTTTGGGTGATGCAAGATGGAGTTTTTGTGGCTTGGTGACAACGTCACACCTGATTGGGAAATAACCCGTCCCAGGAAGGAAACCTGTTTTCTTACCAGTTGCAATTTTTCCTTGCTGGCTTACCTTTGTTGAGGAAACCTGCTTTATTTTCCCGATCAGCTGCTTCTTCTTCCTTTATTTTTGCTTCCAATGCAAGATTATGCCAGAGTATTGCCCAATTACCCGGGCTGTTAACATCTTTTCCTTTTTCCTTCATCAACTTGTCTGTAGTCTTTCTCAACAGCTCCTTCTGCTTTTTTGCATCCTGTGGTTGGCAGGTAATACCTACCACTGTTTCCACACAAGCCAGCTGTTCACCCATTGTATTAGCCACAGCTCCTTGTCCCCATCCATCATCCATCATTTCTTGGTCAAACTCACCTTCCATTCTCACCCTTTATAACTATACTTACTCTGTTATCTCTATTATTCACTTTACCACCACATTCATCAAATATAACACAATCAAATTCAAACACAGCAAAGCACAGCATAAAACAGGGCCTTCTGAACCTGCTAACCACACCCTAGTGATGTCAGTTAGCCAAGTCCACGGACTCCAACCGTATTTCAAAACTCTTTTTCTGGTATTTTAGCAGCCTATTCCTAATAAAATATACTGCAGGGCCTCCAACCCATTTCAAAGTCCTGGTATTTTAGCAGCCTATTCCTAATAAAATATACTGCAGGGCCTCCAACCCATTTCAAAGTTCTGGTATTTTAGCAGCCTATTCCTAATAAAATATACTGCAGGGCCTCCAACCCGGTTCAAAGTTCTGGTATTTTAGCAGCCTATTCCTAATAAAATATACTGCAGGGCCTCCAACCCGGTTCAAAGTTCTGGTATTTTAGCAGCCTATTCCTAATAAAATATACTGCAGGGCCTCCAACCCGGTTCAAAGAACCCAATACTTGTTACACTCGTCAGTGTAATCTTAATTGGTTCACACTTTTTAGGAATTTAGCAATTCATTCATATGGAATAATCACAGGGACTCCAACCCTAATCTTACTTTTTAGGAATTTAGCAATTCATTCATATGGAATAATCACAAGGACTCCAACCCTAACCACACAATTTTTCTCTCCTTTCTCCACACACTATTACTTGCTGGTGTATTTTAGCCTCTTAATTACTAGGTGTTTGGACAATAGGAAATAATTAAATCAAGCAGAAAACTGCTTACCTTGTAGTTGGCGCCACCTTTTGTCCAAACCCCGTTCATTCAGAGATGTCCTGATGGTCCTCCGTTCCTCTGATCCTATTAATCTAGGACTCAGGATCCTGTTCGTGACGCCAATTTGTAGGAACCCCTATTAATTACTCTTTTATTTAATCTAACACAGGTATAAAACTATGGAGGAAATCTCAGCCCTTCAGTATGTTGAGAAATGAGGAGAGTTGGAAGTCTTTCCAAGTCAAGTCTGCGCTGCAGCGAAGGAGAATCGCCAGAAGCTGCACAGAGTACACGTCTGCACAGCCGCCCAAAACGATTCTGATTCTCCTTGCTGAGACAGCTTTTTTTTATTCAAAACTGCACAAGGATGGTTACATATTCATTGCACAATACAATTCTAACATGAGTCATAAGCAACTGTGGCCTTGAGATAAGAGAAAGTATCACAGAGAAACAACTCCCTAGTTGTGGCAGAGCATGAGAACATTCTGTGTTCTTCTCTTAACGGTGCAGTCTCAGCATAATCACGCTCTGGTTAAATGGACAAGTTCTGCAAAATAAGAGGAAATATCTTTGCATGCACAGTGTTATCTTAACTAAGCTGAGAATATATGTAACAAGCATCAAAATCTAAGTAAAACATCTCATAAGGCACTTCATAAAGCACAGTATAATAGAATATATTCAACAGTAGCTTAAAATGTCATGCCTTGTTTAGTGATAAAAAACACAAGTTATACCTGATATTTCTTGGTATGATGTATTAATGAATCTATTCTGTGTTAAATATCAACTTATTATTTATTGAACCTAACAGACCTTCACATCTATCTTAGTACCAGATTGTTGTCTATTTTAAAATCTTATCTTTTCTTTATATTTTTTATCTTTAAGTCAGAATCAGAATCAGTTTTTGCTGGATTTCAACCCCAAACCCTAACGTATTTGACTGGAATTTTATGTAAAAGACCCGCAGAAAATAATACATAATTGTGGAGTGAAAGGACATTTATGTTTTACTTTTTTTTGTCAAATAAAAATCTAAAAATTTTACACATTTGTAATTAGCAACCCATAATAAAAATCTTTTCGAAACATCTTTTACTGCAATTATTTCCCCAGGTGTTTTTGGGTGAAGCTTATCGCATCTAGAGACTGCCAATCTTTTGCAGTATTTGCAAAATACATGAATGTAATTGAGATTGGATGGAAAGTATATATGCCATAGTTTGCAATAGATTTTCCATGAGATTTAGGTCTGAGCTTTGACTGATCCCCTCTAACACATTATGTTTTAATGTAAACCATCCCATTGTTACTCTGACTGCGCATTTGGGGTTGTTGTCCTTCTATAACTTTCGTAGGTCATGAGTCATTTATAGACTTTAACAGCTTTCTTGTAATATTGCTCTGTGTTTAGCTCCATCTACGTTCTGCATCAACTCTGATCGGTTTCCCTGCCACTAGTGAAGAAATCAATGCCCATAACCTAAGGCTATTGTTACAACATAGATGGCATAAATCATCATAAATGAACTGTGGATCTGTGCTGCTCCGAAATTTTCTCACCAAACCATGCTTTAGGGTTTTCCAAAACATTCTCCCTGACCTCTCTGCTGTGTTCCTTGCTCTTCGTGATTTATTAGGCCTGAACAGCAAAAGTGCTGTGAAGGTCTATATATTATTCAGTTTTTCTAAACAGGGTTTTTAGCGCCTAAACAAGCCCAAAGGTTCACCAAACTTAGCCCAAAATTCAGCCCCTTGGGAAAGGTTTTAATATTTGAATGTAATTTGTGGGCGGGACCAAAACGGGCGTGGCCGAATGGCTCAACAGCGCCCCCTAAACTTAATCAGGCAGACCCCTTTAACGTAGACAATTTAACTTCAGCAACATTGCAACATGGTAGGTCACCCCAAAACAAGAAAAAAACGTGAAGTCGGCATTTTGAACTGAAAGGCCACTTTTGAGGCGATTTAATACGTGTCAAACTTTAACAAACTGTTTTTTTAATTTTTTATATTGGCTTTAAACTTAGTCAGTATGGTCTTATGGCTTGGTGCATTAAAAGTGATCAAAATCATGAGTTTTCCAACATGTTTAGCTGACGCACCCCCGTGACCCATTAAGGATTAAGCGGTTAAGAAAATGGATGGATGGATCAATTCATGCACAGCGCCCCCTAGAAGCATCAAGACAATCAGTCATATACCTTGATTTCAACTTCGATTGTTAAATTCATGGCATATTTGTAGTTTCTAAAGACCTCTGCAAAAGTCTGAAGCCAGTGTCCATGCCCCAAAGGTAGTTGGCCAGTTTGGTCAAAAGCAGACATTTTTTTTTGTATTTTGAACAGTTTGTCATGCAGATTTTATCAACAAACTAAATGGAAGTATTGAGGTGTCATTCAGGTGGCAGTGTGGGAGTTCTGTGGTGGAGGCACTAAGCTGTGAAGGCTGTTTGAGGCTGCATGCAGCTTTAATATATATATATATATATATATATATATATATATATATATATATATATATATATATTTATGTGTAAATCATGTAGGAGTTTCCTTCTGCTTCATAATTACACAATGCTTTCTGATGTAATTGAGACATAAAATCTCAGTAAAATACATTAAGGTTTCAAATTGTTTTTGACAAAATGTTGGAAGAATTAGCTATGTATCAAGAGAATTTATCTCACTGCAACAGACGATAAGAAAGCAGCCATATTTTCTAAAATGTCAAAGACTGATGTGAGGATTTACAGAACCAAAATAAATGTGTATGGGGACCAATTAAAAAGACTAGGGATAAAAAAAACTTTTATAAGCACACTTTCCTTAAAGGTAGGTGAATCAGTCTCATAATTTACCTTCTTCACAGACTGCTGATGATGGCACCGCCCTGCTCTGCAAAGGTCTGATTGATCGCAGCGAAGCCGGGTGGACACACTGCATGGAGAGACAAAGAGGACCACTATCTAAGCCGTTCTCTGTATGGGAAACTCCATATGCTGGAAAGCTGAAGACAGGACCTGTGAGGGACAGTGACCACAACCCTCTCAGCGATGAAGAAGATCACTTCTATTATTTTAATGGAGTACTGAAAAGAGTTCAGAATAATGTACAGGTCAGTCACAAAAGGCAAATACGAAGAAGACGGAGC
The DNA here is from genome assembly GCA_028564705.1 of Apricaphanius iberus. NCBI lineage: Eukaryota > Metazoa > Chordata > Actinopteri > Cyprinodontiformes > Aphaniidae > Apricaphanius > Apricaphanius iberus. The sequence continues at coordinate 1,680,515 of JAPXFQ010002640.1, forward strand.
TTTCGGACCACAGAGAGAGTCATCAGAGAGGAGAAAGTACAGCATCAGGAAAATCTTCAAAGCTACATCCAGAGCCTCGCTAAGAAAAATAAAGTTGATCACTTTACATGATTATACACAGGCAGAGATCCTCTGTTCTAAAACTCATCTGAAGGATACAAACCTTAATTTTAAAGAAGAAAATACTGAACCCATGTCTTTCATTAGTACAGTTGTTTTCCTTATAAATATCTCTCCTACAACAGCATCCTCTACAGGCCAGTTAATGCATAAATACAGAATCCAGTTTGGAGGACTACCAAGCCTGTTAGAATGAAATAAAAAAAAGAAAGTAAAAAAACAACCAGAAAAACGGACATATATATAAAAAAAATTTAGGCTTACTTCTTAAAAGAAAGAGCAGAGCGAGTGTGATATAAACTGTGCCATTTCTGTGTAGATAACAGGCTTTATGTAGACAAATAGCTTCTGTTTCTGTAGCACTACATTTTGTTTATCAAATCAAACTGTGTTCAGTTGAAGTATTTACAAACTTTAATTTTTTTTCAGATATTATTCCATTACAACCTAAGGATTCCGATTAATTTGTTCAAATTTGTTGGGACACAAAATTTGTCCAAATTATAGATTTAACTTCTTAAAAAGTTTAAAAGTGTGACATGCATTTAATAATTTCAGAAGTCAAGTCATTATTATGTGAAATCATAAACCTATCAAGACATGGTTGTTGGCCCGTGGTAGCTCGGGAGGAGCTGCATAAATCCAGGGCTCGGTCCCTGGTGGAGGAAAGCCAAGAATAAATCTTTCACGTAAAACGTCACAAGTGTTAGAAAGCTAACAACATACCCACAGTGAAGTTGTTGGGGGTTTTTTCATCAGGGAAGGAAAAGCTAAGCAGAATGAGAAGATGGATGGAGCTAGAATGTCAAAGCCCAGACCAGAATCCAATTAAGGAACTATTACAAAACTAAAACACCTCTGTTTACTGATTTTCTCCATCCAACTTGACTCAGTTTGAGCTGTTTTGCAAAGATTAATGGGCCAACATTTCAGTTTGAATCTACAAACCTGGAAGACAAGGGTAGCTGAACTGCCCTTTTTTTTTTTTTTTGATTTTTGCATACTTTAAAGGTTATGGTTGATCAGTGAGGCACCTTAAAAAATGGCAGAAAAAATTAGTCATGAATAATTGTGTTGTTATTGGTGCATATATATATATATATATATATATATATATATATATATATATATATATATATATATATATATATATATATATATATATATATATATATTGCTAAAGCAAATCATGTTTAGTTTTTAACAATTTACAAATTCGAAAGTGAGCAAACATAAAAAAACACAACTTCTTTTTCGTGGCGCAGTGGTTAGCAGTGTTGCCTTGCAGCAAGAAGGTTGTGGGTTCGTATCCTGGCCCAGGGCCTTTCTGCATGGGGGTTCCCTCCGGTTACTTGGCTTCCTCCCACAGTGCAAAAACATTACTGTCAGGTTAGTTGATCTCTCAAAATTGTCCTTAGGTGTGGGTGTCTGCGTGCATGGTTGTTTGTGATGGACTGGTGACCTGTCCAGGGTGTACCCTGCCCGTTGACAGCTGGAGATAGGCACCAGCCCCCTGCGACCCCTTGAGGAATAAGCCTTGAAATCAGCATCGATTTTTTTTTTTTAAAGGTACTGGGATTTTGTATGGTATGGTATTGATATGATCAACCAATGGTAATGATCATCAATGACACACGTAGGTTGAAACCTAGTCATCAACTAAAACAGAAGCTGCTGTGTAGGAGGCTTAAAACTGGATGAGGAACAGCCAAACTATATAGTTTCATGTCAGTGCTAGATTGAGCACAGCCACCAGACCAAAGGTAGTTATAGTGCATCAACAAGGTCTCTCCCAGACAAAGATTTCAAAGCAGAGTGGGATTTCAAGATATATGCTGTTCAAGCTCTTCTGAAGAAGCACAAAGAAACGGGCAACGTTGAGGCCAAGGAACCTTAAAGGTATAGCAGAGGATTTTTCAGATTTTCAGGAAAGAACCGTCCTCTCCGATTTTAGGGAGAGAAAAAAAAAGCACTATCACAACAAATCTTCCCGTGGAAGTTACCATATAGACGTAGATTACATATTCTAGCAGTAATCTAAATGCATTTCTCCAAATAACATGCCAAATTTGCCCCCAGTGAAATTAGTTGGATATATTCGACACACATTCGTTTCCTTGAAGCGGAACTCCTCCAACGTCTCAACAACAACTGCGCTCATGGAGATACATGGCTGCCTCACTCCAGTCATCACATTTCCATACATCACAGAAAGAAAAAAAAAAACCATACCTGTGTGATCTCCTTACAAAGTAACCCCAAAACTTTAGCCCACCTGCAGAGGAGAAACTTGGCGATGGAGGAATCCGTGGGGAGCCCGACCTGTGCTGTGAGCACACACCAATTTCCTAAACTCACTCTTGTCTTGTTTCTCTTTTCTGAGCCCTCTGTCTTCTTCTCATGCAACTGAAAGAGTCTTTTTCTCCAGTGACTCAAAGCCATTTTCAAACACTCGGTGAGAACTGTGAGGCAAACCTAGGAACTGGGGAGCAGAAAAATGGCGGGAGGCGCTCTAGACCAGGGGTGCCCAAAGTGAGGCCCACGGGCCAAAGTGGGGTACAGACACAAGACAAGGAAGGAAGAATATTTTTTTCACTGACATCAATACTAAATCAATCAAATAAGGAAGTTTAGGTATGTTTTAAATGGATAAATGTGACGTATTTGTAATTTTTTGTTGTTATTTGCACAGAAAGGAATCTTGAAACGAAGAGTATTTTACTGTTCTTCACTATTGGTATTTGTTTCGACTAAAATATTACATTTTGCCCTCGGCCCTCTGATAGTTTAAATTTGGCCCTCTAATGGGAAAACTTTGGGCACCCCTACTCTAGACTGTTGAGTCAAACTGTTAAATATATTGAAAGCAGTTTGTTTGTCACAGGGCCGGAGAGCGGTACATTTACTGAGTGTCTGCAGGCAGCAGTGAAGCATGGCGGAGGTTCCCCTTCTCAGGCAATATTTCTGCAAATGGATTTGGAGATTTTAGTAAGCCTTGATGGTGATCTCAATGCTGAGAAATAGAGATGGATACTTATTCATCATGATCAATATCATCAGCGACAGTGTGGCTCCATCCACAAAAGATCTGTGGTTCGTTTTCCAAGATATTTGGAGCAACCAGCCGAGTTCCTTCGAAAACTGTCCAAGTGCACCTAAAGGAATTTATACTGTTCTGAAGGGTAAGGGTGGTCACGCCAAATATCGATTTGATTTAGCTTTCTCTTTTGTTCATTCATTGCATTTTGTGGATTGATGGAACCAAGTAACACTTTAACCATTTTTAAATCATTGTAAACTCACAGCATTTTTTTCACACCTGCCTAAACTTGTGTACAGAACTGTATAACATGTACAATACAGTAGTTATAGTTGTAGAACTGTTTGTTTAAACCCCCCATGGTATTTTATGATGTGTTATCGCTTTTCAAATTTATAACAATACGCATAACCCGTTCATAGCCTGTACATAGTTTGTAAATTACAGTTAAAGCCTGTGTATACTTATAGTTATAGTATATTCATTACATACCTTCATACGATGTACATTTGTAACATATCTATAATAGATCTATATTCTGTAATATATCTATATTATTGCTAAAGCACCTCTGGATGGATGCAAACTGCATTTGGTTACCTTATACTTATGACGTACAATCAAAATAAAGTTGAATTCTATTCTATTTTTTTCTATATGTGTATATAAAAATTTGGGCACACTAATTCCTGTTGTAATTAAATATCTGTGCTTCTCTGCAGGTCAAAACTGCAATGTATAAGACAATAAATTCATATAGACAATGAAAACATATTGTAAACTTGCTGCAGTCCTTATTCTGTTCATAATAAACTTTTTGGGGTTTTTTTGTAACAGTTTTTCCCCTAAACACATGGAGGGGAGAAAGGCATCGAATTTTGTCGGAAACTAATAAGAAAAAAAATCTCTATTCTGTGATAGCCTAAAATGTTATTATGTCCCAGAAAAAAAGCTGTTTTTTAATGCAGAATTCAGCGTGTATGTTATTATCTCCTCCCCTGGAGCTCCTAACACAAACAGTGTCCTGGGGAAAAAAAAAAACCCCGAGACAAAATGGAAACTGGGCTGTGTGTTCTCTTAGCAGACTGTATATTTTGTCTGCAGTCAATTCTGTTGGAAAATGCATTAAAAATTAATCTTCCAGCCAAACAAGAGGAATGAAAACAGGGAGGAGGAAAAATAAGAATTGCTCAGTTTTCACTCAGTGGTGTGACTGTGCGGAGCAAAGCACAATTGTTCCACAAATTCCTAATAAACAGATTGAAAAAAACAAAGAAAACAAGATTAGGCATTTTAGACATGCATGGTATATTCCCCACATTGTAAATGATTTAATGTTTTACTTAACTTTTCTGGGGTCAATTAAAAAGAAATCTTCCCTGTGTTGGATTTGTATGAAAGTATTCACACACACAAAAAAAAAAAATACTTTGGATTCATAGTTCGGTTTCACCCCTCAGAGCCACAGTAGTACGAAAATATAAACAACCCGACAACAGTTTTACATTATTTAAGGGGAGGATTTATGTGCATAAAATAGAGCTTAGTTGATTCATGGCTTTCAAGCAAACACGTCTCAGCCCCTCTCAGACATGTTTGTAGAACCTTTCCAGCAATTAAAGCTGCAAGAAGTTCTATTAGCATTGTCACTTTCATATAAACCCAACTTTAGACCACATACATGATTTGGAATGACAGGAACATAGTGCATAAAAATAAATCCTCAGTTTTTACCAGTCTGGTTTAGAAAATGATTGTGTTGTGAATCAGTTGTTAAATCATAATGGGCAGCTTTTGTAATATTCAGAATTCTTAAATAAAATATAAATAAAATGTAAAATATACATTTCCAGCCAAATTAAAGCTACAAGTCTTTTTTAGTTGATGTCTCTGACAGCTTTCCACAAGTAGAGACTGACATTTATTTTCTCTTTTGAAAAGCAGCTCAAAAACATCAAGGTTGCCTGGGAATTAAATGGAAAGACCAATTTTCAAACCCCAACACTAATTCTCAATTGCATTTAGTTCTGGACTTTGTCTAGGCCATTCTAACACATAAATATGACATATTCAGGCTGCATGTTTAGGATCCTTGTCGTCTTGTTGGATGAACCCCAGTCTCATCTACATCTATGCAGTCCCAGGTCAGCCATCCCCACATAAATATAGAAATATGATCGAAAATGCAAAATGTCACTTAGGTAAAGCATACAATATTTCAATACTTAAATGGAAATTCTTAGGCTACAAGATTCAAGTGTTTATTTTATCATGTTCTCTGATGTTTTTCTTAGATGCTTCCATTTTGTTTTGTAATTTCTGCCACTTGGTGCAGCATTTTTGATTTGCTCGTTGTGAATCGTTTGTTTTCATCCCACCTTTTTTTCTTCTTTTGTAATAACAGTTTTTTTTTTACATAATACAACAAAAAAGTAGTTTTTAAAAATATTTTTTCCCAACACATTGGCTTTTTATGTAAAATTTTAAATGTCTTTATTGCGAACGAAGTTGAACTGCAGTAGAATTCCCTGTTTGTGCACAGAAATGTTGACGATTAAAGTTGGTTCTAATTCTGAATGCAGTGCTTTAAAAAGATTATAATTCAATTCAATACAAAAATATTTTATGGCTCTCAGAGGGAAATTAAATTACTCTGATCAGATGAAAAAATATCTGTCCTTGGTTGGCCGGTGTTGTGGTTAATTTACAAACTCAAGGCTGAACGGGAGAACGGAGCGCATGCAGGAGAGGCAGAGTGGAGCGCGTGAAAGCACCATAACAGGGCTGAGCATTCACAGCAGGAGCTGGTTTTTTTTCTATAAATGTTTTTTAAAACCACGTCCCCTTTTCATTTCACTTTATATTTAGCGCTTGTTCTGATTCTGTTTAATCTCAAAAAAGGACCTATAAAATATATTCAAGTTTATGTATCTTTTAAAAAATGAGAAAAAGAGAACGTGGTAGAACAACTTTTGCAAATCCCAGTATTACTGTGGCCCTGAGGTACAACACCTAAGTGCATCAAGCGTTGACTTTTCAAAATGTCCTAAAAATTTCAATTAGCATATACCTGCATGTTCGTTGAGAGCCTTAAATGTTTTCAATTAAAAAATGTTTTTACGGAATTCACAAAATGTCAGTACTTCGTTTTAATTAAAGAAGTGTTAAGGAGTTTCCTATCTAATCAGTTCTCAAGCGCAGTAGCTGGCAGGTTAGCTTAACCTTGCGTCTGATTACAAGGTCCTGTTAGAGGCTCTTATCTGTGAGACACACACACATGGCTGCAGCTCTGGGAACATGAAATTTGGCTTTGGCTCACAGCAAAAGTTGAAAGGAATCCCATAAAAACAAAACCCAGCCACCTAGATTTCCTTTGCAGAAGCGGATAATATAATATATGAAGCCTGAACCATGGAAATGTGTTTATATTCAAAGAAATACTGCCCAGCGCATTCCTGTTACTACAACACTGGTCCTGGACATTAAGAGGAATAAGAGTAAGTCTGGAAGAGTGGTTTTTGTACACAAAATATAAAGAAAAGAAAAAAATCTATCTTCTCTGGTGCATGATGGTCAGCATAAAACTGGTATTAAAGCAGGTTAAGTTAAGAATAAACCTCAAATTGGTGCAAATGTTGAAAAATGAGTTGTGCAACTTATTTATAGTGGCTTCCAAAAAATATTCATATTCATATTACAAGTAGGCATGCACAATACTTTTTTCAAACCGATACGATACCGATACTTGGAGGACTTGGTCCATGTTATTGGTTCATTTTCACCGATACAGATATTAGTACGGTATCGGCCCCGGTACCACAATCGGTGCGTCCCTGAATACAACTGCATACTTTAGTGTGCATTGGGTTTTTTTCTGTCTACTAGTTTCACAACGTACTGCATGATAGTAAAGTGGAAAGAAGACGACATATTTGTCTATAGCCTGCTTTAAATCTAAACAGCCAAAAAAAAAAGGTCCTTGAGTGAGTAACTTAATCTCAGTATAAACTAATCTGCTCTTTGAAGGCCTCAGATTTGTTAGAGAACATCTTGAAGGCCAAAGAACGCAGCAGACAGATAAGGAAGGAGGTTGGGGAGAAGTTTAAATAAGCGTTATGAAAACACAAGCCCACACGGTCAACGTGTTATGGAGTACTGCTCTAGCTGTAATCTGAAAATAAAATAAAGTAACTTTAAAGATATTTCCGTCTTCTTTAACTGACCAGAAGCGCAAGGGGAGCATGGGAACTCTGGAGGAGCTGGAGACAGCTCAGGTGGGCAAATCTGCATGTAGGATTCAGCTAGACAGCACTGCTGAATGAAGACAGATATAGTTCAGTATCCACTTTACCACAAGGAAGGTAGGAGACAGCAAATGTGGAAAAGCAACTCTAAAAAGATGGAACGGAAATAAAACTTCTTGGCTCATGAGGAAAACAAGCGGTGGGAAACTGCAAATCCCATCTGAGCACACTAACTGTATCAAGGTGTGGAGAGGCTTTTTAAATCGGGAGGGATTGGGAAGCCGGTCAGAGTCAAAGGCAAGATGGATGGGGCTAAAATTCAGCCGAACATAAGAAAAACAAAAGTATTAGACGGTGTTGACAGACTGAGAACAAGGCGACAACTCTAAACACACAACCAGAGCCAAGCGGTTAGACTTTAACATTGGTATTTAGATATTTTGCATCCAATGTGACTGAGCAAAGGATATCCTTACATGCGGCAAATCGGTAGAAAAGCAGAGACTCGAAGCTGTAATTACCGGGTTTTAAAGCTGAAGAGTGTTTTCAGTTTTAAAAAGAGTAAAACCTGTTTCTCGTGTGTGATCCTTATCTTCGCTTTAGCGATTAATAGGAGTGCTTTAGGCAAGTTGATAAAGTGATGGACTTTTGATACATTTCATTTAATTAAGGACTAGTCTGGGATGTTCCTGGTAATACTGAACAGCGACGGCTGAGGATTTAAACTCTTACCGAGCGCACGCTTTAATTAGCTGCAAATGCAAAATCCTGCTCAACAGAACACAAGATAATTGGTGGAGCTGTAAAACCTTCCGACTGTCTGAATCCTGGAAATAAAAATTCCATAGCCCCCCCCCCAAGAAGCAATGAAAACACTCCTTTTTACACTTACAACTGTACAAAACATTTATTTGAACTTAATGTAAAAACAGCTTTGTTGTATTTACATCACTTTTATCTAAAATCCATGACAACCAAACAGTAACTCAGGAAGAATGGCTTAACAGTAATTTGACAATGAATAACAGACCGTAATGAAAGTTAACTGAACAGTTTAGACTTGTACTAAAAGCATGTAAAAACAGAGGTATTAAAAAACAAACCAAAAAATAAAATAAAAGACACTCACACACTCAGATGATGTGCTATGGAGTAAACAGAGGAGTTGGATTGCTTCCAGGCTCTGCCGCATCAGGCCAATAGGAGAATACGTCTAAAAAATAATAATAATAAATGGATGCAGCAGACAAGGGAAAAGGACCGAAATTTAGTCACTATAAGTGGATGCAGTTGTAGTTTCCTGGTTTGTCAATAGATGGCAGTGCCAGCACTGTAGCAACACTCCTCAGCAACAATATAGAAAACTCTGAAACTGTGCCTTATACATAAAAGAATGCAGGAGAAAAACGGGCACAAAGAAAACAAAACTCAACCTGTAGCTGGTTGATGAACAGTTCCATATCTCATTATATTCACTTTGAGTTTTTTTTTTATCCATCTGCATATATAAATAATTCATAAGGCTTGCATACTCTGTGGATGCACATGTGTTCATAGGGCAGTAAAAAAAAAAAAAAACTAAATCTGGAGCTTTGTTTTTGTTTTTTTATCCAGAAAAGATTTCCTTCATCTTCCATCAACAGGAAACAATCTGTACCTGCAACCGTCTCACCTACAGGCGGCGGATTACTTGTTCAGTCAGTTTAAATACTTTTTTTTTAATAAAGGGTGGAACTTCCAAACCTAGTGAGACTTTTAGTTTTACAAAATACATTCTGCATTAGGCCTCATAATAAACAGCGGCGCTTTCCTGAATAGTAAATCAGTAGAACCTAGCTGATAAACGGCATATGGATCACAACGACACGCGACTACGGATTGTCGCTCTGATCCTAGTCCGACGAGCAAGAACGGATTACGAAAAAAAAGTTAAAAAAATGCTACTTTTTTTTATCGTTTTTGAACTTGAAAGGATCGGATCTCAGTCAGTTTTACCCTGTGGGGACACCACAACCAGTTTTCGATGGGGTGCTTTTAAGGGTCGTTTTGACACTGGTATAAATATATCACAGATAACAATCATCTTAATAAATATGACAATAAATAAAATGACCTCTGAACTTCTCCAAGTCGCTACAAAAACACTGAGGCGACTCTGAAAAAAATGCTTGGATAGAAACCTCCTGTGAATTCCTTCTACAGTGTTTGAGAGTGAGAACACTGAACACGTAAAGACCGAAGACCCAACCGGATTGAACAGAGACAGCTTGAGGAACATAATCAAAGTTGTAGGGAACAAGAAACAAGGATGAAGAGGTAAATATGCAATTAGTAGGGATGAATGTTAGTATCTGTGAGCCTTTTCCACCATTAGTGAGGAAAACCTCCGTGGACTGATATTTATGGCGTGATAACGAGAACTACACCTACAGAACAATTGTACATGTGCCAGATATCAGTGCATCGAACAGGCACGGTAATAGCGGCACACGTGACGCCACTCCTACAAACCAGTGTATTCATCGCCGTCCCCTTGTAGTGTCGCATGACTTTGGCGGACACGGTTGGGAGACTTCTGTGCTTTCAGTGTCCGGCCGTGCGTTTCTTCCCGACGGCCGAGAACATCCAAACGTGTCAGAACGCAAAAGGTGAAGAAGCCTCTGGGCTTCTTTTGAAAGCAGATTTTAATGTGGCTTTTGTCGTTGATGTCGAGTGAGACCACACGTTTTTCATTTTTCTGCTTTCGTAATGAATCTTCAGCCTCTGGTGAGTTTTCAACAACGTCTACTGATCGGTCGGCCTCGACTTTCCCCTTTTTGTGTTTTTCTTTCATTTGGAATAAAACAGAACAAAACAAACAAAAAAAAAAACCTACTGGCTTTTTAAAGCATGGCTGAACAGCCGCAAAGGAGGTAAGCCTGTTTGGGAGACATGTGTCCACCGATTGGGTGGTTCTAGTTTGTTCCGGTGGCGAGAACGTCGTGGTAACTCCATCAGCAATCCGCCGCGGTTAGTTGCTTCAGGGGGCGCCGGCGTGCTGGTAGTAACCCCTCCTGAGGGCGGCGTAGGCGATGCACTCAGCCGAGCGCCGCTGGTCCATGCTCAGCAGCGCCTCCAGCAGGTCATTGATGTCGGCTTTCAGCCCCTGCCGCTGCATCCAGTTCTTCAGCAGTTCGTAGACTTTGTCGGCGGGGGGGCCGTTCTCCGCGATCCGAATGTGGTTGTCGCTGATGCCGATCAGCCGGAAGAACTTGTTGTGGATCCGAACGTCCAAGTACTCGTCGAACAAGTCGAAGCTCTTCCTGAGGGACTTCTCGGATCCTTCGAAACGACAAACAGACAAACACAGTGAACAAACTGTCACAACACAAGGCTAAAAAAAAAACGTTAAAAAAAACAAACAAAACGTTTTTATCTGCTTAGTTAACAAAGTTATCAAAACCCCCCAAGCAGTGAAAACATAATCAGCCACTAATTTTAGAACCAGCAACCCTAGTCATAAAACTGGATGTTTAAAGCATGAAACAGGTGGGAATGTTGTGGACAGGTTTTCTACAGTTTTGAAAATCATAATGTATAGTCTCACATTGTGGCAATATATTGCATCACCAGATTCTTGCCAATGCACATCCCTACTTGGTAGCAATAACAGCCATCAAGCTTTTGTGATTAAGATCAATCACCCATCAGTTTAGGTCACTGCCGAGGAATTTCAACAAGGTATCGTATCATTTTTAATTCTGTCAAACATGAGCCTGTTTAAGATCGAATCCAATCAAAGGAAACACATGTAAGAAATGTATTTTAATTAATCATAAAATTGCCCCGATATGTCACTAGACATTAAGAAATCATGTTCTTTTGAAATACTTATATCACTGTCAACAGTGGTCCGGCCAGGAAATTGTTATGTAAAAGTGAAAGTTGCAGCCCTCAAGTGATGTTATTGTTGTCATGTTGTGTTTTGGTCTGAGGCTCCACCCTCAAGCTATCTACAAATCATGAAGTCTGTAGAGTTTCCTCATCCGGGTTGCCAGCTCTGCTCTGTTAACCACAGCTGAAGCTCCGAACGTTACGGACAAAACATGTATAACGTTACGAAACCTAAAAGACCTCGTTATCAATCTGAAATACGTCGTGACAAAGTCCGAACTAAAACAAGGAGATGCCTTTGAAAGATGGAGACGGCTGAAAATGGAGAAGAATTTGAATACAGACGTCAACGTCACCAATTTTCTCCTGGAAATGTAAGATTAACATATGTTTGGCTAACTTACTTATACTTAATGTAAATTGACATTTCAAATATTCACGACAGTTGAACGAAGTTATGCATGTTTGTGGAAATTAAAGTTATGTTGGTCATCAAATTGAAAAGGTAAGGAATTGTTTGGGAGATAAAAACGACGAGTCCTCATTGCTAACATTAGCATCAGGGCCCATTTCTTTGTCATTATGCTGAACTGTCGAGGAAAACAACAGCACATCGATTCTGGCAATGTGAAACGTAATGGAAACGTATTGAGTAGCCTATACCTCGGTACAAATAATTCCTCATTCGTTCTTGGCGTACATTGTGGACTACACATGCTGCAAGTTAACCTGTATGACCATTGCTAATGTTATTTAGTTAGGGTCAGCCGTTCCTGCTGGATCCCGCAGCAGCTGGCAACCTCGAGTCAGGAAGGGATACACAGTTCTACAGTATTTTGAATGTGATTGCAATACCTCTTTTGGCCACAATCCTACATACGTTTTCTTTAAGTGTCAATAAAGTTTAAGTCAAGATTTGACTATAAAAGCCTTTATTTTGTGGCCTTCTTTTAAACCACTCAGAGGATGATTTTCTGGTGTGGTGAGGCTGATTCAGACCGTAACATGATTATTTCAGTCTGTAGGTGGACTGATCATCTTCTAAAAGCTGCTTTGGTTCTTCAGACGTAACTAAAAGTTCGACATATGGCTCATCAGACCACAAACCATTTCCACAAAAGTCTTGAAGATTCATGAGAAGGGCCCAAGTGTTCTTTTTTGTCAGCCCTGCTATGTTGCCCAGTCTCTTTCTTATTGTTGATCTATAAACAGCTGAGGTAAGTAAAGACTGCCATGTTTTGGATGTTGATACGGGTTTTCCTGTGACCTCTTGGATGAATGATGATTGAACTCTTGGAGTACTTTTGGTAGGCTGCCCACTCCCTGGAAGGTTTAACAGAGTTCTGTGCCTTATTATGTTTGGACAAGGACCTCGGTTTTCAGACGACGTCAATTTAAAACATTTCAATTTTAAGCACAAGTTCTAAGAGACGTCCTTTTCAATTCAGCCGGAGAAAGAGCAAAAAAAAAAAGAAAAAAAAAGACAGTATGTTTTAAGCCCCTGCAGGCTCAGGTCAGGCCTGACTATCATGAGATTAGCAATCTATCAAGCACAAAAGTGGGAGATCTTGTGGAGATTTTTTTTACTTCCCTGTGATCTGGCATGGATTTCAATTTGCTGGGTTCTTTTTGCATAAGAGAAAAACAGGAAAACGACCTTCCTGACAACAGTTCGAAATGCCTCTTAAGAGTAAAAGTCTTTCCTTCCCACAGTGAGAATCTTACCAAGTAGTGGCACCAGTCGATGTCCAAGAGGGTCATCCTGCAGAAAATAAAATAAAATAATACATATATGAGCTTGAGTAAGGAGAAAAACATAAAACTCAAAGGTGTTCAAAAGTGATCATTTCCCAAAGATTTTTGGTGCATATTCTTGTGCACATTGCTACTTTACAACCAAAACGTTTCATATATTTACAGGAACAATACCGAGGTGGAAATAAGAGGCAAGGGTTTTCACAAATAAAAATTCAGAAATATTGGGTGTCCATAACTAATCAGTCCCTCTATTCTAATACCTCCAAATAAAAAGGCCATGTTCTTCTTGCTATCATTATATTGGTACACAACCTAACTCTGCTTTACATGTCCACACAGCTTTGTCCCTGATCTCCTGTGTGCTGTAGTTTTGTGATGCCGTGTGTTTGCTACTGTTCGCCAAAGAAACATGAGATTGTAAAAGAACAGCTGGGTTTACAGATTAAGGGTGTATTCACACCAGGAAGGTCCGTTAGTTCGCTTGCTTTGGTCCGGATCAAATGTTTTTTTGCTTTAGTTCCTATTCATACTACGAAAGCAGCAGGACCAGAGTTTCTCAATGAAAAAACACGTATGCTAAGCTCTGTCAGGAATTTGGACTGTTTAAGCAGAGCAAAACCAGGAGGCAATGTGAAAACAGCTCAACATATTATCAATATTTGAGCGGTTTTAAAACGGTAACAGAAAAATCTGAAGGTGAGCGCACGTTTGGAGCGCATCTGTGACTGCACAGGTGGCACAACGCAGACTGCCGCTGACAGATCGCTGCAGTTTACTGATGCGAAAAGTGCGCCTCCATCAGCCCTCATTCAGACAGTTTTGTTGTATTCTCATCACTTCAATTGGACAAATTGTTCCCTTATTTCAAAACTATGGCTGAATTGGTGCTTCCGCCTCCGTTATCATTTAAAGTGTAAAAAAAAAGGGAACAAAAATTGTTATGACCAGATTTTTTGAACTATATAAATGACCGACAACTAGGGATGTCACGATTTTTCAAATGCTCGATTCGATTTGTGATTTTAGGGTCACAATTCAATTCTCTTTTTTTTTTTTTTTTTACATAGCATAGACCTATGTCAATTTTAGAATCGTCTACGCTCATTGGTTTTATTTGTTAAATTTTGTACAGTAAATCTTATTTTTAAAGACAAAAGTGATGCAATTTTTAGTATTCCTCTTCAATGTATCACATTAGGGCTTAATGGTCAAATTGAAATAATTTATTTACAATAAAAGTGTAACAGTCCTGTTTAAAGGAACACCTCAATTTTTTGGGACTTTAGCTTATTCACTGTATCCCCCAGAATTAGATAAGTCCATACATACCTTTTTTCACCTCAATGCGTCCATTCTGTCTATGAGACACAGACATTTTTAAACGTTTAAATACTGGGAACTATTCTCTCAGAAGGCGAAGCACTGCTGCTTGGGCGGAGTGATTAGCGCAGCACCCGAGAAGCGCCGTGGTTTAGGAGCAGAGAGTTCGCTCAGACTTGGGGTAATAGTCAGCATTTACTCGGGTGCTGCGCTAATCAAGCCGTTTAAAAATGTCTGTGTCTCATATGACCTTGTTATTTGTACACACTGTGACTATACAAATCACAACATGTAAATAGGAGAATGTTGGCGATATTTTATCGCTTATTGGAATTATTATGCTAGCTCTAATTCTGGGGGAAACAGTGAATAAGCTAAAGTCCCAAAAAATCTAAGTGTTCCTTTATATAAATGATTAGTAACAGAGTGGCTGCCATCTACTGACTCTTTATAGTTAATGCAGAATGACGACTGGAGACGCAGTGCTTCAGATAGATCATAGGACAGAGTAAAATCCCATGCAGAAAAACCTGGCAGACTGGCAAGAGCTCCTAGTGTCGGAGGTTCGTAAATAAAGACATCTTTATGATTCGAGATCACTGATCAAAATACTGATCACAATTGTTGGAGAGATATTACTATCACACTTGAGAAAGACGAGGACACAGTGAAAAAAAATGTCTTGTCTTGTTTAATGGACAAGAGGATCATCTCCTTTTTCATCTTTTCCTAATAGAGGTAAACAGCATAAAAGTTCTTCCTCATTTAAGCTCACAGGTGTCGCCATGTTGTGAACAAAAGTGATTTCTACTTCTACTATGGTTTAGTGTTGTATGCATGCAGTAGAGCCCTACACCGCCCCCTAAAGTCTTTGAGAATATTGGCTCACAGCAGGGACAAGCCGCAAAAGGTATAAACGCTGCAAAAAGGCATCTTGGACAGTTTCGCACGTCTCATTTCCACGTGGAATGTACATGCGTGAAGCGAAAACTGAGCTTCAGAAGGTAGGGTGTTTTGTTCATTGGGTCAGATGAAGTTTGGTTGCATTTGTTTGGAATCCCTCTGAGACCACATCCTCAGCAGGTCTCGGTTTGCTTGTTTGGTGAGTTCCCTGATGCTTAATTGACGTCAGCTTCTGCTGTCTTGTTTGTTTTTTTTACTTTCCACGCTTTTACACTTACACGTCATTTTTCCAATTTATAATGTTGTATTTTAAATGCTTTTCATGGTATATGCTCTCATGTTTTATTCCTAATTTTTTACTTTCCGTGCTTTTATCATGTTTGGTTTCTTGACCACTGTATCATGTAAAGCACCATGAATTACCTTGTTGAAAGTGTGCTATAAAAATGAAATTGCCTTACCTAGTACTCATTAAAGGTTCAGACCAGGAGAGGAAAACAATTAAGAGTTTGTTTAAAAAAATGAACTAAACCAGGCTGGTGTGAACACGCCCTTAACACACAGATGAACCTAATCTACTGATTAGGAAGGAAACTGATTATATTTAATTTTATCTAAAGCCTTCCAATGTTAAAGGGTCTGAATACAAATGCCTCCAATACATGCATGAAACATTTTCAAATGTATCCTTTTCTGTCTACCTCAAAAATAAAACGCTATATTGTGATGGTCAGTTGCATAAAATCCCAATACAATATATTCAGGTTTTTAGCTGTGACATGACCATATGTTACGTTCTAGGACTGTAAGTACTTTTAAAGAGCACCTGAATAATAGCAGAACGCTTACTGTGTCTGAGGGAAGCTGTCTGAAGCCTGCGGGGCTCTGGTGTGGGGTGTTGCCGGAGGACGCGGCTGTGGGCAGAGCAGACAGGCTCGTCTGAGACGAGCTGGTGGTGTTGGGCAAGCTGTCGCCCAGTCCGCGGTCTTCGTCCTCCAGAGGAGGGCAGGCCTTAGTCATCATCCCGGCCTGGGTCTCCTGCAGCAGCGGCCGCGACTCTGGCCGGCTTTCATCGCCCTCCAGGCCTGCGTTCTGATTGTTCTGTTTCTCCTCGGCGGTGGCTCCACTCTCATCCTGACAAAGACAAAAAAGCAGAATGAAAACTAGTGAAATACAGATTGAGTTTTTTCGGATATCATCCAAACTAATTGTGACTATAAAGGAAAATATCCACCAAGTGGGATCAAATACTACTCACAATGGGAATCTTAACTATTTCACTGGAGTCACATGAGCTCTTTGACCCTATTGAAGAAAGAGAAAACGGTTTCAGGAAAATGAAAATGTAATCAGCTGAATGTTGTCGCTCGGTCATAGACGTTACATTGACTTACATGGTACGTCGCATGTTCGCTGCTTCCTCAAGAACCACATAATAACCGCGATGACCACGACCACCATGAAGCAGATCAGGATCATTAATACGAGGAACCCTGGAGGAAAAGCAGTACAGATTAGAATCAGAACGTGGAGCCGGGCCAGTGATGAACGATTGGCAACAGGATGTGGGAAAGTTACAGGTATTTGCTGGAGCATCAGGGACCGGCGGAGACCGAGGCGTTACGGTTTCAGTGGGGGAGGGGTCTCGTTTTCGGCACTTGGTGTTAGAAACGGGCGTGCACTTCTTCACCTCCTCCTCGCCCGCTTTGCACCTGCAGTATTATGGAAGCAGAACAGTTGCAATAAGATCACATCAAGGAAACAGCACCAGGTTGTTGCCTATATACTTTCTCCATAGGGATTAATGGAATCAGTCACTGATCTATACAAATCATTCACCTTAACAGGTTTTTCCTTTTGCACATTCCACGCTACAAGCACCTTTTTGGAGTATTCCTCAAACTTTAATATGCAGGATTTAAATGCTCATCAGTTGATATCTGAAGGGAATTTGTCGGATTTCATATAGGGGCACCAGTTTTGATTTTTTGCCAGGTCTTTAAAAAAAATGCATCAACTAATCAGATGGATTAATGGTGTTTGCATTAATCTTTACACCAACTTCCTCCTCCTGATGAGAAGTGTTAGTTTCCGTACTTTGCATTGTTTCTGCATATACGCTAAAATTTTCTCTTTTCAAACTCAGCTCTTATGTTTTTATTTAGGGGCTTCTTGTCACAAGGGAATGAATTTAAATGCACACCACACATTCTACTTTTTTTGTGCACATTTTGTTATATGTTTAATACATTTCATTTCCCTTTCGGTTCACAATTAAGCGCTACTTTATGTCCGCTCAACACATAAAATCTGATGAGAAACACTCATGTCCGTGGTTGTATCGTGACAAAAATGCAAAGCGGTTCAATACTTATTTGCAGTGTGTTTTATTCCACAACTTGAGAAAAAAAAAGAAAAAAAAAAGACAAAGCTGTCGATTATTAAGCAACGCTTACTTGGCACAGCGCTTGCAGACTTCACAGGCCTGGTCAGGAACACAGAAGGTACCCGGTTTGCACTGGCACTTGGTGTCTGTAGTCTTTGTGCAGGGAGCAATTTCAATTTGATCTGTAAAATGAAAAACAAGCAAACAAACGAATGAGGAGTTGTGAATATTGTGAGAAACATTAAAGCCACTGATTCTGGATCAGCTTATTGGTCATCTTAGTTTGTATCGCTCTGTTGAGTCAACTACATCTAACCCGTAGATGCATTTACAGGGTATAATGTGTAAGCTAGCAACAAACCTTTGACCACCTAATGAGATAAACTGTGGTTTGATCCAATTTACAGCTAGTTGCTATACTGTGACTTTTTCGCTTCAAACAAGGCAGAGCTTGACAATAAAGTTTCCTACTTTCCTCTTAAACGGGAACATGAGAAACTGAGAATCTGTCTTGGTTCGTTTAGGACTTTGGTTCCTCAGACAGCAGCTCTGAGTTCTGCAATGGGATCACATGAAAATTGGAAAAACATGAAAACCAAAGTAGCAGTCCACATCCACCAGACACGAGCTGCAGTACACACAAAGCCTGTGAATATTCTCATTCATCCAGGTCATGGTTATCTCAAGGAAATTTCAATCAAACGCAACTGGACTTGGTAATTTGTCTTGGAAGACGTTTCACCTCTTATCCGTTTGATTGAAATTTCCTTGAGATAATACACACAAAGGCAATGCTTATAAATTAAGTAAAAAGTTCAAGAGTGGCGTTTAAAATTTGGGAAGATTTTGGTTGCAACTGCATATAATGTTAAGCCACGTATGAGATTAAACGATGCCTCTGGAGGGTGTGTGATTTCAGTTTTTAAAAAGACAAAATATGCGCTGCCTTATTAAGAAACAAATTATTAAACAGCAAACATTTTGTTCTGCCGCTTCTCCTTGCCAGAGTAAAACACAGACTCCTTACGGTCACGCAGAAAACACAACCACGGTTTTGTGACTCAATATACTACTGCTGCTTATGGCATAACAATGTCTTTTACTGTTATTGTTTCAGTGATGTATAATAATAAAAATGTAATTACTCTGTATCTAAAACAGAACAATCCAAGCGTTGTTTTCCTGCGTTTCTCAGGGCATGGACCCTTAAAGGACTGCAGGGAAATCTTATTTACTTACTGCATGGCTGTTATGTGCTAAAGCACTTAAACCCTCCAGCATCTGAAAATTGTGGGAGCCACAGACTTTGGAAACAACAACTGATTAATCGTAAAAATGTGCTGCATAAATAAAAAAAACAAAAAAACAAATGCCGACAGTTTTGTGGTTTTGTGTTAATGAAATGCATCGATAACTTTTCTAAAAAAAAAAAAAAAGGAGGAAAAAAAGAAAAATCTGCAACACAGAATAATTTTATTTAAAATATAGTGTCAATAATGTGTGATTCTTTGAGGTCTGTAAAAATAAATGTCTATGAGTAAGCTAAATCAAAGTGAGACTAAGAATAGAAAGAAAAACATGTCGCTATGGTAATTTAGTTTTACTACAGTCCAGAAAAAAATGATTTACATGGCTCCATTGTTTACAAAGAGTGATGCGGTGGGAAAAAACCCCGAAACAAAAACAACTAAGGATTGAACGATATACATTTTGGGGCCGATATCCATATCTAATATTATTACTGCTGTTGGTTACCGTTATTATACACAGTTTGCTACCACTTTCAACACTGTATAAAAGCAAACACACCACCTATATTACTTCTCTACTTCAGTAAAATATCAGTATAAAATTATCGATACATGTGAACGGTTAAAGTTAACAGTTACCATGAACCGATACTTAAAATGTGGAAACTCTATATTAATAAAAATTTAAGAAAAAAGTGTTTATTTTTCACATTACATTTTAGTTTAGTTATTTTTTTTTCTATGTAATTCACCATCACTTGTAACATACACAGAAGAAAATCAAAAACTGTCTTCTTATTCATCGCATTTTTTTAAAAACGTAGTAGAAGTATCGGTACTCGGCATCGGCAAGTACTGAAATCCAAATATCGGTATTTTATTGGTTTGAAAAAAGTGGCATCGTTGCATCTCTATCAATCTCATGTTGCGTCACTTTAACTGTTACATGAGTGAACGAATATCACATGACCAATCCCCATGCCCCTCACGAAACCCAAAGGTTTGTTGCTAAATGAACGTCAGCTGTTAACATCGGCCCAGTTTTAGTTATCGGACCGTTGCAGATATGTTAATGAAATGATCGTTGCTGACCAATGGCCCTTGTTGATGCCGATATATTGTGCATCCCTAAACAAACAAATAGGAAGCCTCAGAGACTTGGACTGACTAGTTGCATTGTTGCAGCACAGAAAGTATCGAGCTGCAGAAAAGATAACAACCGATGGTTCAAAAATAACACTGAAATGAGGAACAAGTTTGGTGGTTTTAATCTTTAAATAAAATCTGAAACACGTCTGGATCAGTTTGCCTCATCGCCAGTTTGTACAGCCATTTCATAAGCAAACCCATTTTGCACTAACGTACTAATTAAGTTTTACAGTAGGTTTACTCAACTCAATTCAGTTTTAACAATATTTTACTGATCCTACATGGAAATTGGGTAATGTTGCAAATTATCACGTTGTGGTGCAAATTTCAGGTACAATTTCATTTACATACATGTTATGTATGTTAGGCTTGATTTATGCTTCCCATTACCAAATATTGAAGTACCCCTGGGCAAGGCACTAAAACCTAGGTTACCTAACAAACTGCATATCGGTTATGAATGTGGGTAAATTTGTTAGCAGTATTTGTAAGCCTATATTGCATCCCAGCGTGTGGCCGCTAAAGGGCCAGATCACTGACGGAGTAAGATCAGTGAACTAAAACACATCTAAGCGAAGTCCTGCTGCAGATATCATTATTAGAGCTGCATCACTCTCATTCTGTAAGGTCGATAGGAACAAAAATATTCTAAATAATAAGCTGTCAACATGGGTGCAAAACAATCCGCCTGGTAGGTACGAAGTGAAGCAGAGTCATGACTGACGGTATGAAATGACCAGAACCGCCTGAAATTTTAAGAAGTCCACCGGGGAGCAGGAAGAATTTAAGCTTTAATCTGACAGAGAGAAAGAAGAAAGTGCATCGCTGTTTTGGGAAACAGCGATGCACTAGAGCCGCAATGTGTGCTCTCATCAGAAACGTGAACTTTGCCCTAGATTTGAGAGGTCACCGTTTGCTGTGTTGGTCTGCCAAAAAACTAGTATGGCGAAAAAAATTGTTTATAGAAAATAGGTATTTTTTCAAACAAATATTTTTAGCTTTCCCAATATCACCATTATTAAAAATAATTCAGAAAAGGACAAATATCACATTAGTGTTAGTAGTAGACATATTGTCAAGTGTTTATGCCCATAAACTTTTCCATAATTCAAATTTAATTCAGATTGTTTATGTAGCGCCGGTTCATAACAGATCTCATCTCAAGGCACTGCAGAAGAAACGTCATTTCAATTCAATCATGCATACATTCTAATTACTTTAAATGTGTCCACTTAAGGAATCCCAGCAGATTGCATCGAGTCATTTGTCTTATTACAACCACAATTTTTTTAACTGCATTTAGGCTGGAAATAAACTACCCTCGGGTGAATGTAGTTTATCAATTATGTGACTTATGAAACCAACAGGTTGGAATGATATTTATTTAGAGGCATTAGAGTATTGAGAGGGGGTGTTATTAATAAATAGCACTCTTAGACAAATTGTTTTACCACAATTTTTTTTCACAATTACTACAAGCTTTACATTGTCTGCGACAATTAAGTCTTCAGATTTATCCCAGTTTTCTGATGTGACAGTTAAAAGTCCTTTTCATAAAACGCCAGAGAACGTTCCAGAGCGAGTTTGGACCATCGTTGCTTTCCTTCCAGTGGAGTTTCATCTGGATCAGCATCTTTTCTCAAGAAACGACTGCTTGGAAAGTTATGGCTCGGAAACAGAAGAACGCTGGCGATTACTGATTTTAAGCTAATGCTATTTTGGCAAATTAATTTCTTGTACAAAAAGTATAAAACTGTTTGACCCCTGATCTATCTTTTATTTTTAAAGTATGAAGTTTGTCATTAAAGCATGACGAAATGTGAAACCGTTCAAATTGCAGCACATATCCTGAGCTGAAGAATCAAAAATGTAATGGAATAGTTGGGTTGACTAAAATTCTCAGCTCTAGCCCAGACGTTGCAGGTGAATTTAGTCATAACTGTTTGCCTTCTCTCTAATGTAATCAAGCTAGAATTCAGGTTCCAATGTGATCTGTTGTTTCGTTGTTTAAAACCAGCAAAGGTCTTCACTTGCCTTCGCCCTTCACTTTGCAGAAGCTACTACTTCTAACAGAAATGAGTCTTGGAGGATACAGATTCAATACACAGAAACAGAGGTGTTAAAGTAAAAACAGGATTACTATGCTGTGAAAAAAAATTGAAGTACAGCCTTATGACAAACAGAGAGAAAAAAAAAAATCACTGACTATGGAATTCACAGATGAACTAATCTTATTAAACCGCCATGCGTGCTGTTTGAGTTTGTATTATAGAACCAGGTGGAATAAAATCGGCAACTTTTCTGCCGCTTTCAGAAAATACATTCAGTCTTTAAGCGGAGTTCCTCCATGTGACACCATGAATGATTCAATAAATCAACAGCAGCCTTTTAAACACCAGCTCCAAACAGGAAGTTCTGAAGTGTTTCACATCGCAGTGTAGCTCAGAGGTAACTGTAAGCCCTCCACAGAGCTTTAAAATTTTAAGCGTCTTTATAGTCAACCGATTACGACGGACACTAAAAAGAAGAAAAACCCAAAACTTAACCTTAATAGAATAATAAATGAGTGCAAAACACAATCTATGTAACATTATTCTCTTCTCTGTGGCCCCTGCCTTTCATCGCACACAAAGACACCCAGTGTGGGAGGACAATGACGCGCAGCCACACCCAGTTCAGCCAGGTAAGACGGACACACAGGCAAAACCCTTCCGAGACGAGTAACACACTCGCATTCAGCCTGGGAAACAAAAACAACAAAGACACGCCCTGCTGCTCCATGTAACATCATAAGATCCCATTTTCAGCAGTGGACGTGAAAGGTGGAGGGCACGCACAAAGAGGTATCAGCTTTCTTAAAACAATACATCTTTGACAACCAGGATCTTTAGAACACTCTGGTGCTTATCAGATTTTTTTTAAAGGTAGAGGATTATATTAGGGGGAGATTCAGATACGTGTGGGTTCATTTTTCTTAATGCTGGGATTCTTGATATGAGAAAACGAACTTTCTGGTCCAAACTAAAATCTGAAATTGAAATTTACTGCAGTTGTTCCCAGAATATGGTACGAAAAATTTATTTTAACTAGTTCCCTTGCTATATCATTTTGTTTCTTTTAGTTTATGAATGTTAAAATAGAAAAACTTCAGCAAATCCAGTGAAATAATGTGTCGTATATTATTACACATGTATACACAGATGAAGATACATTTGTTTCAGAAAAATACTAATATTAATTTGGGAGGAAAAAAACAGACCGCAAAAGAACAAAATGTATGTAATAGAACACCAACTAACATTTTGCGTGAAACAACAACACTCTTCAGTGTGGAAGACGTAACTAAAGGACGAGGTTTTTCCATTTCAAGAAGGATTTAAAAAAATAAAGTCTGAGCGAAAAAAATAAGAAAGCATTTAAAAAAAAAAAAAACTTTTCTACTGAGCTAAAGTCAGATTTTCATTCAAGCCACTTTTTTAAACAAGGAAAGGGGTTTCAGCAGGTAACAGGAAGGCTTAATGAACCAGTCTGGTTTCAGACTAACATAACACTGCTCTGTCTCAGGACATTGGTTCATGTTTGCAAATTTTAGGAGATTAAACGAGGGTTAGCTAAACATGCTAACAGCTTATATAAGATGCTAAACAACCAAAAACGGCATGTTTTACAGATACTCCTTTCTCAACCGTACAATAAAATTTACTCTCTCCTGATATGATTTACTAGAGATGCATCGATACGAAAATTTGGGCCGATATTAGTCCTTTAACAATTTAAAAACCACCTTCTTTCCTGCCGATACCGATGTTAATGTATCCAGAATGCAGACTAGAAACAATATTTTGACAGCTGTTAATTACAGTACTCTTAAATAAAATGAAATTAGTTCATATTGGTACTGATAGGCTCTTTTTTGTTGCTTACTTAGCCACCAAGCTATGATCGGTGCATCTCTTTGGTTCTGCCTACTTTCCGTAACATTGTTCACAACCATATTTCTTTTGGGTCGGGAGCTTATGTGGACAACTAAACTGGTTAAAAGTGCGAGACCAAACACACCAACTTTCATCCTTCACTTTTAAGTGCCATATTTCAATTTTTGCCCATTGAAAAAAAATAAAATCTGTTGAATCTGTCAATAATAAAGGTTGGAAAAGGAGCTGGGGAAGTTAGTTACCTAGGCGACAGTGTGTGCATGGCAAACATCGGTTCATCCCGTTGGGGTGCTCTGTGTACGTCTGTCCATGCTCGCATGGCAAACAGGTTCCTTGTTCCAGATCTCTTTCGCAAGGCTTGTTAACGAATGTTCCTGCAAAATAAAATAAAAGAACAATCAGACCAATATTCATTAAACAATAACCAAGACAACTTGACGTCTGTCCTTGGATTATTAACTTCTTCATTGCGATACACTTGCAACTGAGACATGACATACCACAGCTAGGTATTCCGCTGAGCTAAACAACTGTAAAGGAACACTAAATACAGAGGGAACAGAAGTCCCTATGTTATACATGTCTATTTCAGGGAGTGTTCATGTCACAAGCACTAAGAGGGAGCCATTCGGTGAACTACAAAGTGATTTGACCTAATTTGCTCCGTTGGATTATCATACTTATCATCTCTGTGACCAGCTCAAGCATGCCATGAATAAAACCACTTGATTCTCATGTGTTTTCAGGGTTTATCTGATGGAAATGGAGGGGGAAAAAAGGGGGGCGGGAAATAGACGCAGCACAGACGTCTTTGGTTTTTTTACTTGGAGACAGCTTGGCTTATTGTAGCTCAAGCTGTCACACTTATTAAAAAATAACTGAGTTCTGGAAAGAAAAGAAAAACAACAACAATCTTTTATCCATTAATGATATGAGCTAATTAAGAAGAACTAATTAACAAGTGGGAAAACAACAGGAATGAAGCATTGTACTATTGTCGATAAACGGTGGGGGCCAACAGAAATAAATCAGCCATCCTCCAGGATCGACTATTGAGCAATCAGATGCATGTAATTACATAAATTCCACACAGATTGATAAAGTCTGCAGTTTATGAGCCACAGAAACAAAACAAAACAAAAAAACAACATTAAAAATGGACTAAATAACGTAGAATCCTCTCAGAACTCAGAATCACAAATGACATAACTCGATAAGCAGCCAATGGAATACAGTAATTGTTTTTTGGCTAAATATATTCTGAGCTTAGAGAATGTTAAATGGTTTATCAGATTATGCGCATAATTAATTAAAAAGGTCGGTGCTTTTATTGACTTGGTCCTTCAAAACAACTCTGACTTCTTCTTCTTATGTTCAGACGGAGCGACGGGCTTTCAGCTCCTGGCCGCCGTGCCTCATTTCCAGATGGAGCGGTGAGCACTTTTCCAAAAGTCTCATAGTTTGCAGGACTAATATAACTTAAGTCATCAACTTTAGAGTTCGGCATACAGGAAGTGAACACTAAACTCTATTTATAGCACCTAGTTACGAACTCTGTAAAACTGTGAAGAAAAAAAAACGTTCTCAGAAGAATCTAAGAATTTCTCAACATTTGGAACTAAATTCCCTTCTAGTCAGAGGCAAACATACAGACAGGCCTAAACTGGACTACATTGGTTGTAACATCTGGAATGAGGTTCCTGAAAATATAAAGGACGTCTAAGGGATGAAGTTAAAGGTAAAAGAAATAGGGTCATTTCTTTTTATTTTGAATTTTTTGTGTGTTTTAATAGACAATCTTGTATCTTGCGAGTCAGCTTCAAAAATAGATTTTCACTTTAAGTTGAATATTAATTGTATTTTTTATTCTGCCTTTACTTTTTTAAATTTCTTTTTTTTAAGTATGATTTTGTTTTTTTTAGGCTTTTTAGATTGGTTGCATCTGGATTTTACCTTATTTATTTCTAATTCTTTTCTTCTTTAAATTTGTGAATTTTTCAAGATTCCTTGGAGTTCTCACTCATCAATATGTAGTTAAACTAATTCAGTTTTTTTTGCTTAAGGATTATACCAAAAAAAAACAAAACAAAAAAAAAAAAAAAGTCTAAAAATTGCAAAAAGTTTTGGATTTAAGAACAGGACCTTTCTATTTATGCATTAAAGTCTTATGCTACGTTCAGACCGCAGGCTTTGTCAGTGTCAAGATTACATGTTAAGTCTATGCTTGAGGTAGTTGGAGGAGCGTAACGCTAGCAACGCGGAAGTTCAGCTATTTGAACCTTTGACGGTCCTACCACAATTGACGCAGGACAGCAACCATTCAGAGCGTCTCACTGTAGTGACGTTGCCCTACGTCGACACTGCCTAGCCAACCACGATCGGCGAGTGTTTAAAACATCCGGCAGAGAAAGTCTTTGCTAGCTTCAGCTTAAAAATGTATCTTCTGTGAATATGCGTCGAACTAGTCGCTTTATGAGCGTTGCTTGACGCTGATAAAGCTTGCGGTCTGAATGCACCATTAGTATTGTAGCGGTACACCTCTTGTATTCAAATTTCTGGGTACGGACCCCTTGATATGGTACACACGCTCATTCTCACACAGAAGCATAACTGCATTACACTTTAGCCAGCAACCGATGCCGCTCTGTGAACAAACAGCGCAGCCTCAGCCTTCTGCTTGGAGAGGTTAGGACCAGTGCCTCTTTAGTTCATATGAGAGTTTTCTGGGACTTTCTCCTCCTTACCTTCCTTGCAGTTGAGGCAGCAGAGTCCCTGATGGAGGTACTGCTCATTCTCCACACAGCTCCTGAGTCGTCGTAGGGTGTGGTTTCGGAACTCCTCTCCAGACGATTGATGCGCCGGGACTTCTGCCGCTCGGCAAACAAACAACACTGCCGCTGCCACCTGTATCGTCAAGGTCAGGGAGACAACAAAGACAGGAGAAATAAGAAAAAAAAAGGCGTGTGATTTACTTTTTGCGTTTCCACGCCATGCACACACACTCACCCACTTAAACTCATCAGACGAAAGGGCAGCGAAGACGAGAGCATATCTTCATAGGAAACCTTGTGTGAGTAATCTATGACTTAATGCGAACCATCTGATCTGAACATCTGCTGTGGGGGAGCAATTACGGGAGCCACGCAGCTGGCTGCAACCAGGAGCAGCATCATGTCGTGAGCACAGGATGAGGAAACGTACACCAACCGAATTACACGCAGCGCAGCATGCGGGACAAAACTTAATTACTCCACCCTCTAGAGGTTCAAAAGGACAGACCCAGCTTTTCCTGCTGTAGGTGAGACGGACGGTGAGTTCGATGAGGTGGCTCGGCTAACGGCGGCCCAGTGGCTCGTATCAAATGGGAATCCATTCTTGTGTTAGATAATAACAGGCCCTGCATAGGTGGGGTGAGAGAAGAATACAGCCAAACACTTTAGTGTGCCCCCCAGGCACTGGTGTTTATTCACACGATTTTCACCATGTCAACGTGAGAAGGCCCCATTCAGTGGCAAACAACACGCTTTAGTGCTTCTACTTCAAATGACCCACATTCTTTAACCTGGGCTCTTTGAATGCCGCGACATGCGAAACCACGACGAAGCGCCTAAAACGCAACAAGACACCTCCCTGGGTAAATGAGTCCTAGATCTGGAAGTTTTGTCTCTCCCGTGCCATACCAGCCCCCAAAGTACAACCTCAGCTAAACCACTATAGGTTAAGAGGTAGAGAAAGAAAGAGGGACAGAGAAACTGTAGACAACAAGCTGAAGATGGGACGCCCAACGGGGAATAGGTGCCCGAAAAGGAGAGTGTGGGAGAATGAAGGGAATAAAGATCGAATGGACGGAGAAGAGACTTATGATTCTCTGGATCTAACTCTCTGGAGGGCCGCCATGCCTTGTTGCTCAAAAGAACCTTTCCCTTTTTTTTTGTCCCGGCCTCTGCCTTTTCCCTTCACGTCAGACTTTCCAAAGACGCTCAGAGGCAGACGACCGGCAGAGCAGTCACAATCACACCATTTAGATCTATCCAAACATTCTGGGGAAGGGAGGGGGGGGGGGGGGGGGGGGTGGAACGCAGGAGGGAAGGAGAGGAAAAGGGAGGGAGATAAATGAGAGAGAAGACTAACAGCTTGCACGGTGCAAGGGTGAGTCTTCGCCTGAATACGCTGTGTGTGCGCGAGGGGTGGGGGGGGCTGTGGAGAGGCATGGAGTTGGGAGAAGTAGAAAGCCGTGTGAAAAAGGAAAGAGTAAACTCAGCGTATAAGCACATGTGCAAGGCGACGCAGTGAAAGGAAAAGATGTGAACAGACGAAAAAAAAAAAAAAGATGACTGGGAAAATGTGAGCTGCAATGAAGGTAATCCTGTTCCATAACGCAGAGGCAGAACGTGACATTCCACCAAATCCAGCCAATGCCGAGGTAAAAGTCGGGTGTCCAATTGACAGTGCACAGATTCGCTGATCTCCAAAGCATTCTGAACATCTAAAAGGTAGTTTAAACACTTGAAAGGCCGTTACAAGAACATTTAAACCCATCCATACAATAAGGTCATTGTAAGATCTGCATGCAAAAGTTGGTGGCTTTATGCAGGGCTACTACATCACTAACAACACGTTCCTGTGTGGATACTTTACTGACATACAGTGAGTCCGCTTTCCATTTTTTCATATCAGCACAGAGTTTTGAATTGAAGTCGGAACAGGCACAGTCAGATGAAACGGACATTTCTACAATTGTTCAGACAAGTTTACCATTTATTCACTCTGCGAGACGGCAAGAGAGAGCAAGACTTACAGCAGATGAGAGAAAGGCTGAATAGAGCCCAACACAACAGCTATTTTATCCTTTTCAACCATGGTCAAATTTAAGATGTTAGCAATTTTTTGGACATCTTTGGGTTAAGGTAGGAGTTTACATTTTCAACGTAATACCTATGGGGAAAGCCGTTCTGGTAATGCCAGCCATGCTAACTACGAAGAGAAATCAAAAGCGGATAAAGTTGTTATCGGTAGGTCAAAGCTTTAACTAAACAGGACATCTGAAGTGGGCCAAAAAGTTCTGATTGGCAAATCTCTACGCGCTATGGCACAACACGCAGCATGCCACTCAGATGATGATGGGAGAGGGATTAGCTAGTTTTATTTGTATGTTAAATAATGGGAGACTCGTCGACCACTGGTGTTGAGTACAGTCAGCACTGTAAAAACATATGCCCAACAATTAGTTAATGACGCTAGACTGTGCCACCAACTGCTGTTCATTTACGAAATCTATATTTTTCATGAAAATGTAACTGGATTTTTTTTCTGCTTTGTTTTTATGGCCTCAGATCAGCCTTAGAAGAGCAGATTCTTAGGTTCCTCAAAACACATTTAATAAATGCTCTTTATTTTCTGTAGGTCCAAGATTGTGTATTGTAGATTTAGATAAGGAGGGGCCCAACCAGGGCGGCATTCCTGCAAGAACCGCCACTGTCTGCTACTGTTCTTTACTGTTCAAGAAACCATTTGTCTTTTTAGGTAACGGAGAATGTGTGACTTCATGTTTGCATGCACTTGTTTTACACACTACGTTTCTCAGTTTTCTAACATTATGTGCTTTCTGATTATTTGTATTGTAAAATCAGCGCTCCCCCATCTAGTTTTTGTGGTTTCTTCAATTTTGTTGAATGTGGCGGGCCTTTTTTTGTGTTTGTTTTCTTTTTGCATGTGTTCTGTGTTCTTTTGGTATTATGCTTGGAAATGTTGCTCTTGTTAATGTGCTGTGGAAAGGGCCAGGCCTTGGGGAGAAATTTTCTGTTTTGGTTTTTCTTGTCTTGCGATATAAAGCTAGATTTCTATTTTTTTTTTTGTGCTTTTGTTTTGTTGTCATTGGCGCTACAAAGCTATGGCTATAGTATATACAATCTGATTGATTAGTAGGTTAATGGTTTCAGCTCTAAGGAGTAAAAAACAAAGATTATAAAAAGTAACAATAGATTGCTTTCATGGGACAGCCAAGTCGCACAATAGCTTCTCAATGCGCCAATGACAGAAACAAATAAATGATTTTCCGGAGCCGGAGAGAACCCTGGTCCGTGTCAGTCCCTTCATTGAAAGAAACACTATGTGTTTAACCTAATTAAATAATACTGAAGTACATCAAAAGCACAATGCTACTGATGCTCAGTGTACATAAACACTTTGGCTCTCCAGAATGTGGTTTACTTTTACATCCTTCACCGAGTGAGGAGGAAGACCAGAGTGACCGTAACCTCAGTGCGGAAAGCCCTTCAAACCCACAATCCCTGGAAGCGCTCCAGTATCGGCTGTAGAGCCTCAGTCCACTTCACAGCCTCCTCTATCCTCTGTACAATGAGTGCGCTCGGCTGCAGATTATGTCCCGCAACAGCGTCCTATTGTCCCCCGTCCGGCTCAGTGATAAGTTTGTACAGTGCTTTTGTGAGTTAAACGAATAAAAAGTTACAATAAAATAACGAGGGACTTTCTGTGTGTCCGACAACAGTAGCGCTCCTCGACTTCCTCTAATCACCCTGGGTTCTTCCAAATTGCCTTGGAACAACCCCGGCGTATGCCATGTACACTGAGGACGTGTTTGTGCCTAAATGACAGGACGTTCTTTCGGATGACCCAGGTTATCAATGGGCCATTTACAGGCCTGTGATAACTTCATATCCCTGAGGGAAAAACACTGGCGGGGAGGAAATGCAGAGAAACGGCAACGGAAACACGTCGCAGAAACCAAGCGGCGTCATTCGCTTCACATCAGGTGGATGAATTCAGTCCAACCTCAGCAGATAAGCAACAACATGAAGCACCTCATTATATTCCAATGTCCGGAGAGAGGGGGGGGGGACGCTGACTCTTCAAATCATGCTGCTCCAATTAGCAAATAACCTTCTGTTATCAGTGATGGCACCCATGCAAACAGTGCTGTTACTCTAAATCCATAAGCTCACACTATTCCCACAATTTAAATGGCTTTTTTTATCTCATCTGCAAAGTAAGAGGAAGGACAATCCAAAAAAAGAGAAAAAAAATCAATTAGTCCAATCTAAGTTTGGGGAGTAACCTCAACAGTGCAGCGATTTGCTGATTAAATACCCGCGAAAGCAGATTATCAGGTTAGAAATCCTCAGCCTCTGAGAAAACAACTGAATGAACCAGTTCTCAGCAATCTATTCCTCCTGTACATTCATCCTCCTAAGGGTTCAGTACATCGGCTCAGTCTTGATTTTGACTGGATTTTTTTTTCTTTCTTTCTGAGCCGTTTTAACCACACCTTAGTTCTGAAAGTGTGTCACAAATCAAATTCTGTTTCAAAATAAATCAGTACAGGTTTGACTCCTGTTTTCTAGTAGTAGAACATCAAAAGTGGTCCCATTACCAAAATGTGTACTGAGATCACCTTTCTCTGTTTTTTTTATGATTAGGGCCTACTGTAAATGCTTTACGGATCACAAACAGTGTTTTAGTAAAAAGATGTTCTGCGTAAAATAGTAAACAAATTATTAACTTTATTGTAGGAAAAAAAACATCTTTCTCCATCTTTAGCAAAAGACAAGCACATGTACATGCCACATATCCTGACACATTTATTACCTGAATATAAATTTCACTAGGGGATGAGCAATTGTTGTACCATTATTGTTAAGATTTATTATTTTTTTTAGAATTGAAAAAAGTTATAAAAAAAGTTTTTTTTTTAGCTTGATTAAAAATTCAAATTCCGAAGATGCTCAGTTTTGGATGTATGACACTTTAGATTTATTTAAATAACTCTCCATATCATTTATTAACTTGTGACAAAAAAAAAAGTTAATCAACAATGATGTAAGGGTCAAGAGTTTAAAGTAGTTTTCAGCTTGACTAATTCAAAGCTGCTGTACTGTTATGCATTACATAAGCTGATCCTAATTCTTTTGCTCCTGCATGGTCATCAGGTGGTTCTTTGTCATAAAGGAACATGTGGAAATCAACACAGTATTCCTAACAAAAGGCTTTTTTGTTCTCCAGTAGGGCCAAACCAAATTTAATCAGGGTTCCTGCAAATTTTAAATATAAAAAAAATCCTACTTTTCCTAAATCCTTCTTAGCTTTGCATAAGAACCAGTTAAAACAAAGGACATAAAGGAAGGAAGGATGGATGAATAGAGGGGTAGATGAATGCATGACTAGATGGTATATTATATATATATATATATATATATATATATAAATAAATAAAACTAAAAAGTCTATAAATTTACATATCATTCCAAACTTAATGAATCCCCACATTTTCCAGACTGTACGTTAAGTCTCTTTAATCAGGATGAGAACGTTTGGAACAGTGCTGTAATTGGGGGCGGTCGGCTCCTGCTGAAATTGTTTAATGTTGCTCAGTTCAAATCCCTCAAGGCTAACCCCGACAGGACGCTGAACGCTCCCCGCTTTACAGATAAATCCTGGCGCTCTCCGGAGACGGGAGGAGGTGACCATGCACAGCTTTCCCTCAGTGATAAATGACACTGACATTCTGTGTGCGGCGACAAAGACGAGTACAACTCATTTGCTGTCAGGGAGAGCTAACTCCGACTCCTGACACATCAGCGAGAACATGTCTAAAGTTCAACCAAGCTGGGATGCATTCGTCTTTATAAAGCTGAACGACGGAGAACGAGGGGAATGACTCCCGTGTCACTTTCCAGCCGTGTAGAAAACAAGAGAGTGCTAACTGGTAAAAAAAAAAATGAAGAAAAAAAAAGCAATGACGCACGCGCGCACAGTGTATGAGTGGGAGCGTGTGAAATGTGGCGGCCCCCTCCTCTCAGGGAGCACAGGAAGCACAAGACAATACAGAGGCTTCATGCAGGGTTCTGCTCCCAACTGTTCCCTCAGAGCGGGCCCATGTGCAGCACCCGAACAGCACAGCGGCATATCCGCCAGCCTGGGTATTTTTAACTCGGGGAAGCTGCAGCTCCGCTCCGCGACTGAAATTCTTCTGTTTCCTCTGGAGGTATGCCCCGCTGAAGAGATGAGAGTGACGCTGCGCCGCAGAGCACGTCGGGCCGCACTCACCGCTATATATATATATATAAAAAAATAAAAACACAAAGAAAAACACGAAAGCAAAATGATGACGACAATCTTCGTGGATTTTCTCAACGTTACCCCAGGCCAACCACAAATGAGTGAAATGACTGGTATAATAGCGGTCTGACTGCGCTGACGGAGAGAAGAAAGGAGAACGCTGAAAGTTTGAAAAGCTCACAGCTGTAAACAGGTGCTACGTGACACATTGCGAGAATGTTTAGTGATGTGAAGGTGGTCTCTGCGGTTTCAAAGAGTCGACAGCTCGCACACGTAAACACCGTCACCACGAGGACTCGGGGTTCGAACATTAAATGTTATTTGTGTGCAAAACGGGCTATTGAGTTAGCCCTTTTCAATTCTCTATTAGGCCTGTCAGAGAGACGCCGGGCGCTCCGACTCGCAACATTAATCCAGGAAAGGATGGGGGACGGAAAGGAGCAGGAAGAGATGACAAACGGGACGACGCAACCCGGAGACGATCGAATTTGTTCCATTAAAGCTCACCTTTGTGTGTGTGAGGGGGGGTGGGGGTGTGAAGCTAAAGTGCTGGCAGTTTGTAACGTTCTCCATAAACACATCACAGCCAAAAATGCAGAATGTGGGTCTGGTGGAGGGGATCAGCCAGGCCTTTAGAGGCCATCAATAACAGGAATCCCTGCCAGATTTACATCTCTGTAAACAGATGTCCATTCTGTGGACTGAGACAGAGCCTGTCCTGGGACTTCTGGAGACTTTTTATGAGCGTAAAAACTCTGTTCATCTAGGAGAGCAGGAAATGATGCCAACGTTTTAACACTGTGGCTTTATTTTAAGTCACAATTCCTGGTGCCTGTAACTCAGTGTATCATCTACACCAGTGGTTCCCAAACTTTCCCATCTCTGACCCACAAAATACACATTTACGAGGCTCGTGACCCCAACTCTTAATGGAGTCGTTTAAAAAGTGTTACAATGACAACGAAGCCAACATCAAACAGCAGTATGAGTAGTTTTTATTAGTTCAAGTCTTTGTTTTCCATATTTTATTCAATTTATAGAATACAGTGGCTTGCTCATGGAAATTTCTGATATTGATATTTTTTTCTAAAGAGAATCTCAAGACCCCACACTCACATGTTTGTGACCCCTAGTAGGGTCCTGACCCCAACTTTGGGAACTGCTGATCTACACCACGATGCAGAATCAGTGCAAGGTGGTTGGTTAATTATTCTGTCTGATGAAAACTCATCTACCTAAATCAGTTTGAAACCACCTGTGTGTTTCCTGAAAAAAATAAAATAAATAAGTATAATTTTGATAAGGTTTTCAATTCCTGTTTTCCAAAGGACAAGATGTTAGGTTACCCGTAAACGATCGGTGAAACCGTTCAGCACAACCAGAAGAGAAA
Source organism: Apricaphanius iberus (assembly GCA_028564705.1). NCBI lineage: Eukaryota > Metazoa > Chordata > Actinopteri > Cyprinodontiformes > Aphaniidae > Apricaphanius > Apricaphanius iberus. Next base: position 1,714,958 of record JAPXFQ010002640.1, read on the forward strand.
AATGTGCACCAATGTGATCTACCCATCTTTAGCTGAGACAGTTTGGACGCGTTAGGTTCCACATCACCCTTACCCCAGAGGATCCGATTAGAAAGCAACACAACACCGTTTGTCTAAACCTCAATTTCCCCAAAGTACCTATGGGTCAGGTTAAAAATGGTCCGGAACGAGCATCGAGGTATACCAAGTTTATAAAAAGTTTCTAAATCAAACTTTCTGGCATATTTTTCCCTTAGCTCAAAGGTATTTTGCAGAAAAAAAAAATTTTTAAACCACAATATTCATTAAAAAAAAGAGGAAACAGCTTTTTCTTTTTAGGAAAATACTTTCGCTCTTTGAAAATATATTTCCAGGACAAAAAAACCCCAAACATCTGACAGTTATTGTGTGAAATTAAAGGGTTGGTACACACTACTCTCGTTAGGGTCCACCATTAAAAGCACAGTTTTCAAGTCACACAATATCATAGCATGGGAATCTCACACCCGCCGCTACCTAAACCCCACTGGGAGTATCCAGTCAGCAAGTTTGGGAGTCCTGAGGTCCTTGGCCAAAATACCCAAGGTGTTAAATGTGTAAATGTATTTATGTTCTTACATCAAATGCTCACAAATGGATGAAAAACAATGTGGTACTTGTTGAGGGTTTTTTGGGGGTTGCCCCGATCGACTTATACTTGTTATTGTGGAGCTCAGAAGTTAAAAGGTGTGAGACCCAATATTGTATTTAGATTAAAGGGATGCTTTTATTACTACGGGTATATTGGTTTTGTCCTCTTCAAATTCATTATGAGTCTTTATAAACCTCTGATAACAATAAAATTATCTGCAGTTCCTTGATAATTATTAAAACAGTAGATGCTAATAAGGTCAATCACTATTTTTTACCTTTTATCTCCACACTAAAGATACATTTGATCTAGTAGACTGAGGAACTCTTTATTTATTCTATTTATTTATGCAATAAACCACAAGTGGAGGGAACTTTAGCTTTACTGTGAAAGAAAAATATTGTTTTAATATACAAATATTTATCCGTCCGCTCACTCTGTGTTAGCCTGTTTGCATCCTGGCAAATCGGGTTTTACTGGGACGGACGAAACGCGGGAAAGGGTTCAACAGATTTTGCGAACCACCCCACATGGGTTCGTGTAAACACACAGTGTTTTGTGAGTTTGCCACTGAAACCCGCTGAAACCACAAGTTCATTCAGTGACTAATTTACACCACTCGTGTCATTTTCAGGACAACATCTGTGGTGGTGACATTTAAAAAAAAGCAAACAAGTGATGCATTCTCACACGTCTTACATGTCATTTATGTAAAACAAACAAAAAGCTAACAAACAGATGAACTAAACTTACACCTTCAAATTAGCCTCCCTCAGAGGTCATTGTGATCCCCACAACAGAGTTTTAAAGAACTCTCAGAATCCAATTGTGGACCCCCAATGACCCCTGATGTCTATCAACAAGAGTGCGCACATCAAAGCGGTTGATGAAGTTAAGAGGAACACTACGTGCCATCCAGAGTGAGTTACTTATTGGTCAATAAAGCATCTCGAGTTGAGCTGGATGAGGTCAGCCTGTTTGACAGTGAATCATTTCCACTCGTCTCTCAGCGTTCAGGTGCTGTAAAGTCTGACTTGCCTCTGTTGGCATGCGTTACACAGCTGGAAACACCTGAACAGGTGGCACTCCCTGAGTGAGTCAGCGCACCTTTGATATCGCAGGAGTGATTCACCGGGACGACCGAAGCAGCAACAACAACGGGTTTCTTCGGAAGTATGGACCTGCCTGTGCCGCAGAAAGGCGCCCCAGCACCTGGCGTCTGGGAGCGGCGCGGGTTGCCCCTGCGTTGCATCATCCGGCTTCTGAGCAGCCTCTCTTAGCCGCAAGCATGGCTATTCTCATGGAAACACATAACAGCAGCAGCAGCGGCGGCTACGGGATCATGAGCAACAGAGAGTGGCCCGTTCTTTTTCTCCCTCACTCTCTCTCTTTTTTTTTGTTTTTTTGTTTTGGCCTGGAGCTCAACAGTTTGGCCTCCGCATGTCCCAGATGTCAGTCCTGCCCCTGTCTGTGTTGCTCCCCAGCGACTGAGGGGACCATTTCCTGTGTGAACCAACACCCAAACACAGAAAGCAATCACAGATAACAATCTGGTATACATTTGCATGGGCATGACAATTCTAAGAAGTAAATTGATGCCACTAATATCAGCGTATCTGTGTATACACAGGACGGGAAGTTTACTGGACGGCCAAGCACGTACACTCCAGCAATTTGAAGAGGGTGGGGGTGGGGGGGTGGGGGGGAGTAAGAGAGATTTCTGGAAGGGGGGTGTGGAGGGGGTGTAAGTTTCCTCACAGTCCCTTAGCAACAAGGCCTGCTGCTGGCAAGGCCTCCAGAATGTGCTGTGGTTTACAGAAGAGATAAACATTGACTTTGCCACTCTGAGAAGTCCATCTGATTTCAGCGACGGACTGCCGCGCGTCTTTAAACGCGACTCAAGCAACAGAGAAGCCAAAAAATACAGCAACAGCCTCATCAGCAGAAGGGAACTCCCTAAACTGCTTTAAAATGGAATTAACGCGATCAGAAGCCCCAATCAGTTTTCCTTCAAAAATCGTGCCTGTTGCCCTCATCGACCGTACAGCAAAGGCCCAATTTCCCATCCAACTTCGAAACTCCCATCATTCTTATAACCAAACAAACAATATGTGTGAAAAAAAAAGGGGGGGGGGGCATTCTGTTGCACCAAATTAATGGCAAATCCACATCTTAGACCTCGGAGTGAACTTACAGAGCTTAAAAATGTCAGGCTTCGGTGGAAAAACCAACAGCGTAGAAATGAAAGGCCTTCTCTGTGCACGTCAGAGGGATAAACCTTCCTGGAAAAAACTCCTGAGAGGGTTTTCTGTCTTTTTATTGACCAACTGGCAAGGTGAATGTTGTTGTTTTTGGAGTTCTGTGTGTATCGGTTGTGAGGGGGCCCCCAAAGAAACGCACCCTACAACCAGCCATTTATTCAAAGAGGTCATTAGCAGAGCCAAGGTCAGAGCAGAGCGGGGCCAAGGCATAAGCAACCTAAGCTGCTGTTTAGGGAATACAAGCCCAGCAGGACACTATGTGCAACTTCAAATCTCAAACGCAAAAAGTTTCAAATGAGAGAAACTAATTTCGAATCAATTTAAAACGGTCCTACATTTTACATTTTGATTGGTTTTGAAATACTTTCACACAGCTTTACCTTTAGAACAGACATGTAGTAGAGCTGGTCAATTAATCGGATTTTCTGATTATGAATATTTAAAAAAAAAAAATTTATGAGATTTTTTTTAACTAATGTACTACTTGGACTTTCAAAGTTCAGAGTAATGTAAATTTGCCCAGGGCCTAGCCATCTTTTTTTAAAAAGATACCTTGCTGCTTGTTTTTAGTTGGACTTTTTATTTTTTTTAAGTCAGCTCCGGGACCGGGTAATTGAAATAAAAGCAGATTTTTGATAATATGTTCTATCACTTTTTAATAGAAAAAAATAGGTACCAAAAAAATCAATTTCAATCAGATTTGGAAAAAATAATAATAATCAGGAATTTAATTTTTAAGCAACATCGCCCAGCCCTAAAAGGTTGTCTAACTGGGAATGATCTTTGTTCTAACCTCAGAATGTGTTTACACAGGAAAATCATTGGCAGCGCGCCGCCTTCATCCTCCACTCCCACGGGTAAATAATCATTAGTTGCTTTACAAATAATGGTCCAATGGTATCAATACAATACAATGCTGAAAGTCTTATTCCCCTCTCACATTAAACGCTAGCTGTCATTACCAACTAGTGTGCCACTTCTTCAGGCAGGATGCTACATATTAATAATAAAAAAAAAATTAAGTACTAACCCCCCCCAAAAAAAAAAAATCAAGTTCTTTGGGCCCCATACAATCTAGGACCGGCTCTGCTCATGCCATCATTTGGGGCACCTCTGCACAATCTGACCCCATGATCTCCAACACAGATAGTGGTTGAAATATTGGATTGACGGAGGGTGAATGATGCCGCACATCTACTGTCCAGCGGAATGGACCCAGAAGCAAGAGGCTGGGAGAAGAAAATGATTGAATATCTACAGAAATAAACACGTTAATACACAGCGACAACAAACACGGCGTTGCTTCCTGTGTACGAGCTCTTGTGGGACAATGCGGGGTCTTGTTTAATCTCCTCACAAGTTCACAGGCCTGGATGTGATTACGGCTTCCGAAAGTGTCCGGGGTTTTTCTTAATGATACAGTGATTTTTACTGAAGCTAAAACCGTTAAAAATCACTCTTCTCGTCTCCACACTTTGTATGACTTAAAACACGGACTCTATCTTAAAAACAGATACACAACATGCGTCAGTGGGGGAAAAAACAAACAAATGATGAGACACAGGTAGAACTTTTAAATTCAACTAAGATAGCTCAGAATGTTATGCTCGCATCTACTTACGAAAAGTTTTCCGACCACCGGATCGAAGTTCATCTTGGGAACTTCGAGATGAGAGTCAATCCCAAAAGCAGTTCGCGTTCCGAAGCACCAGTTTGAAAACGTCTAGCAAAACACAGACACTAGGAATAAAAAAAAAACGGACACAAAAGTCCGACTTAAAATCTATCCGTCATCCGGTTACTTTCATTAGTGAGAGTTGAGTTGGAGCCTCGGAGTTCCAGCGTTTTTTCCTGAACAGGGAGACACACGGTCTGAGAGCGAATGAGGAATTTTTTTTCTCTCCCCTGTGCGTCGAGAACAGGGACTGACGTCACTCGCCAAACATCCAATCAAAACGCATCCTTCCTTACCATAATAATGAAGCAGGTAGTTCTACATGCCTTTCAATGTAAAACAGGCTCGTGCTACTCTGGAAGTTGTATACTTACGAGTTGTGTCGGCTGAATTATGTAATTCTGACTCATTTAGCCTAATGTCTTTAGTTTTTCGCTACACTGAAGTACAAACTGGCTTTTTCTACCTTGAAACCGCACAACATGGTCTCCGGGGTCAATTGCTTATTGACAATTGTCTGTCCAAATACGTCCAAGCTGGAAAATAACAGGTAAAAGAAACGTCCAGTGTTTTAAAAAAAGCCAAACATAGGCCTACATTAGGTTACCTTACAAAAGTAATCACATCCCTTGAATGTTTTTTTTTATATGAAAGAAATTTAGTGTAATTAGAATAAGACTTTTAGACATTGAATTTATTTAACAGATTTTTTTTATCCTATGCAATAACGTAGCCTGTATTGTATGATTTTTTTTTACCTTGAACTTCTCATTCAAAATTTAGTTTTTAAAATTTTGCTTGCAAAAACTTAACGCCAGAAATTAACCTTTAAAAATTAGCCAGTGAAATTTCACCTCCTACTATGACCTGGTAAACTAAAGCAATCAGTACCAGATCGAGAGCAGCGTCTTGCAGCCAATCAAATTATGCTCCTTTGATCACATGACATTTTACAGCCTAAGCAAGAGTGGAATATATTATGAAAAAATGGGGGAAAGAAAAATATTTTACACAGATTAAATGTATTAAGTAAGTATTTTTTACAGCCTTTTTTTATTTCACTAGATTGTATTCATGTATAACTCTACAACCACGTAATTGCACAAATGTCCCTTATGAATTACTTTATATTTGTGAATATGGGGGTTGGCTCATGCCAGAGGTGTAGTTTATACTTCTCCATCAGCTAGATTGTGGAGACATGCAGCGCCATTCTCTGTCGACGCAAGCGCTTTGTGGCAAGCTGGAAGACATGCCCAATGTTTTAAATGACTATCAACAGCTACTTACAACACAAGCCTGTGATTGGTCAGTACGCCACTTCCTTTAAATTCATCAGCAGTGCCATTTCCGAAAAAAACAAAACAAAAAAAGGTGCTGAAGCAGCAGACATGGAGCATATCCAAGAGTATCTTGCCGAAGAAGTCAGACGATATGAACATTTATACAATCTCTCTCTAGTCAAATGCAATAATGCGAAGCAAACATTTAATTCGGGGAAAGAAAAGTGTGTTAAGATTTGGCCGCCCCCTGTTGTTTAAGCAGGTAATTGCTTTGCAACACAGGCAACGAAGAAGTATGAAATTAAAACGTCCGTGTCAAAGGTTAAAGGTTTTTACAGCTTAAATGTGTTGTGCAAATTTGTGTAGCCACCTTTACTCTGATGCCCTAAAAAAACTGAACCCATGGCTCAGGAAGGGGAATTTGTTTGTAATTATTCTACAAATATGCCTTATGTGGAAGACAGTAAACACAGCTATCAGAAACCTTGTTTTTAGTTTGCCACAACCAATGTATCCATGTTCCAATGTAGAGGAGTGGGGCTGCATTTCTATTTGACAAAAATCATTGATATTGTTGACTATATTGCTTACAATTTAGTATATAATGTAAATATAAAACAACCGTAAGGGGTCACAAGCAGTGTGGGGTATCTTACATTAAAAAAGTAATTATAATAGCAAATTACTAAAAGTAATTGAGTTAGTAACTCAGTTTCTACACTGTAAAAGTAATTTGTTACTCAGCAAAGTAACCGTGACTTTATTTCTTTAATACAGTTACGTTCTATAAGATCTACAAGGTCAGATATTTTTAGAACTAAATGACGAATAATAAAACACCCTATAGGCAGTATTTTAGAAAATTTGGTATTTTAAGTTGACTGAATAAGATGCAGAAGCAAAAAGCTGTATGCAGAAAAAAAATGTACAAAAAGTAAATATTGGAAATACCTAATCAAACAATTTTCATTCAAGTGCAAAACAAAGAAAGACAGCTGTGGGTAAAATGAAATGAAGGAAAATCTGTTCTTTAAATTGTGCAAGTCTACATATCTGTATTATTGTACACTAAACAGAACATTATCCAGCTGGTTGTAGTAAGACATTTTAAGATGGATTTTCTATCACTTGGTCATATGACCTGGAAGGTATTGAAGAAAAACTGAAATATAACAGTAAAATTATAAATATAAAATATTTTATGCAATCGAATGTCAAATTGTTGTGTCTGGTTCTTTAGATGTAGTAAGATATTTCAAGATTGATTTGGTGTTACTTGCAGTCACATGAACTGGAAGCTAAAATGAAGTAAAATATCACATGTTTTACAGTAAAATATCGATAAGAAATATATTGGTGTGTCATGTTCCTCAGGTGTCGAGCAATAATTTATTAATATTTTGGGGTTGCTTTTTTGGTAGCTCTCACAGGTATTTTCTGGGATGTACAGTATGGAGATTTATTGAAAAACAAAGCCAACGCCTTCAGGAGCGAGCGGCGATGCGGCCGCTTTTTAAGCGCAGTGAGACGTTGGTGGGAGTGTGCTTTAATGAAACGAATGTCCGCCTAATATCCAACTTAAAACTAAGTTCACAACTAAATTTCCTACAGCATGCAGACAGCAAGAGCACTCAGAGTGTCCGCCCACTCACCAAATCATCATCAATCATCAATTTGCAGCGGCGTCATCATTACTGACACCTGTTCTCTCCCTGCAGCTGAAGTGTGACTGTCAGAAAGCCTGACACCACTGCATTTCATTCAACTACATTGTAGTAATGCCTATTTACATCCCCAATAACGGTCACAACATTGTAACGATAGGAAGAGTAATTAATTAGATTACTCCGTTACCTAAAATTAACGCAGTTAGTAACAACGTTATACTTAAAAGCAATTACTCCCAACACTGGTCACAAGCCGATTTCTTGTGTTGATCCCAAGTCTGGAAAAATGCAGAGGGTTGTATCCGGAAAGGTCATCGGACATAAAACCTAAGCCAAATCAATATGTGAATCACAAACATCAACTCCATACCGGATCGGTTGAGGCCCGGATTAACAACAACCACCACGGATGCTGTTGACCCACAGGGTGCCAGTCGAAATTGGACTACTGTTGGTCGAAGGAGGAGAAGAGGAAGGCTTGTTGTTAGGCAGAGAAAGAAACGGAAATTCGGAGTATGGAATTAAGAGCAGGGACTTTGAATGTTGGGATTATGACAGGTAACGCTAAAAAGCTGGTGGACATTATGCAGAGAAGGAAGGTGGATAGGAGAAGGGTTCAAGTTGTTCTACTATGGGGTAAATGGAAAGAGAAATGGATTAGGAGGTATCTTGAAGAAGGAATTTGCTAGGACCATTCTGGAAGTAAAAAGGGTGTCAGATAGGCTGATGAGGCTGAAGCTTAAAATTGAAGGAATAATGATCAATGTTGTTAGTGGCTATGCCCCACGGGAATGAGTTAGAAGAGAAGCAGAAATTCTGGAGTGAGAAAGATGATTTGATGCTGTGTATCCCCAGAGTTGAGAGGGTGGTGATTGGTGCAGACTTTAATGGACATGTTGGTGAAGGGAACAGAGGTGATGAGGAAGTGATGGGTAGGTTTGGTATCCAGGATAGGAACGAAGAAGGGCAGATGGTGATAGACTTTGGAAAAAAGGAGGAAAGCTTTGAAGGGGATGAAGACGGGGTAGGCTGTTTATCCTGATGACATATCTGTGGGGGTATGGAAGTGTCTAGGGGAGGTGGCAGTAGAGTTTTTGGCAAGGTTCTTCAATAAGACCTTGAAGACTGAAAAGATGCCTGAGGAATGGAGGAAAATGTTCTAGTACCAATTTTTAAGAACAAGGGAGATATACAGAATTTTGGAAACTTCGGAGGAATAAAGTTAATGAGTCATACAATGAAGTTGTGAGAAAGAGTGGTGGAAGCTAAGCTTTGGTCAGAAGTGAGCATTTGTGAGGAGCAGTACGGTTTCATAACAAGTGTACTAGAGATGCAATTTTTGCTTTAAGGATACTGATGGAGAAGTACAGAGAAGGTCAGAGGGAGCTGCATCGTGTCTCTGTAGATTTAGAGAAAGGTGCAGTGGTGCAGGAAATGTATGAGAGCTGTGAGATGGCAGTGAGGTGTGCAGTAGGAGTGACAGAGGAGTTCTAGGTGGAGGCTGGACTCCATCAAGGATCGGCTCTGAGCCCCTTCTTGTTTTCTTTGGTGATGGACAGGCTGACAGATGAGGTCAGACAGGAGTCTCCATGGACTATGGTGCTTTCAGATTACATTGTGATCTGCATTGCGAGCAGGGCAGAGGTGGAGGTATGCAATGGAAAAGAGAGGAATGAAGATTAGTTGTAGCAAGACAGAATATATGTGTGTAAATGAGAGAGACACATGTGGAACGGTGAAGTTAAAGGAAGTGGAGGTGAAAAAAGTAGAGGAATTTAAGTTCTCAGGGCCAACGATCCAAAGCTATGGAGAGTTTGGCAAAGAGGTGAAGAAGCATGTGCAAGCTGGTTGCAATGGGTAGAGAAAAGTGTCAGGTGTGATGTTTGATAAAAGGGTTTCAGCAAGAATGAAGGGAAAGGTGTACAAGACAGTAGTGAGACCATTGATGCTGTATGGTCTAGAAACAGTACCAATGAGGAAAAGACAGGAAACAGAAATGGAAGTTCTCAAGATGTTGAAATTCTCTATGAAAGTGATGAGGACGGATAGGATGAGGAATATTTACAGCGGGACAGCTCATGTTGGGTGTTTTGGGGATAAAGTCAGGGAGGCCAGACTGAGATGGTTTGGACATGTTCAGAGGAGAGATTACTCTTATATTTGTAGAACGATGCTGAGGATGGAAAAACCAGGCAGGAGGCAGAGAGGAAGACCAAAAAGGACATTTATGGGTGAAGATGGTATGAAGTTAGTTGGTGTGAGGGCACAGGATACAAAGGGTAGGACTAAATGGAGACGGATGATTCGCTGTGGCGACCCCTGAAGGGAAAAGCTGAAAGAGAAAGAAGATATTGTTTGCAATTATTCCAATTTTTCCTTACTCCTGCTGGCCAACATGAAGAGTACGTGCGCCAGAAAACTAACGTTGCAAATCACTCTAACCTCTATGGTGAAAAACGCATAATGCTGTAGGGAGGATTTTCTTCAGCAGCCACAGGGACAGTGGTCAGAATTAAAGTGAAGATGGATGGAGCAGAATACACACTAAAGCCTTATAGTTGATGTAATCAGTAGTCAATGCAGCATTTGGACACTATATGGTTTATTTTAAAAGCATGTAGTTTATCTAATATGGTCTTTTGGCGATTGTGAACACAATGAGGTGTAGAAAACAACCAACCACAGTGTTTGTTTACATGTTCTTTAAGAGTATTCTATGAGCTTCACTTCTAGGGAAAAGCTTTCCAGCTTAATCAAAAGGTACTTTTTGTCGGTCCTTGCTTCTAGAGGGGGGAATACATTCACAAGCTAAAGAAAATAATATCTAGTTAACCAGAAATGACACTGCAATGGTAGGCAGACCCACCCTTAAAAGTCAGCACCCCCTGTGGTCGTAGTGGTGATTTGCTTTGCAACGCTGAAAAACCAATGGAGAACTATAAACGAAAAACGTCTCAATTGATACATCTGCGTCTGGCTGCAAACGTGCTGTCAGCGTAGTATAAACAAGGGTTAATACTGAGGCACTTTCGTCAAATCTCACTGAGCTTGAACTATTTAGTAAAAAAAGAGTGGACACAAACAATTGTCTCAAGAGCAGTTTGAAGACATAGCTTAGAAAGACTTGCTTCCGTTACTACAAGAAAATATATTACTCTGGACTTTTCGATTTTTAAGTTCGAAAAAAAGAAAATCTTGAAAAAAATTATTTTAAAGCAACACCATGTAGTTTTTCAACTTTCATAATATATTTCCAATACCCTTGTGATGGTACATCGACTTACAATAGGTTGAATGACACACATGCCATAGCCTGACGGGGTCTGTATCGCTTTCACTGGCACTATGTAACTTTGGGTGCGGGTAGCTACCTGTGCACAAAAAGAACTACAGAAGTCAACTGCTGCTTTACGGCATACCTCACTTCTGCATCCCACGTGAGCCCAACAAGCATTTGTTTGCCGGCTGCTACCGCGCGTGAGTGAGAAAGTTGTAGTGGCCGAGGCAGCAAGTAAACCAAAGAAGGCGAAGTCGGAGGAGACTCTAAAAAGAAAAAGAGAGAGTGACAAACTAAAGGGCCGGACGAGAATTAATATTGGTCGAGCGTTTACTCACTCGCGTGAGCTAAAGGAGGATGAGGGGTGCCCGACCAATGCGGACTTGGCCGTCATTCTCTTGGACTAGTAAGTATATTGCTTGCAAACTATCTCTAGTTTTTTTGAATTAGTTGTCTGCCTGACTAAGTTACGGAAGCTATCGGGTCTCCCATTTTATCTGCAATTGAATCAGTTAATGCTAGTAGGGAATAGAATTATCAATCTGGTAGATAGTGAGTGACCCGCTAACATGAAATTGTATTCATATGTGTGGCGGCATAGAGCTGTCAGACATATAAAAAGGAAATTAGACCATATCAAGTTATAACGTGATAGTTTCAAGTTTTTACAATAAACGTAAAAACCCCGGTCTAATTTCTTTTTTATATGACTGACAGCTCTACGCCGCCGTACATGTGACATGCTGACATTTACAAAAATATACCTGGGATGAAGACATTTGACACGCAACTAAGGCTGCCCAAGGCATGAAAATCTGCAACGTTGGTGGTATCGCTTATCAATGCACGTGAATCCCCTGGTGTAACCATAACAAATTTTACGACAGTAGGACTAGACAATACCTTTTTCACAACTGTAGGGGGACCCCGAGAGCAAGAGTTACATGGTAGTGCTTTAACTTAGCAATTGCACACTGGTTTTTGTTAGGATGCCCTATAAAATGTTTGTAAAGTACTTCAGTTTTGTCTTTCTAAAATACGTTTTTTCCATTATGGTTCTTCTAAAAAGTAACATGAGGAGATCCATTGTTTGTTGTTGGACTTTTTAAGTTGTGTTGATTATTTCAGGAACAGTTGTTCACTTTGGATTTGTAAGTTCAACTAGATGAAGAGTGGTAGGAGAACTAAATAATCAATCAGGTAGACAGTACTTAATCATCATTTAACACTTACAACATTCAGTATTATTAAGCTGTATTGAAGCAAAGAAAACGGAATACAAAGCCATGCCACACATTTCAGAATTTTGTTACCACATTTTTGTTGGTTTGTCACATCAAATCCCAAATTCCCAAAAATATGTGATTTTAACCTGTTGGAAAGTTTAAGCGTTAAGTGTTTTTTTGCTTTCCATGTAGACTCCTACTCTGGAACAGCCTTAACACTTGCTTAGACCTGTGATCATTTCAAATCAGTGCTGAAAAGGAAATTCTCCTCAACAGCTTTTTTTTTTTCTGCAAGTGCACTCATTTTACCATGCAAGCTAAGACTGCTTTTAAATTGGCTACACAAATAAACTTTGACAATGCCTTTGATCAGGCTTCCTTCACCCACTGGTTACACACTCCAGTCTCATTAACCAGGCTATATAATGTGTAACCTGCAAGTAATAAATGGCTAATGTGCAACAGCAGTGAGTGAATGAATAATCCCAAAGTGGGGAAAAAAACACATTTCTCAACCAAAAGGAGACAATGAGTCCTCATTCCACTTAGTGGGAAAGTTATAGTTCATCTCGACTTTATTTAAAGGAAATAGTCTTTATTTTTCCTATTTTTAAAAGTCTACTGTTCAGGAGCAAGTTATCTAGAATTTAATGACACCATTTTATGATACGCCACATCGAATAAACATCCTGTCAAATCTGGTTCCTGCAGACAAAATCTTATCTGTCCCTGTGGTTTTAAACCCTGCATGTCTAGGGAGGAGGAGAAAGCGGAAGACATTTGGGCTGACCGTACCAGAGTAATGTAAAAGAATGAAACAAACAAATAAAGCTAGGAAGGGCTAAATAAATATCTGGCAAGACATCGGAGTGATGAAACAAAGATTGAGTAATTTTTCGACACGTTCAAAAGCTGCCCGGCGACTGGCTCACTTCTCGTTCTTCTGCCTATTGAAACCGCAATGTTATGAAACATTCCTGTGATTAGCGGGATATCTTGTGACCAAAAGCATGATAGTGACATTACAGAGAGGTGGGGGGGACGTGCGGAATGTTATCACAATCAAAAGGTCCTCTGGTGTGGCAAAATGCCTTGGTGGGTTGAACGTTTGTTGAAAGTTGTGAGATTTTGTCACAGTGGACCTCCACTCCCTATGCACATGGCCCGCAATAACACAATCTTAGCTATCATACAGACACAGCTGAAATCACAGATTTACACACACATAAAAAAAGTCACTGTGGGATATTAAATCAAACTAAAAACTTCCTGTTTTGGGTCAGTTGAGTGAAAATAGCTAAATGGGTCAGTTTGTTAAATTCTAGAATAAGGAAACCACTTCTAGAGATGACTTATTTTCTTCAATTCAGAAATGTAACACTGTTGAGTTACTGTACCTTTAATTATACCATGGTCTTGGTGAATACTCATTCTGATTGGCCGAAGGGTGTATGTTAAAAAAGTGATAATCTACACTTAGGAAAGGTGTCCCGTCAAATTGCCTGATGACAGTTCTAAATTATTGCGCTGGCTTAAAGGTTAACGGAGACTCACCGTTTTTTCACAGTTTACTCATCGCTGTTGCTACGCTTGTATACGGGAGATATTAAATAGTGTGCTCGACTTATAAAAAAACCCTCACGAATTTAACTATAAAGCACATTAAAGTATTATCAATTGATCAAATATTTCTTTCTTTGTTTCGTCAGCGGGATAATGCCATTCGAGCTGTCCATTATCAGAAATTAATGGACTTTGCAGAAGCGGAGGACAGTTCACGCCTCCACGTCGTCCACTATTTTCTGATAATGGACACTTTGTCGGGCATTATCCTTTACATCATTTGTGAAGGTCCAGGGGATGATTTCAAGGCTTTGTAAGCTTCTGATATGGCATATGTTTGAATTAATAGGGAAGCACCTCAAGCACCTCAGCCTCTCAAATGACATAATGCTAAAATCTAAATAAATTGGAAAAGATATGTGTAAATTTGTGGAGCTCCACAAGTCTGGTTCATCCCTGGGTACAGTTTCCAGATTGCCTGAAGGTAGTGTATTCATCTGATCAAACAATTACAAGTTAATAGAACTACCTGTCATATTAACAGGACAAAAACAGGTTCTGAACATGTCTGGGTGTAAAACGTGAATGTAAAAAAACCCAAAAGCAAATGGCCTTGTTAGGCTACTGACTGAAGCTGGCAATATAGAGTCTCATTATCCACTGTGAAAATGAGGTCTGTTCCAACATGGGCTGAAAGGCCACTCAGAAAGGAAGAATCTATCACTGCAAAAATAAATACATTAAAAAGTGAATGACAAAAAGTAACACAGTGACACAGGCTTCTATTTGTTTTTTTTTTACAAAATTTAAGTGTTTAGCCATGATGACAATCATAACATTTTGAAGAAAAAAAGTAGAGGCTAAGATACCATTTTAACTGCAGAGTCCAGAAGCATCATGCAGTGGGAGTGTTTTTCAGTTTTTGATACACTTCACAGAACAGATGTCAACATGAGGAAAAAAAAAAAAAAAAACAAGACACGGAAATATTTAGGCAACATCTTAACACCTCTTAGCAAAATTAGTGATCTTTTTGACGAGAGAACGTTGATGTCAATTGAGTAGGTATCTAGGACTTGCGCGGACCTTCGTCTCTGGAGGAATTCATTACCAAGAAATGCTATAGTAAAGGACTATCCATCCTGGTGCCTATCTCCAGCTGTCAACGGGCGAGAGGCAGGGTACACCCTGGACAGGTCGCCAGTCCATCACAGGGCAGGACAAACAGGACAAACAACCATGCACACACTCACACCTAAGGACAATTTACAGTGATCAATTAACCTGACAGTCATGTTTTTGAAATGTGGGAGGAAGCCAGAGTACCCGGAGGGAACCCACGCATGCACGGGGAGAACATGCAAACTCCATGCAGAAAGACCCTGGGCCGGGATATGAACCAACAACCTTCTTGCTGCAAGGCAACAGTGCTAACCACTGCGCCACCGTGCAGCCATAGTAAAGGACTAATATCAAGGATTTTTTTTCCGTTTTTTAATACTCGCTTGCATCAGGCTCTACTGAATCAACAACCACCAAAACTTCAATCATTGAAGACGGACTTGAATGAGGTTAATTCTGAAGATGAACGGAAGCAAATCTGTACAAATTCCCGGAGACGGTCGGCTAACGTTAGCTTAAAATGACTTCAATACAACTGGTTGATGCAGACTTACAGAACTCATCTTAAATGAAATAGGTTTGATAAAAAAATATCCCTGATATGTGTTTTAAATGTGGAGAGGCTCAGGGATATTTTATTCATTACTTTTGGATGTGTAAGCAAAGTTCAAGAATTTTTGGATGGAAGTGAGTAATATCCATCCATTTTCTGAACCGCTTAGTCCTCCAGGGGTCGCGGGGGGCTGGTTGCCTTTCTCCAGCTGTCGACGGGCGAGAGGCGGGGTACACCCTGGACAGGTCGCCATTTCATCACAGTGAGTAATATTATAAGGGTAACTTTATCCTTGAATATTCCAGTAAATGCAAATATTATTGCACTACACTTATATCCACGGAATGTTAATATAAATCAACAGCAGCGTAAACTTATAGAATTTGCGACATTACACCCTAAACGGATGATGGCGCTGAGCTGGAAAAAGTTTGATCCACCAGATGTTGGAGTTTCGTGTATGGTCCTAGAAAAAAAATATATATATTTTATTCAAAATAAGATGGATGCATATGAAAAAATGTGAAAGCAGTTTAATAACTACATTAAAAACAATAATTTTGGCAACTTCCTGCAGGAGGTGTGAATATGCAGTATATTCCTTTTAGTTTTGTCTTGGAGCAAAAGGTAGCGTGATGTATATGCATATGGGTATATTGAAATACTAAATGTGTATTTGGTTTTTTTTGGTTAACGTATAATATCTTATTTTTGGCATTAAGACTGTCTCTTGTTTGACACATTTGTGTATTCTTGTATAAAAGAAGAGAGTGTTGCTTGTTTTCTTGTAATGGGGTGGGAATTAACTATCATACCGAACTATTGTTTCTTTGTAAATGGTCTTGTATGATGTAAAAATAATAAATATACTGTTTAAAAACCACACAAAAAACATATTCAGACATCTAATGGACAACAACCCTAAGCATATACTGCAATAACTTCCTCCCATAAAGCTCTGAAATCCATCTAATACAATGTTTGATGGTGCTTAATAAGTGTGTGAGCAAATCAGCTTAAAAACCTGACGCCAGGTCTCTTTGGAGGAATGAACCAAAATTTTAGCAAACTCCTCTGAGAAGCTTGTGGGAGAATATTCAGAGTATTTTAGCCAAGTCCTACAGTGTTAAAGGCAATTCTACAAATGAAGAATATAAAAACGTAAAGAAAATTAAAGTTCATTTAGGTGTCATGCTGCACGGTGGCGCAGTGGTTAGCACTGTTGCCTTGCAGCAAGAAGGTTGTGGGTTCATATCCCAGCCCAGGGCCTTTCTGCATGGAGTTTGCATGTTCTCCCCGTGCATGCGTGGGTTCCCTCCGGGTACTCTGGCTTCCTCCCACAGTCCAAAAACATGAATGTCAGGTTAATTGATGTCACCAAATTGTCCTTAGGAGTGTGTGCATGGTTGTTTGTCCTGCCCTGTGATGGACTGGCAACCTGTCCAGGGTGTACCCTGCCTCTCGCCCATTGACAGCTGGAGATAGGCACCAGCACCCCCCGTGACCCATTAAGGATTAAGCGGTAAAGAAAATGGATGGATGGATGGATAGGTGTCACACTTGTCCTCCTCATTATACCAGCTTTCAATAAACAGAAATAAATCATTAATCCAATCAGACCTAAAAAAGGAACTGTTTAGTCCAGTTTCATATCAGAGGAAGAAAGTCTGTATTCTTTTTTTCATCCGCTGTCTGTAAGCTTCAGGTTACATCTGTTTGCTGTTAACTCTGAAAAACAGCTTCAAGGGAGACTGAAACTGGAACATCTGAGTGTCTGAGGCCACGATGACAAGTATTCAAGAGGATGTTGCCCTCAGTGGCAGAGGAGGATCAGCTGTTTTAGTTGTTCCTACAGGAAAAAAAACAACCCAACAATATTCATCTAGTTATAGAACAGATGCTACTTATCTGCTCCTGTCTCCATTAAAAGCTGTCTAGGAAATCTGTGTATCTTCCACTCGGAGAACATCCTGTGCTCCTCCTTCTGAGGTCACCGACTACGTGCTCAAAAACAGGAAGCGTATGATTGAGCTGTTTGCCGGCTTGTCCTGACCAAGTCCGTATTTATGGTCACAAGGTTGATTAGTTCAGATAGCGGATTCCTGAACCACAGCAAATTTGTCATCAGATTTTACAATTTATTGTCTCTAAAATGAAGAAGAATGTTAAACTTTACCACTTTAAAAAATTTATAGCTAAAGGTTATGAAGCACAGGGAACATTTACATATCCTGCGTGGGAGCTATGCAGCAAGCCCCGCTTGTAGGTTTAGTGTATGTGTGTGTGTGTGTGTGTGTGTGTGTGTGAAACAGATGCTGCTAAATCCGATTTGTTGGTTGTTGTTTTTTTTACACAGAAGTGACCTGCAAAGGAAAAGGCAAAAAAATAAAAAAAAAATAAAAGGAAGAGAAACCTTCCTGAGCGTCAGTGACTTATCTTGTGATGCCTGCAGGGTGTTGTTTCACTGCTTCTCCAAGTAAAGAAATGGGAAGGAGGTAAAAATAATAAATAGAAGATGCAAGTTTTTGAAATGACTTTCTTCTTCACAGTGACAATTGAGTTTCAAAAACATGCACACGGTCAACCAACCTGAAGCACCTGTGAACAGTTCATCCAGCATTCTGAATGTCTTCTCCATTTATTGGTTTAGCTGCAAAAACAGTGTGTTTGATGTCACTCCGCGTGTTTTCTTTTGGTAGAAACTCTGGGGATTGGGCTGGCCACTCCATGACAGCAATTATGCTGTTCTGGACTCATGATCACTGATGTGTTTGAAGTCTGCTTGTTTAATGAAACTTTTCAAGAGAATTTCATAAGGCAACGTATGAGAAACATTCCCACACCATTACAGCATTTGAAAAAACTGTTTGGCCTCCATAGAACCTAAAAGAACTGTCCTGATTTCTTCAAACTGAAAAAAATGTTTCTCTATTTCTCTTTAAGCAAATTAGCATGTTATATCAGATTGGAAGCTAATTAGCTCATGTTATTTATTCAGCTATGGGACTTAGAGAATGCATTTTGCCAATCGCTTCTTTAGCTACAGTACTCAACTGTAGACCTGCTGTGATCACCCTGGATGTGATTATCTGCTTAACCTTTGTTGTTTTGCTTTTTTCTTCCATCCATTTTAATGGCGGTATTACAGTTTTCCACCCACATTATTATGATTTAGAGTTAAGCATTTGAGATCTTTGAGGCAACCTCTAATTTTCACCAGTTACATATATCTTTGTCTTGTCCACATTTTTCTTATTTCCCACCAGATTTAAGATGTACATATATGTTTAAAATGTTTGCTATTGTGAGAGCAAAGTGTAACTGAAGTCAAATTCCTTGTATGGGTGCACAGACAAATGTTGAGAACTGTAAAAATTATTGATACATCAATTGGATATTTTCCAAACAGATTTTGCAACTTCATATTTTTACTATTCGGAAGTAATCCCTTTTAAAATCCCAGTAAAATTAGGATTGTGTTTACAGCTAAAAACATAAAAAAGCATAAACCTGCTTTTAAAGGTGAGTGCATGTGAATGCAAGCAACATCATGTAAATGTTTAGCTAAGAAAAGAGCTGCAGTGAAGCTATATATATATATATATATATATATATATATATATATATATATATATACCTTCACTAATTTTCAAAAAAGATTTGTTAAATAATTGCAGAGGAAAATTATGAACAGTAGTATTCAAATATTAGGTTTTGCCTCATATCATTTAATAGTATAAACATATTCAATAAATAACCATACATAAGTACAAAAGCCTACATAAATGAACTTATTCAACACAGGAAAGTCAGCATGTTATTCCTTAGTTATGTAACTAGTTATTAGAGGCACTACAGATGCTAAAATACCTGAGCATTCTGAATATGAATTGAGAAAATTCAGTGTGAGACAGACTTTAAAAAAAAAAAAAAACACCTGCAAGTTTCCCTTGACCTGTGAACTTCTTGAAAATATCAGCATAGAACAAATATAATTGGATGAAGATCTGTCTAAGTTGGCATCAAATCACACAGGTAGAAATGGACAAAATATTTAATTGTATTAAATTGCATGTGTTTGATAAAACAGAGATGAGAAAAGCAGACACAGGAAACTGATGTGTTGAAGACAATTTTTTTAGTTTTTCTCTTCTTGGGGAAGATGTGTTAGGATGAACTTTATAAAAAAAACAAAATCTTCAAACTCTCCAGTACGTCTTCATTAAGTTCCATATTTTGGATCAACAAACCTGCTTTTCAGTGTATATTAGTTTTGTCACAAGCCTGATTAACAGGCTGAATAAGGGATCATTTCACATGTCTTTGATAAGTTTGTATATATTATTTCTTATTTTTTTAATAGAAGTGTTTCTTCAGAAGAGAATAACTGCATTGAAGATGATGCTTTTACAATTATTTTTTGAGGGGAGCTCACACAGCTGCTCTAAGCATCCCAAGAGGAGAACGGGAGGCGGGAAGGATAGGCTTTTTCTCCAACTTTTCAAGAAACAAGAGGAGCAGAGGACGAAACATGTTTAAACTATAGCGCATGTGAGGTCAAAAATGGAGCGTGTGCGTATTTAAAAAAAAATAACACCCTTAAAACAAAATTGTGTCAACACGCATTGATGTAGGTTTAGCTTTGACAGCCAGTTGGCAGGTTTTTTTTTTCCAAGTTCACGTTACCGTACCATTTTCATTTATCAACTCCTGAGTTCATTAAAGTAACATCTGTAACATACTCTATCATAGCAGAATTATATTGTTGCTTTATAGTCCTCAACAAATGCCAAATGAAACTCCTGAAACGCAGCATGCTAACTAAACTTGGCTAACACTTGAATGACAACAGATGGGTAAAAAACTAGCTGACCCAAGTCTAGCCAATCAGAGATAGCTTTAAGTCCGAACATGAGCACAGACTCATTTAGGGATAAATACAAAAATATTAACTACTGTCATTAAAACATAGCCTTACCAGCAAAAGAGCACCATCCCGCTGTTTCTTTTATTTCTCCACTGGACGCCTGATTTTTTTGTAAAGAAAATTTTGAAGCTATGATAAAACACAGGGTGTGACAGGGCTGGGCGATATATCTATATTAAAAATATATTGATATATTTTTAAACGAGATATGAAATTTGACCATATCTCCTATATTGATATACGTAGTTCAAACTGCGCTTTGATTCATGCCCCACGCAAGCTGCTGACCAGGCGCTCTCAGCACTACTTCCCGTGCCCCCGCTGCTTCTCTTTCACGCACAGAGCGGAGGGGCTTGAGCAGACCCTCCGGCCCTCTTCAAAAAACATGGAGGAAGCAACAACGTCTGCAGAGCATGCGGATGAAGAATTGGTTGGTAAACGAAAAAGTAGTGGCTCAATAATATGGATTTGGTTCGTATTCAAAGTATCAGATGAGCAACAAGATCACCTTATATGTAGGGAGTGCCCTAAACAAGCTACAGTCAGTGGTGGAAGCACTACAAAGTTTTTTCACCACCTAAAACATTGGCACAAACTGCAGGAGGAAGAGTGTATAAAACTGCACGCTGCAGAAGCCCCATCTGCAAGCCATCCGCAGGTATTTCCCCCAAATTTTGGGATTAACTGTAACTAAACATTTGCTCTCACTTTGTGATAAAATATATTGGGATATATATTGCATATCGATATTTAGCCCCATTATATCAGGACATGATCCATGTCGCCCAGCCTTAGGGTGTGAGGCATACTTGAACAGATCAACTGGAGGTGGTGGGGTAGGGGAAAAGTGGGGTGGCACAAACCACAGGGGAGACTAGAAAGAAGTCTGTATTTTTCTTTTTGGTTTACTATTTTTCAGGATTTTTGGGTTGAACTCAGGTGCAGACAAGTTTTGAGATTTGGTTGCCGATATTTATTGGACGGATGCAAGTTATGGCACAGACGAGGACAAAGCGAAGACGAGAGGACAATGGGAGCATTGGAGAGAAGTTAATATAACAACTATTAACTTTCTTTGCACATTTTCTACATTTTCAATACATTATTATTATTAATTAGGGATGCAACGATACCACTTATTTTGAACTGATACGATACGGATACTTGGATTTGAGTACTTGGAAATACCCAGTACCAATACCGGTACTTCTACCACACACAAAAATTACAATGAATTGAAAGACAGGTTTTATTTTCTCTTCTGCATGTTATGACAAACGATGGTGAATTAGGTAAAATAAATAAAATACTGCTAAAAATGAATACAAAACTAAAATTTCATGTGAAAAATAAACATTTACTTCTAAATTATTGCAGAGTTTACACATTTTAAGTATCGGTCATGATAAATCGTGATAGTTATTTGAGAGATGCTAAATTGTTATTTAGAGGCTGTATTTCACCTCAGTTGGTTTCATTTTGCTGTTTGATGGTTTCCTGAAGTTATTCTCTGGGTCAAGGTATGTAGGGTAAATATTTAAGTCGATTTTTCCAAAAACTATATAATATAATTAATATTCAATTTAATTCAAAAATACCTTATTGATCCCAGAGGCAAATTAAGTGTTGTTGTAGCTCATTACCAATTCAATTTTAAAGGAGTTGTTGTAGACTATGATGACCAGGATTTCCTGTAGCAGTCTGTGTTGTAGTGAAACGGAAGAAGCCTTCGACTGAAGATACTCTATTGCTGTAGGATAGTCTCATGAAGAGGATGCTCCGGGTTGTCCATAATCTTTTTAATTTGATGAAGAATCCCCCAGTTGTTCCACAGTCGTCCCCAGAACAGAACCAGCCTTCTTTATCAAGTTGTTGAGCCGTTTTAAATCCCTGGCTCTGATGCTGCTACCCCAAAAGATGATGGACAAAGATATAGCACTCTTCACAACAGAAGATTTGCAGCATCTTACTGCAAACCTTGAAAGACCTCAGCTTCCTCAAAAAGCCAGTCTGCTCTGTTCCTTTTTGTAGACTGCTTCACTGCAGATTCTCCAGTCCAGTCTGTTGTCCAGGTCTCCCTGTTTCTTCTGAAACCTACAATCATCTCCTTTGTTTTGTTCACATTCAAGGTAACATGACTGTTTTCACACCATGCCACAAAGCGGTCCACCAGCTCTCTGTATTCAGCTTCTTCTCCATCTCTGATACACCTGACAATTGCAAAGTCGTCTGAGTATTTCTACAGATGACAGGTCTCTGTCTTATACTGGAAGTCTGAGGTGTACAGAGTGAAAAGGAAAGGGGAAAGTACAGTCCCTTGTGGTGCTCCTGTGCTGCTGACCAGCTGGTTTGACACACACTCCTTCAGTCTCACAAACTATGGTCTGTTTGTCAGGTATTCATTGATCCAGTTGATAGTTGAGGCCTTCACCTGTGTCTTCAGGAGTTTCTGACTAACCAAATCAGGCTGAATTGTGTTAAGTGCACCGGAGAAATCAAAGAACATAATTCTCACAGTTGTGCCTGCTTTGTCCAGATAACGGTGAGTTGGTTGAAGCAGGTTGATGATGGCATCTTCAACGCTCACTCAGGTGGGGCAACAGGAGTCTCTCCAGGACCTTTATGCTGTTGGATGTCAGGGCGACAGGCCTCTTCGAAAACCCTGGAACCTTCTTCTGGGTCAGGCTAAGGTTGAAGAGGTGCTGCAGAATCCCACAGAGCTGCTCTGCACAGGTCTCCAGGACTCTGGTGTGGACACCATCTGGACCAGCAGCCTTGTTCCTGTTCAGTTTCTCCAACTGCCTCTTCACCTGACTTCTAGAGACAAACAGGTTGGAGAGTGAGATAAAGGGTTGTGGAAGTGGAATTGAATATAATGTTACATTCATGATTAAGTTACGCTTAAAAAAAATCAATCAGGACCCTGAATAAACCAAAAATTTACTTCAGCACGATATCACTAAAGCATAATATAACCTCCACTTTGTATCACATTTTCTTTGTGTCTTGCTTGTTGAAACCAGAATAATCACAGCAGGTAATGATGCAGTTCACTTGTTGTCTCTCCACATTTTAAAACAAGGGACTTCAATAACAGGAAAAGCTTTGTAGTCTTCACCACTGTTAGAAACAGCAGCCTTTGCACAACTGCTGGCACTGAATCAGATATTTTTTAAATTCTGATTTGAAACCTGCTGAAAGGAATAATAAAAAATGCACATCAGGACTTCACACATCACTAAACAGTAATATGACATTTTGAGGGTTCATAGTCAATATAGTAAAGATAATATGGCTCAAATTAAATTTCACTATCGTATTTCTGTTGCCCACAAATGCTGAAAAAGAATCAGCATATGTGAGGTTAATAAAAGAGGAAAGGAATGTACTTTATGTGGACTTAAGCCTCTTTCACACAGAGAATGAGCTATAATGCGGCTAACAGACCCCCTCATTATGCTGCCTTTTCTTTATCACACAGAGCCAAACAAAGCTAGCCCAATGGCGCCCTGGTCTGTGTTTACAGAAAGCATGCTGACGTCCTAGAAATCAGAGACTTGAGTATTTGTCACATGAAGAGCGCAGCAAATCCTTGCAACGCCACAAATGCTTAATTGTGAACTGTGAAGCAGCTGCGAGGTGAAGCGGCTGGAGCCAACTGAACCTTTTCTTTTTTTCAAGAGGTGTCAGAAAGTGATGCAGTTCACCAAAGTATTAAGTGTCAAACAGCCTGAAATGTTAGCTTGTATGAAAAAAAAAAAGACAAATCACAGTTAAAAAACAACTTATTTTATTTATAACGTGTGTGGCAGCCAGCGATTGTGCAGTTGTGCCATTTAAAAAGATGAGAGAGCTCTATAATTTTCATCATAAATACACTTTAACTGTGATACACAAAATGTAAAAAATAAAATAAAATCCAGGAAAACCCACTGTATGCTTTTTAAAGAATTTTTTGTAAACTAGTGCAGAAAATAAGTATTAGGACTTACAAACATGCAAGAATTCTGTCCCTCACAGACCTGTTACTTCTTCTTTATGAAGCTCTTCTATGCTCAACTCGTTAGCTGTATTAATGACACCCTGTTGAATTGTTTATCTTATAAAGGAAACCTGTCCACACCTTCAAACAGTCAGACTTTAACCGCAACCATGACCAACACCAGAGTGCTGTCCAACGACACCTGGCGCATGATTGTATGTCTGCCTTTGAGTAAGTGATTAATAACGGCTGGAATGTGATCTGTTTTAATGTGTCATGTCATGTGTCTCTAGTGTTGTTTTATGCTTTTATTGCTGCTTTTATTTATTTATTATATCCTCTAGTAATGTAAAGCAGTTTGAATTGCCTTATTGTTGAATGTGTGCTTTGCAATTAAAGTTGCCTTGCCTTGTACAAGACTGTCCAGCTACAATTGGAAAGTAACTTGGGGAGAAGGTATCAATTATTGAAGCAATTATTAGAAAATGAAATAAATACAAGCTCATTGACATCCTCCCTCGACCTGGGGCTCCATTCAAGATCTCACCATGTGGGATGCACCTAATCTTGAAAATGCCAAGGAATAAGCCGTTAGCAGGGGAACTGCTAGGGGAACTCGTCAATGACCTGCATAGAGCTGGGACCACAGTAAAAAAAGTTACTATCAGTAACAGACTACATCATCCTGGATGACTCCACTTTTAACTGCTCAACTTGTACCTTTGGCATTCCTGAACAAGGACTACAAATGAAATAAAGATGGCGTAATCACTCAACGTTTAGCCAGAGGTCCATGGGTGTTTCTCAATGTTAAGGCTTCTCAGCGCCTTGCTTAGGAAGACACTGTCCATCCTTTGTCAAAGAAAAGGGTCAAATGAAACAGACTTACCTCACGTGACCATGTCTGCCCGGCCCGCTTACGTGCTCTGCTTACGTTCCACCCATCGTAGTAGCATAGTACCGTTCCTTCAGCCATGCAAATGGAAATGTATAACTATTTAACTTTTTTAATTGTGTATATATTGGTTAAATCAAATGTGTAAGCACGTTAGTACCTGGTAGCCACCGAAGCTGCAACTACTAGGCAACTGACCAACCATATAAAATAGTTTTGGATCTAAAAAAAAACAAAAAATATTTCAGATAGTCCGATAGCTACAGTTAGTTGACTTACATTTAAACTGGAAATTTACCGCTGAGGTAGCTGCTGCCAGCTACTGATCTGCTATTATTTTGAAAATACGCTGTATTCTGGAAAATGTTTGACCGAGGGAAGGCATCCAGGCACCTTCCATGTATCCTTGGTCAGTTAGCTAAACGGCAGAGTATAACAATTCTAAACTAATATGTTTCTAATTAATGTGGGCTTGTAAGTACAATGGGAGCAAACAGCAAACTGTTTTATGAAGATATGCCAGGGATTCAGTCTGCAGACAGATAAAGATGGCCAATCTAATTTGAGCATATAATTTAACAATAACATATAAGACTTTTAGAGTTTGAGATCAAGATAAACGCTCCACGATAACAGGGTCCAAAGTATGTCTGCATTGAGTAGAGGAGAATCTATGAAAGAGATCAAGCAAAGACTTGAAGGATTCTTGTTTTTAGCATAGAAAGTAAAGCAAAACTTGTAACTTAACTTTTTTTACCAGCTGCTTTATATGGTTATTAAGGTACTTTTCTCTCAAATACAACCCATCTTCAGTTTACCGATAGTCTATTTGGTAGTTATAAAAAAATAAAAAAGGTTTAACCTTAAAAAAAATGTAATAGTTTCCCACATATGTCCTTTATTTTGATGAGTCTCTTACTATATTTAAACTCATATGTATATGATTGAAATTTTAATCAGCCTATGTGGTTAAATGAGCCTGTCTGTATATGAAAGAAATGTGCTTGGAAAGACCTCCACATTCTTGATGACAAAACTGCAAGAAAAATAAGCAGGGAAATTACATTTTTTTATTGCAGGATTTTACATAGATAGATAGGTACTCATTGGTAACTTTGGTTTGCCAAGTACTCAGATAGGGCATCCCCCTGTCACACATCAACATTATAATAACATAAATACATCATAATCAAAAGCCTCCAAACAATAAACATGGAGTGTTAAAAAAAATGTCCGTGCTCCTCAATGAAATATGATAAAATCAATCAGAAACCAAACAGGAAAATGTTATCTGCGCACCACAAATGGGAAGATGGATAAACGCGTTATAAGTGTTAAAATATTGCCAATTAAGTAGGGTTATAGCAAAGAGAGTGAAACTGGATTTATACCTCATTGTTCGGCACAAGAAATCCTCAATCAGAGGGCAGAGGCACAAAATGGCAGCTTAGGTGGTGCAATTCATCATTTTACAATGGAAGAGGGCAATCCTCAGCAGCTTGTCTGCTGTACAAAAGTCCTACACTATTCTTTGGTTTATCAAGCAGCCCGCCGGACCACTTTACAATCAGGTTAAGTGATTTTTCCTGTTTCAAACTCCCTTGACCAAACCATGACACGAATATGAAGGACAGAACACTTTCAATAAGAGCTAAAAAACAAGGTCATTATGGTCCGATCAACATGAAAAGAAGCCAGTTTACTAAAGCAGGGCAATCACTGCTGACCCTTCTTACTCACTGCATAACTGTTCTCTTCAAAATTCAACTCCTTATCAATGATTGTTCCAAGGTATCTGTACGATTTTACCTGTTCATTTGTCCTTAGTTTAAAGACATCCTGCTGATGGGGTTTCTTTCTGAAATTGATTTTTAGAGATTTTTTTTGTTATCAAAACAAATCGTGTAATCAACAGAAGGATATAAATTATTAGAATGCACCGAACGGAGATTTAATGAACAGAAAAACAGGTGGAAACTCAAAAAGAATAACTTGAAGGCCGACGACGGCGAGAAAGAGAATCCAGCAACGTATGTCTGAACATGAACTGCTTAAATGTACTGAGGGAGAATGAAGAGTGACACTGAAAGCCTAAGAACCAATTAGTGACAAACGGATGCAGGTGAATAGGAGAGAACAGGTGGAGACAATTAGCTACTGGGTTGGGAGCGAAATGGCAGGGAGAAAACAGGAAAGGAATAAGCAGAAAGGGACCAGACAGAAAACTATCCTAACCCCTGATTCACACCAGGCGCAGAACGGATGCAGCGCGGTGTCTCTACAGCTGCCACATGGACTGCAATTCACACCAGCTGCGGTTTGCATGTGGAACGTCTCCGAAGGTTTGTTCCAGCACCAAATCTCTGTTGTGCACGCGATGACAACTAGGCAGGAGAAACGGTAAAAAAAAAAGCACAATCATCAGCTGTTGCTGGTTTTATTTTGAAATGTGCCGGATTAACTTGGCTGGCTCATCTCTTACTTCCTGTCCGGCTCATGTAATTTCTTTAACTTCATTAAAACATGCATCCGATGTCTGGAAAAAATAGACTTCATCCAGAAGAGTTAACCTACTCCGCATTGAACCCTGGACCGCACTGCAGTCGGTGCGAACGCTCTGAATGGACTCCATGGCTGCCACCAGGCCGCATCCGTTCTGCACCTGCTTTGGATCAGGGGTAACCGAAAGAAGGACTAACCTATATATAAAATAACTAAAGATAAAATATATGACAATAACAATTAAGGAACTTAAGTGGATCTCCAAATAAAAACACTGGTGAACACACACATATGTATATATATGTTCAACATAAGTGAGAAAAGGCCATGTCAGAAAGTAAAAGGCGTGAGATAAAAGCATTCCGACCGGTTTTGTCTGATTTAGGTTGGGCTTTGCATGAACACATTCGACTGCAATTGAGAGAGGAATGTGTATCTTTTGTTGGAGGCTTTGCAGTGATGTCATCAGTACTTTCCATGGCAGCACCTGGGCTGGGCACTTAAAGGCAGCAATCAAACTGTTGTAATGTGGTCTGATTTGTCACCTGACTCACTTTTTTTTCCAATGACGCTTTTCAACACAAGGAAGGCTTTAGTCTGAAGAGCCAAAAAGATTAGCTGCCTGGTGAAGTGTGTAAACACACAGAGATATGAGTGTGTGTGTGCCGCCCAAAGGAATGTGTGTGGGTGTCAGCAGTGTGTGGTATTGTGTATATACCGTGCAATTTACGAGAAATAATGCCAAAAACCCTTGCAAAACTATTTACACCCCTTATACTTTTTACGTTTTATCACATCCCAAACTTCTATTGGGATTTTATATGTCAAGTGAAGTATAGCATACTTGCAAAAATGAAACTTTTCAAAAAGTGTTTCTATTAAAATATCCCTATGTTGTACATTTCAATTTGATGTGTACACTTATGTACATTATATACCATGTGCTTTTCAGTGACGCTGTTTTTGTATTTATGTATCTATTTGTGGGTTACTGCTGTGTGGTTCACAGTTCCCATTGTTTTTTTTTTTCTTATCATTGTTCTTTTTTTCCTCTCAATGCCATCCTGAAGATGTGGAAGCAGACTTCTAGGATACGGTTTTATTTTGTGTTCTCTTTAACCCTCATTTTCTATTCTATTGTCAATACTCTCATAACCCTTTATGTTTTTGTGTCCATTGAAACAAAACCACATACATAATACATATAATATACACAGTACAGACCAAAAGGTTGGACACACCTTCTCATTCAGTGCATTTTCTTTATTTTCATGACTATTTACATTGTAGATTCTCACTGAAGGCATCAAAACTATGAATGAACACATATGGAATTATTAAATTATGTAGTACTTTTACCAAAAAAATTGTGAAATAACCTGGCTTCCAGAATCACCGGACCTGGACCCAATTGAGATGATTTTGGGGTGAGCTGAACAGCAGAGTGAAGGCGAAAGGGCCAACAAGTACTAAGCATCTCTGGGAACTCCTTTAAGACTGTTGCAAAACCATTTCTGGTGACTACCTCTGGAAGCTCAAGAGAATGTAAAGTAGTAATCAGAGCAAAGGGTGGCTACTTTGAATCTAAAATATAACACATGTATTCAGGTATTTCACCCTTTTTGTTTAAGTACATACAGTAATTCCATATATTATGTGTTCATTCATAGTTTTGATGTCTTCAGTGAAAATCTACAATGTAAATAGTCATCTATCTATCTCTATCTATCTATCTATCTATCTATCTATCTATCTATCTATCTATCTATCTATCTATCTATCTATCTATCTATCTATCTATCTATCTATCTATCTATCTATCTCTCTATCTATCTATTTTAGTGTTGCAAAGTCCAAAAGAGAAGAATTTGTGTTATTACTTGATTGTTCAAAATACCTCACAAAAGTGCTTTGTTTTTTTTACTGAGTTGTTAAATGTTAAAACAACATGAATTAAATAAAAAAGGAGGAACATCCTGGATCTGTTGCTTTCTGTTCTTTCTTTTTTTAATTAATTATAAAAGTATATGATCCATAATGCTCTACTTGTAAAAGTAACTCTTTTGGGCTTCCAGACAGGACTCGTATAATAAAGATAAAAGTATAAATCGTTACCTGATTGTAATGCAATCTCCACATAAATTTGTCTGGCAGGTGAAGGCCTCAAAGGTTTGGTCGAGAACATCAGCAAAAAACAACATTGTGAAGACCAAAGACAGCAGACAGTTCAGGGAGAAAGCTGTTTAGAAGTATAAAAAAAGGGTTTGGGTTACAGTTGAAACTAAAATACATGATCAAAATATGACACATACACATTACTTTTTT
Organism: Apricaphanius iberus; assembly: GCA_028564705.1. Classification (NCBI taxonomy): domain Eukaryota; kingdom Metazoa; phylum Chordata; class Actinopteri; order Cyprinodontiformes; family Aphaniidae; genus Apricaphanius; species Apricaphanius iberus. The sequence continues at coordinate 1,744,826 of JAPXFQ010002640.1, forward strand.
TCTCACCCAAACAGACCAAACTTCTCTGTTTTAGGTCAGAATTATGAGAGAGAAAATACTTTATCACATTTTTTGTATAAATCTCTGACTAATCAGATGATTGATGTTCCTAACACTTTTTCACTTTTGTGGGAACGCCCTGATGATGGTGTCATTGATTCCTTAACTTCTAATAAGCTAATTGATACATTGAAGTTAAAGGCTGGCTATGGAACATGAACATGATAGTGACATCTAATTTATCTAGGTTGTGGTCAGAGCAATAAAACATCGTTGCAGCTGTTTTGTTGCCATGGTTCTCTACCAATATGCCCCGTGACCATCCTGAACCGTGTCCAGCGACAGCTGACAGCTAAAGTTAGCAAGGGAGCTAGCTTACCTATCCAGGAGAAAAGTTGCTGTTTCCGTGTGTGTTTGATGCCGCGGGAAGGTTTTATGTGGGTCCATAGTGTAGGCTTCCCCTAAAACTACTCTAGTTTCTATTCTTCTGTGGTCACTCCTCTCCTGAGACAGATAAAAATATCTCTGGGTCTCTGAAGCGGCTGCTTGACTTGCATTCTCCACCATTCTTCCCAGTACCAACTGAGTTGCGGCGAACATACAGTATAGACTGAACATAGAGGCAGTATCTGTCAACCCACAGTTGCTATTGGCTGGTAGATATAAATATAGCATCATTGTCGTGCCTGTTTTAATGTACATCTCATTATATTTTAAATCAAAGAATTTTTTGCTAAAATTTAAAGAAAAACTACTTTCATTCTGCACCCCTCTAAAAGCCCTGTGGATGTATGATTTTTTTTAGTGAATCTTTTTATGAAAAATGATACATATCAACCTTTAATTGAACGTGTGAATGCATTTTGGGGACACAGCTGGAACACACTGCTTTCTTGTTTTATACAAAATCCAAAGAAACCAGCCAAGATACCAGGAAGCGAATAGTGGAGCAGCACCAGGCTGTTTCATTATTTGGAACAATTTTCAGATTTTCAGAAACGTCCAACCATCACACAAATCAGGAAGGAGACAGATTCTGTGTCCCAGAGATGAAAGTATTCTGGTCTGAAAGGTACAAATCAACCCCAGAACAAAAAACTCACTTGCTGACTGAAGGTGGTAAGAAAGAGTCATTGCGAAAGGTCCTTCAGTGAGGAAGAAGTCATTATTCAAACGGAAGCATTAAAAAGCCAGATTGCAGTTTGCAAATTCACGGAGATGCAAAGCCCTTGATTTCTGGAGACATGTCCTATAGTCTGACGAAACTACAGTGGAACTGTTTGGCCATAATTGCCATTTCTAGCGTTAACCTACACAGATATTTTAGTTCAATTAGGTTTTGCATGGACCTTCACCACACTTTTGTGACCTGCTTGATGGCAGTCAGTGGGTAGAGTCACAGTGTCTAAATGTTACGGTACATTCAGATGCTCTAAGGAGCGTTCATCTTTTGGACTGTTAAGAAAGAAGCGGAACGTTACTACAAGCCTTGTAATTCACTTCACAGTAATGACCATTGTTACATATGAATTAAAAAGGGGGAAGATTCTAAGCCTGGGATCACTATCATGGGGTGGCAGCATCATGTTGTGGGTTTGTTTTTACCACAGGAGGAACTGGTGCACTTCATAAAATTGATGGCATCATGAGGAAACACATTATGTGGAAATATTGAAACATCTGGCATCAGTCAGGAAGTTAAAGCTTGGATGCAGATGGGTCTTCAGAATACAGCCAAAGTGGCATAAAGACATCAAAGTTAATGTTTCAGCAAGACCTTCAGGAATCGTTTCCGTTAGAATGGCCCAATCAAAATCTGAAACATCCATTCTTTCCGTTCTAGTAAATACAACTAAAACAAAATACACTTAAGTCTGTAGTTGTAAAGTGAAATAACTGAAAATGTTTAAGGGAATTCAATACATTTTGCAAGTGGATTAAAGTAGAGACTCAAGCACAGATTGGTGAAAGAGCTCCAGGAAAGAAAAAAAAGGCATGAAGGTATTCTGGAAAAAGACAGAGAGAGTGAATTAAAGTAGGACTCCTGGCTGAGCAACCACCGCTGATGTTAGCTGTCTGATCCGCTCAGAGACAGTTGGCAGCCGACAGTCTACCAGCCACAAATGTACAGTAATTCAAAGCATGCGACGTGACGCCGTTCCCTCGGAGCTGGGGCTGCAGCCGCCCGCCCACTCACTCACTCTCAAACACACTCATACAGGCTAAAGCGACATACACCATAAAAGTAACGAATACAGTGAACGCTCCATTCCACGTGATGCAATTATTCACAGTTCCATGGCAAATTTTGGCCGAGGCTAATCTCATAACTCCATTAAAACGCCAGAGCGCCTTTCGCAGAAGCCAGACTTTCCAAACAACAATAAGACATTTAACATGGTGGTTTGGAACAGTAGCTTGGCATTAGTGGATCTGAAGTTATATTCACACAGTAAATACTGCTTCACAAACTTGAATACAGCACTGTGAATATATACAGATGTGTACATTTATTTAATCAGTTTACAGCAACATGAAAAATTATGCGCTTCTTGGAATGTTGAACCCAAACCTAGTGTCTATAAAAGCCAGGATGAATCTTTTAAATACACAGAACGCTAAGATGAAGCACAAAGTCTAAGCAAAGAGTTTGAAAAAGGAAAACAAGATTCTATCTTTTGTAGGTTAGTTCTCATGCGCTTCACATGACTTGCATTTACCCCTTCTCTCACCCCCCCCCTTCCTCTCTCCTTTCCTTCACCACTCCCCTCTCCCCCCAACCACCCGCCCCTCTCCCTTTCCCTCTCTCTCTGTTCTGTGCAGCACATAGACTTCCTGTGTGTCCTGGCCTGAATGGTATGTGCATGGAGTGGGTGTCTGGGAGGCCTTTCATCCGGCTTGGAAAGAAAGGAGAAGTCGAGAGAAAGAGAGAGCGGGGGGGTGCAAATTGTGAGAGAAGAGAGTCATCTTTAATCCGTTTGAGTCAGAGCAGTTGTCCAGAAGAGGGGTACATTTAGGATGGGTGTGTGTGTGGGGGGGGTCCTCTCGGATGTGTGCGTATACGCGCGTGCCTGTAGGCGTGTGCTCGGTAAGCGTCTGGAGGGGAAGACAGGGGCCTGCTGGGAGAGTCTGCTGCCTGCCTGTTTGCCTTCCTGGGACTGATGACATCCGGCTGGCTGGGGCATAGTTTGCATGGCTCAGTGAAGACACCACACCAGACAGGATAAAAATTAACTCTACTGTGGGGAAAAAAAAGAAGTTAATATCATGCGCATTATGCAGAAACCACAAAACAACTCTTGTGACTCTGTTGCAGCTAAAATGAAATGAGAAAGATGGCAGAACCTGCAGCCTCCAGGCTGAGTACAGATCTCCATTTGGAGCTGTCAGACAGGATGTAGCTGGCCAACCCTAAGCAGAGCCGTTCTTCACTGTGAATGGCCGCAGGAGCCAGTTTGTGAGACTGCCTCATGACATGGAAATAACACACTCATTGGCATTATAGTGTGTGTGTGTTTATGGACAAAGAATGACATGTCCAGGATAGATGCCCTTCAATCAGAAGATAGGATACAGCGCCATCTGCTGTTTGGGTATATCAAACTGTAGACAGGAAGAATTTTTAAGAAGATATTTAAGTTTATCAGGCTTGCCAAAATCTATTTAGGAAATCTAAGTAGCTTTGTGTTTTTTCTTGTATTTGTGATGTAAACCCACCCTTGTGACCACTATTCAGTGCCATGCCAAACTTTTCATGCAATTTTTAAAAACAACTTTATTGAATTAAGCAGAAGAAATACAATAGTAACTTATGGAAAACATGAGAAACATGTACAAGGTCTAGTAGAAAAATATATTGATATGAAAAACAAAAAGGAAACACTAGGGGGAAAGTTGAACATTGTCAGCGATTAAAGATTAAATAAGCATACACAAGTGGAAAGAAATGATGAATGTAAAAAAAAACATTTAGCTAAAGTTTCAAATATACTAGAAAATATAATTTAAATTTGGACCATTCAGCAGCTGTTTTTAGGGATTGTTTATTGGAAAACTAGTCTAATAGAATTCTCTCAAGGAAATTTCAATCGAACGCAACTGGAGTTGGTAATTTGTCTTGGAAGACGTTTCAGCTCTTATCCAAGAGGCTTCATCAGTTCATGCTCGCCGCTGACAAGGGTGGGACTGGTCCAACTAACTGGTGTGGGGACTCAGCTATTTAACCTCTTGGAGGGCTTTTACAGTCTAATGGAGGAAAAGTGTTTTTTGAGATCCCCAGGAAACTATCAAATAAAGGTTTTCTACCTTTAACCTTTCATTTGTGAAGGTGGAATTTTGCTAGAAATATAATAATAATATATTTTTTAGAATTTACAATAACATTGTCATCGTTGAGAAGCCCAAACAAAACATTCCTCCAGTTTAAACTGAACTTCAGATCAATTTTGAAACTAACAGTGATATTGAACCAAAATTGCCTAACATATTGACAATTCCAAAACAGATACACAATTGTCTCTGGAAAAATACCCCCCCCCCCCCCAAAAAAAAAAAAAACCTCAGCAGTCCACTTCAATTTCCTTACTGTACTTGGATTTTATGAACCGTTTAACCGGGTAAAATCTATGCAGAATTTTAAAGGAAACTTCCCTGACTTTGATTGTAAATAGAAATTGGTTTGGTAAGAGCCATGACAGATCAGATGCAAACGTATTCCAGTAAGAAGGAACATGAGGATAAGTAATACGATTCTGTTGGACTAATGAACAAATTACCTTCTTACTTTTGGATGGCATGGAGAAACACCTTTTGCCAACCTATGTGTGTAGTGGAGACACCACAGCTGGTTGCAAGACTTCAACAGTTCTAAATAGAGATTTAAGTAGCATGGATACTCCTGTATGGCAGTAATCACCTTTGCATAGTCAGCTGGAGTGACAGCGATGCCATATTTATGCAGGAACTATTCATATGTAAGGAGAGAGCCATTTTTATCAAATAATTGATCAACCAAAATAATACCATTGTTAAACCAATTATCAAGATAAAGTGTCTCATGTTCGTATAGAATGTCCCTGTTATTCCAGATGAAGTGTCTGTGTGGTCTGAAGTTGTGCTTGTAGATTAGACTTCATGACTGGCAATGAAAGGGAAATAGTTTTAAGGGAATTTTGTCAATATCAAAGTTACAAACCATAAAGAAATGAATACCACCTACTTTGGAGAAAACAGATTGAAGCAGGATTTTTAAATAGATGTTTCAGCCAATTTATTTTTAAAGTATTATGCAACGCGTTAAAGTCTAGCAAATGTAATCCTCCATTTTCATAGGAGTTCATAAGAGTTCCATCCATCCATCCATCCATCATCGTCTGCTTATCCGGGGTCGGGTCGCGGGGGCAGTAGCCTAAGCAGAGAGACCCAGACCTCCCTCTCCCCGGCTACTCTGGCCAGCTCCTCGGGAGGAATCCCGAGGCGTTCCCAGGCCAGCTGGGAGACATAATCCCTCCAGTGGGTCCTGGGTCTTCCCCTGGGTCTCCTCCCGGTGGGACGTGCCCAGAACACCTCACCAGAGAGGCGTCCAGGAGGCATCCTGACCAGATGTCCGAGCCACCTCAACTGGCTCCTCTCGATGTGGAGGAGCAGCGGCTCTATTCTGAGCCCCCTCCGGATGGCCGAGCTTCTCACCCTATCTCTAAGGGAGAGCCCAGCCACCCTACGGAGGAAACTCATTTTAGCCGCCTGTATCCGCAATCTCGTTCTTTCGGTCACCACCCAGCGTTCGTGACCATAGATGAGGGTAGGAACGTAGATCGACCGGTAAATTGAGAGCTTTGCCTTTCGGCTCAGCTCTCTCTTCACCACGACAGACCGGTACAGCGCCTGCATAACTGCAGACGCCTTACCAATCAGTCCATCGATCTCCCGCTCCATTTTTCCCTCATTCGTGAACAAGACCCCCAGATACCTAAACTCCCCCACTTGAGGAAGGACCTCATCCCCGACCCAGAGAAGGCACTCTACCCTTTTCCGGCTCAAGACCATGGTCTCGGATTTTGAGGTGCTGATCCTCATCCTCAGCCGCTTCACACTCGGCTGCGAACCGCTCCTACGAGAGCTGTAGATCCAGTTCAGATGAAGCCAACAAGACCACATCATCTGCGAAAAGCAGAGAGCCGATCCTGAGGTCACCAAAACGGATCGCCTCAACACCTTGGCTGCGCCTAGAAATCCTGTCCATAAACGTTATCAACATCAAAGGGCCTGGTACCCCATACTCCCGGAGTACCCCCCACAGGACACCCCGAGGGACACGGTCGAACGCCTTCTCCAAGTCCACAAAGCACATGTAGACCGGTTGGGCGAACTCCCTCGCACCCTCCAGGACCCTGCCGAGGGTGTAGAGCTGGTCCAGTGTTCCACGGCCAGGATGAAAACCGTATTGTTCCTCCTGAATCCGAGGTTCGACTATCCGTCGGACCCTCCTCTCCAGAACCCCCGAATAGACCTTACCAGGGAGGTTCATAAGAGTTGATTTACATAAACTATGTGACTTCTAATTATAATTAAAAACTCAGAAATCCAGAGCAAGCAAGCTATGATCGATGTTTCAGTTTGATCTGCATACTGTTTCCAATGCCAACAGTAGTTCTCTGGCTTTGAGTTCACCCGGAACAGATTCCACCATTCTCTCAATGGACTCTCACTCCTCATGTTAATTAGGTTGGAGAGGGTACAAACCACATCATTTGGACTGGAGCCATCATAGGAAGCCTTCATCAGAGTTGGTTTTATAGCTATTTGTGGGTTAGACGGAGTTACATGCAGTGGTTGGTACTCATCCTCGCTTTTAATTTGCATTAGGCCAGAGGCCGCTTCTTCATAACTATGCTCGCTAATGGAGGATGTTCTGCTAGCATCACTCGGTCGTTTATTTCCATTCTTGGGCATATTTACTCCACGCAGACCTAACGCTAACTGGCGAAAAAAGTGCCACAAGGATTTTCCAACAAACAATAAGACTGGTTGTTTTTGGTTCAAAGTAAAATAAAGAAAAGTCTTGGAACTTAGAGCTCACTAAAAACGTCCTCTCATGCCGCCATCTTGAGCTGCCCCCGAAAAGTTTTCATGCATCTATTAAAATGTTTCACCTTCTGTTACATTGCTACCGCAAACTTCAGTGTACTTTACTGGGATTTTCCTGTCCCTCCGTCTGTACTGGCTTTTTTGTGCAGGGTCACTGGGAGGTCAGTTCCTATTTTTAGGAAGGATACTTTAATTAAACGACAAAAAAGCATGATACAATTATTAAGTGGAAGAAAAGCAATTAATAAAATTCTGAGCTTTCCTTTTTCTCTGCAGTGAGAGTCAATTATTTGTAGGACAGCTTGCCACTATTGTTAAAGCATTAACCCTTTTGTTTGTAGTTTTCAGGTTCTAGAAATTGAAACCCTGCAAATTCTGTTTTTGAAAATAGCACAAGCTAAATCACACTGGAGCATCTGTGGAGTAATGTTCACTTTGACTCAGGTTTGGATTTTGGAAAATACTAGAACACGTTTATGGTTTGAACTAAGTTATTCTCTTGTCGTTTTGGCTGTATGATTTTTGGTCTTTTGGCTATGGGACAACCAACTTCTATGCCTTCACTGGTTGAAAATGTAATGATTTTAACATCATTCATAGTGCTGCACCTTTGAGAAATTTTGTCTCACTGATCTCTGAAAAAACGACCGGCGTCACTGTTCTTCTAGAGGGCAGTGCAGTCTTCCAAATCTTACAACATCTCACGATTCAATTCGATTCAGATTCTTGGGGTGACGATTCGATTCAGAAACGATACTCGATTCAAATCCTTTTTTTTTTCTTAATCAATACTCTTTCATTCATCATTTGTGTTTGTAATACACACAACTTGATCTGCCAAGTGTCTGTGATGAAGTGAGCCATGAATGTAATAGGGCATCAACACAAAATGGATTTTACAATCTATGTTGAGAGAAGGGAACTGGTTCAAAAGTAACAAGATATGAAATTGCAACTGGACATTCAAGACCTTTTAAACAAAATTTCTAGTCTTGAAAAAAAATGCTGATATATTTTAAGAAGAAGAAAACAAAATATATGTATTTTGTTTGTTCTTTGGTACGTAGTAGAAAATACATTGAAAATATTTAGTATGAACCAAATGTTGCTTATCAACCATAGTTAAACAGAAATTTATGGCTTATGTTATTATTTTCATTGTTTTTGTTAACAATTTTAAAAGTCCTAACGTTATTGAACTCAGCATATATTTCGGACTTCCTTGAAAGCGCCACAGGTGTGCAGCGCTGCTGGATGTTTATGTGTAGCTTATGAAGAAAGATCGCTCTTATATACTTGCAGATTTATAAAAAAAAAAAAACTTTAGCCAAGGGTGTCATTAGCATGGAGAAGACCTTTTAGACGGCCCAAACATTTACCTTCAGCAAAGACGGGGCGGGCTGGATTTCTCTTTCGTCTTTCATGCTGAAGCTTTAGCCTAGCAGCTACAGCTAGCTAGCTAGCCTGAACGGCGCATCAGACCTGTCAATGTGACGGTGGCCGTTGCATGACAAACACTGTTCGAAGCCAAAATGTAAAAAGGTTCAGAAAATGGCAAATTTGAGAATCGATTCGCAAACATTTCGGATCGATTCTGAATCTTGTTAAATAGGAATCAAGATTCGGACTTGAATCGATATTTCCTCACAACCTTAACTTTAATATATTTAATTTCCATTTATTGCATGACATAAGTATTTAAAATCACACAATGTAGGCGTGTGATTTAAATCTCATCCAACGAGAGCACCTCGAATTAGTTGTAGGAAAACTGAAACGGGACATCTTATGATTGTTAAATAGATAATCAAAAATACATTTCTCAAAGGGAACAAGAAATGATATTGTATCACTTAGTTTTGTATCATACTTTTTTCAGTAATTAATTTCCATCCCAGTCTTCGATGAAGGTCAGTTTGGTAAAAAAATCGACAACTAGCAGCTGTCTACTTCACACAATTTACCACCTGAGCTGTGGGCCTCTGTAGCTCCTCCGGCGTTACCATGGAATTCATGCGTCTCTGGTAAATGATCTGTTAACAAAGCAGTTTATGTGGACGGTTCTGGGTAGGTTTGCAGTTTTGCTATACTCTATTTTCAAAGCATTGCTCTGTTAGACACTGTAGATACTTTCAACACTACTGCGATTGTTAAAACCCACGCAAACCGCCAAGCATCATAAAAAAAGCTCTGGCTGATCTATCAACACGGCGCAGAAAGCATTGCGCCTGTTATTTTATTATTTTTATTTTTTTATTTTTTTAACGTGTCCTGTCTAGCAGTATGCTACTCAGAATTGGCTGTAGTACGCCACTTGATGTATATGTATGAAAAATCTTTATTAGTGATTACTGTGGGTTCAATATTCTGACGTCATGGACATTAAACTGAGACAAGAAGGGAGAAAGGAAGGAGGTGAAGAAAAGAAACCGGACTAGCAGAGGCGCGAACCGACGACACAAGACAGGGAGGCAAACAAAGAACACAAGAAAACATCCCAGTCCTCCACCTCTGCCGGACGGCAGAGAAACAGTAATACAAAACAAAAATAACAAACTGTACAGAACCAAACCAATAGTTCGGATCTAGTTGAATAAACTAAGAATTACACATTCACTACACACAAGCATTGATTAATGAACATAATACAAATGTTTCTGGTAAGCTCCTGTGAACAACTAACTAATTATGATAACCTCAGCTTAAGAGATGTCCGTCCTCACCTATGTCCCCACACCTATGTGTGTGCGAGCATGCAGGTCTGAATAAGGTTTCACCATGCAAGTGATTGATAGCTAGTGTAAGGAACCGTCAATCCGTCCTACAGGAATCGACACAGACATGGAGGAGGCAAGAGATGTATGCATCCAGGGTCCCACAGAGTACAGAGGCCACAGGCGGATCAGCGCAGGGTCGATCACCCGCCAAGAGAGGAACAGATGGAAGCCCCAGGGGAACACCCACCAGCCGCAATGCTGGGGCCCGAGAGATCGCAGTGACGAGCCCACGGGCTCCGCCGGTAACCGGCTACGCCAGGGCGGGCCCGGATCAGGAACCGGAGGCCACTGGGACCAGGGGCACCCGGCCCCCCAGCGGGGCCCCAACCAGGGACCAGCCGACAAGGGCCCCCCGCCGCCGCCGCAGGCAAGTGGGATCCGCCGCCAACCAACGGACAACACACGCCGCCGCCACCCTGGACCAATACCCACCGCCAACAACCCGGCCCGCCCCCACACACCCACACGCCAGGGAGCCACAGCAAGAGCCACAGCGGATGTACGCCCTCCCCAGGCCGCGCCCAGCCGGCACCTGGACATCCAGATCTTCCAGCTCCCGGGTCCAGATCCCCCAGGACCCCGACCAGACGGCCTGATGTTCTATCCGGGCTCCGACCCCTGATGGTCCAACGAACATTGCGCCTGTTAAACCCGCAGCAAGATTCACGCAATCCATGTAGCGCTTTTGCCCTTGATGAATATGCAATCTGGGCGTTTCTGTAAGAAGACGCAGATTATTGGGAGGAGAATTGGCAAAGAAGTAGGCGTTCCAGGCACAGTGTGATTTACTAAGCATAAAAATATTTTCGCCTGCTATTTTAGCGTCTATTTTTAGCACTTCTGCGCCAACACATTCAACATGAGTTTATTATTGACAAACAAAAAATGTAATTCATACAAAATATGAACTAAGAGTAATTAACACTCTAATGGCCATAAACCTGATAGTTATGTAAATATTTTCCTGTTTTTCCCCCAAAGACGCATCATATCTCACAGTGCACTCATCATGTCTCCATCTGGTGAAGGCGCGCTGAGCGCATATGATCCTAGTGGATCCTCATTAGTTTCTCACGTAGTGGTTAACCTTCCTGGAGTCAAATTAATAAAATGTAGTAATCATATACAATACCACAATGATAAGTGGCATTACATATGACATTTAAAAAAATAAATTCAGACATGCTGCAGTTTTAATCAGTCTAACCCTGCAATATGGTGTGTGCATGCAGCAGAGAGAAACGCATGTACACCGCATGAATTACATTTATTACTGACAAAGGAAAAACAAAATTAACAGCATTTTAGCCTAATTCTCTCTCGCCGTGGTGCAGGTTGCATTAGCGGCCGCAAACTCCTCATTTGAATACTGCTGCTTGCGCCTGTTAAGAATTGCTCACGCAATCTTAGTAAATCACCTGCAAATTAAGGACAACCCACTCGGAAATTTTTTAGGGCCGCACACAATTTTGTGGTCATTATCCGGAATGTTGTTGATAAATCACCCCTAAATCTTTAAACGTTTCCATACCCTAAAATTCTTAATAGCTAAATAACCATCAGATAAAATTGTCAGCTTTCCTACAATCCATCTCTCCTCCTCTGAGGACTGACAGCAAGTCTGTCCTCCTCTGACTACATTTCTTTGTTAGAAAATAGAAATGATAGATGTTGCGTTTTATCTTAATACTTTTTATTAAACTACAAAAGCCACAGAGTGATGAACACACTGTTTTTTTATCAGTTGAAAGATGTTTTAGTTAGCACACATAACTTTATATGATTAACCTGTTGTATTAGATTAATTAAACTGCAGGCTAATTAAACAACTTTATTATCAACAGATGAAGGGTAGATTTAGAAAGGTTCAACTAAGTTATACTCATTAGATAAATGGTATAGGAACCCTAGATATGAAGTAATGAACTTAAGTCTTCCAGCCATTGCTTTATAAATGGAATAAGATCTAAAAATGGTATTACATGTACTGTGTATCAGAATGAGCTTCATTATTCTACCCACTCGTCCTAAACTTTTATTGTATTTGATGGCTTTTATTTAAGTTATTTCAGGTTTATTTGTCCTTTCGACTCGTTTATTTGGTTTTGTAAATCACTCATTATCTTGAATGGACCTTTTAATTTTTTTCGTTTTAATAAACTATTTAGAGCTACATACAAATGAATTTTGAAATAATATATCTTTTTTCCATCTCTTACTATCCTCTTGCTTTTTTAGTCTGACAATGTTATAAAAAAGTAGCAATGGACTAGATCAGATGCTAAAAACATACTATTGTGAGTGGTGCTTTAAACTCCACTCCTTAGGGGGTTGTATGAATTACTTTTTAGAAGTCAATATACAGTGAGGTCCATAAATATTGGGACATCAACACAATGCTGACATTTTTGGCTCTACATACCACCACAATGGATATCAAATGAAACGAACAAGATGTGCTTTAACTGCAGACTGTCAGCTTTTATCTGAGGGTATTTACATCCAAATCAGGTGAACAGTGTAGGAATTACAACAGTTTGCATATGTGCCTCTCACTTGTTAAGGGACCAAAAGTAATGGGACAGAATAAGAACCATAAATCAAACTTATACATTTCAATACTTGGTTGCAAATCCTTTGCAGTCAATTAAAGCCTGAAGTCTGGAACATATAGACATCACCAGACGTTGGGTTTCCTCCCTGGTGATGCTCTACCAGGCCTCTACTGCAACAGTCTTCAGTTCCTGCTTGTTCCTGGGGCATTTTCCCTTCAGTTTTGTCTTCTGCAAGTGAAAAACATGCTCAATCGGATTCAGGTCAGGTGATTGACTTGGCCATGGCAAAACAGTCCACTTCTTTCCCTTCAAAAACTCTTTGGTTGCTTTTGCAGTATGCTTTGGCCATTGTCCATCTGCACTGTGAAGCGCCGTCCAATGAGATCTGAAGCATTTGGCTGAATATGAGCAAATAATATTGCCCGAAACACTTCAGAATTCATCTTGCTGCTTTTGTCAGCAGTCATATCATCAATAAATACAAGAGAACCAGTTCCACTGGCAGCCATACATGCCCACGCCATGACACTTCCAGCACCATGCTTCACTGATGAGGTGGTGTGCTTAGGATCATGAGCAGGTCCTTTCCGTCTCCACACTCTTCTCTTCCCATCACTCTGGTACAAGTTGATCTCGGTCTCATCTGTCCATAGGATGTTGTTCCAGAACTGTGAAGGCTTTTTTAGATGTTGTTTGGCAAACTCTAATCTGGCCTTCCTGTTTTTGGGGCTCACCAATGGTTTACATCTTGTGGTGAACCCTCTGTATTCACACTGGTGGAGTCTTCTCTTGATTGTTGACTTTGACACAGATACACCTACCTCCTGGAGATTGTTCTTGATCTGGCCAATTGTTGTGAAGGGTGTTTTCTTCACCAGGGAAAGGATTCTTCGGTCATCCATCACAGTTGTTTTCCGTGGTCTTCCGTGTCTTTTGGTGTTGCTGAGCTCACCGGTGCGTTCCTTCTTTTTGAGAATGTTCCAAACTGTTGTTTTGGCCACGCCTAATGTTTTTGCTATCTCTCTGATAGGTTTCTTTTGTTTTTTCAGCATAATGATGGCTTGCTTCACTGATAGTGACAGCTCTTTGGATCTCATCTTGACAGTTGACAGCAACAGATTCCAAATGCAAATAGCACACTTGAAATCAACTCTGGACCTTTTATCTGCTCATTGTAATTGGGATAATGAGGGAATAACACACACATGGCCACGGAACAGCTGAGAAGCCAATTGTCCCATTACTTTTGGTCCCTTAACAAGTGGGAGGCACATATGCAAACTGTTGTAATTCCTACACCGTTAACCTGATTTGGATGTAAATACCCTCAAATAAAAGCTGACAGTCTGCAGTTAAAGCACATCTTGTTCGTTTCATTTGATATCCATTGTGGTGGCGTATAGAGCCAAAAATGTTAGCATTGTGTCGATGTCCCAATTTTCATGGACCTGACTGTATTTTGTTACACATGCAACAGTAAGAGTGATATCAATTTAGACACTCTTGAATTTTCATTGGAAAGCTCCGTAGTTGTCAAAGCAGGGTGTATTTAAAATTTGTTGTCCTTCATTTTAGACAAACCCATTAATTGAAGTGAATTTTAACAGAAGTATCTTTGTATAACTTACTATTTTTGCATGTTACAGACATCTATATTGACTATTTGTCAAGCAAACGTCTGCATTGCTACATGTGCAGAGAAAGGTTTATTTTGAGGAGAGAATTTAGGTTTGTCAAACAACATACAGCCCTGTGCAATTCCTTTTACCTTTAAAGGTAAAAGGTAGTTAGCTAACATGAGCTAGCACTAGCTATTAAACACTCACCTAGAGCTTCTAGTGCTTCTCCACCACGCTGGCTCCCACTCCACCGACTTTTACCCCCAATATAGCTGCTACTTTCCACATGGTCAGATTTATAGAGGTTTTCTCCGTGTTTAATGCTCCTTTCTTTGTCCTGGAGGCTACGGCCCTCACTCTCCTTCTTCAGGTGTAGTCCACTAAACATTTTTACAAAAAACCTCAAGTAACTTTTCCCATTGGCAGAAAATCAGCGTTTTCTCTGCATCAAAATTAGTCTTTAAAATTTATGTATATCTAATGTTCGATCCACGGTGTATTTCAAATGGGATCAGAAAATAACTTTAATCACTGTATTGACTCTCATTCATTTTTTTTTTTCAGCAGTAGGGGACCCATTGACCGGAAGGAGAAGTTACTCAGTTACAGACTTAGGCTCCCCATATAAAGCATGTTAATAGATTAAATACTGAAGTGATGAATCTCCTGACTCCAGTCCACCAGTGGTGCCACCCTCCCTCCCTCGCAGTGATCTGTTTCATTATGCCTCAATGTCAAGTGCAGCTCTGGGTGTTTTTCAATGTCAAGGCATCTCGCCTGGGTAGGCGAGGCGCCTTGCTTCCGAGGACACTGTCGTTCCTTGGTCAAAAAAATGGTTTGGAACAGACTTGCTTTAAGTGACCGCGGCTGCCTGCTTACCTGGTCTGTTTACGTCCAGCCCATCGTAGTAGCATTGTAGCGTAATAATATTACTTGAACCACGGAACTGGAAATGTATAACGAGAGTTTTACTTTTTTTTTTTGTATATGTCAGTTAATTCAAATGTGCAAACAAATTAGTACCTGGTAGCAGCCAAAGCTGCAACTACTAAGCAACTTACCAACCATATATAACTGCTTTGGATCTAAAAATAAAAAAATAAAACAAACATTTTAGATATAAGCCCGATGGCTAAAATTAGTTGTCTTACATTTAAAATAGAAATTTACCCCCGAAGTAGCTGCTGCCGGCTCCTACCGCGCTGTATTCTGAGAAATTTTTGACCGAGAGAAGGCGTCAAGGCACGTCTCATGTATCCTTGGTTAGTTAGCTAAACGGCTAACAAACGGAGGACAGATTCCTTGGTAGCACATGAACATTGGAACACGCCTTGGCGGTCCCTGATGATGTATCTCCTAGGCAACGGGGGCGTTACCAAGGCATCAAGGCGAGGTTCCTGGGCTTTGAGAAACACCCTCTGTTGTGTATAGCACAGCCTTGGGCATTTTCACGTAGTGTCACCAAGATCTTACTTTTTTGGTTTAGAAAACACTTTCATAGTGAACCGTCAGTAAAACAGGATGCAGTGTTTGTGAAAACATTACCATTGGAATGAATCTCCTCTAATTTTGAAAACATACTGGTAGAAAAAAAAAGGATCCTGAAAACCGGCACGGTTGTACAGTGGGCTAGATATATGTCCCATTTGTAAATAGAAAAACCATGAATCAATTATTTTGTGATGTTTCCTGTGTCTGATAACTGTGTTACCAAATGGTGCGTTTCATTTGTAGTTGGATCTTGGAAATTCCGACTTCAGAGTGGGAAACATCAACTGTTATATGACATGTAGCTGTAACTCTAAATTAAAGTTCAGAGATTGAGGTAAACACATAATTCTTAGTAATTAAAGTTATTACTCTTTGTACTTAAGTTATTATTCATTAATTTTTAATAAATAATGAAAAAAGTGTTATTTAGCATTTACGGAGTGGGGCATCACAACACATTTGTGCTTAGGGCACCCAAAAGGCTAGCACTGGTCCTGGATTAATGTTGATCTAGAACATTTCTAAACATTAACCAGGTGTGCTAAACTCAGTTACAGAAAGGGAAACATTGATTTTGTTTCAGATTTTTATCATGAACAAACAAAAAAAAGGTCTATAAGTAAAAAAAAGAAGCTTATTTTCAAATAAGTTATTTAAACCAGCATGTGCTAAAATATTAAACACTTTAAAATGCATCAGTGTAATTATACATACCAAGCTTTTATTATAACGTGTACAGAAGACTTTACTACTCTTGCAGTTGAGTTGTAGAAACGATGTAGAACATTTTCTAAAATGCAACTACAAGACGAAATGCTGTTTTAAAAAAATGATACCCATTAGACACTGTCTGTCTTGTAATCTGGGGGTTGTTTGTCATCTCCTAGAGAAAAAAAAAATTGGTTGAATGAAAATACCTTCAAATCTAAATCTGTAAGGAGTATTAATAATTCAAGCAGTAAGCTAAAAGTGAACGAGACATCGGCTCAATGATCCACCAAACCAGGATTTACTGCAAGGACATCTTGATGTCATTCGGATTGGATGAGTGTCCACACAGGAAGGATGATCACAACCAAAGGGAGGGAAGTACCGTGGCAGCACAAGGAGCAGGCTCAAGAGTAATGGAGGCCAGGGTCTATATGGGTCCATGTCAGACAAGATGCAGACTGCAGAAACAGCCCAATGCATAATAGCTAGTTGTAAGATACTGGAAGGTAAAGTGTACATTGACTGCTATAAACCAAGTGGCTGGAATGGTGTACAGGAAGCAATGTCTTGGTGATGAAGAGGGAAACTGTGAGGGATCCATGCAGGCCCAAAGTGGGACACATTTTCAGCTCTGGGATTTCATTCCTTAGAACGGCCCACTTTGAATCACAAGCTATTATTTCTAAAATAATGTAACTATAACTTTAGCCTTAATGTAAAGTCTACAATATCACACTGTTGTTTAAAGCTTCAATTTAGTCTGTTTTTTCTAAAACGTATCAAATTTATTGCAAATAAGTCTTGCTCCACAATATATATTTATTTCAACATGAGTGCACTTCAACATAATTCTTTACAACCCATCCTTTTTGACAATATCAGAATTTATATTATGTTCAAATACATTTTTACAGATATCTGAACGCTTACAAATGTTTACATATAATAAATAAAAGGAAAAAAACTTTAAAGTATGAAAATTATACTATATTACACCATTTAGCAATATCTAACATTGTTTTCAATACATTGTAATGCCTCTCCTTGCATAAACTCTAAAGAGAAGAAAAAAAAAACAATTGTATTGTAATTTTTTGCAAAATTGAAATCTTCAATCATCATACCATTTCAGTAACTGGTTTGAGACTGCTGTGGTGTCACTTCATCTGCCAGGTGGAGGTGTGTGTTTGTGCCCTGCATCATTTGGTTTAATGAACATTGCTTTCAGAAATATTTGCCACTGTATGCAGGTTTCCTTAAAGGAATTGTTATATTACATTTTTGGCCAAGATCATGGCCCTCTTCCGTCAAAAAGATAAAAATTTCATCTGGCAGTTTAAAGACCCTGGACCGCACTTTCCCATATGACAGTTATTGAGACTTATTGTGAAACTACTGCACTGCAGCATTTGGGGAGACATGCTTCATGGACGCCTGCCTAGTTTACCAGCCACTTACCAGCATCTTTTCATTTTCATAAACAAAAATAACTAAATTCACTAACGTGTAGTTCAGGCTGTGCAGACACAGAGTGAGAGAAAAAAAGGAGAGCTACACATGGAGGTGGAGGTGGCCAATTGACAGTGGGAGTAGCAGATCAATCCAGTGTATGTCATGCTGTTTGTTTAAATTAAAAAAGAGCAATACAACACCAGCCCTTGCAGCCCAACATCAGTCCAGCCCACCAGGAATTGTCCTGGTCCTCCCAATTAGCCACTCCCAACTGGGTCCCATGGAGTATGTGAGTATGCTTTCTGCAAATGTGCACATCAAATCTAGTGCATTACAAAACAGAACCAGGAATAGGTTACTAATTTATTGCACTTCAAAGAGAGGTAAGTCACTCAGTACGCAGCATGCCATGTTTAGTTTATCAGTTCAATGTTCATCAGGGAACACAGCAGGAGTGACTCCCAAATGCCTCTTATGCATGCAGGTCTCTGGCCGTGACTAACTGTAAGTGCATTATGGAAAATGAAGTGTTAACATGTAAGCTATTAAGTCTAAAGTCTACAGGTGGATCATTAGTAATCCATCCTTAAAATTATCTGCTTTGATTGTGACGTCGGGTTTCACCTGAGAAACTCCAGGTGACACGAAAAATTAGAATATTGCACAAAATTGTATTTATTTCAGTAATTCAACATAAAAGGTTAAACTAATATGTGAGGTAGACTGATGTGAAAAGCAAGATATTTCAAGCCTCTATTTGTAATAATTTGGAGGATTATGGCTCACATCTCATAAAAACCCCAGATTGAAAATCTCAGAAAAGCATGCGGTGTGAAATAGTTGTTTGTTTATTAATATAAAAATTCAAATATATTTGAATATTTATTAATTACATTTTGACCATTAAATCTCTTCAGTAAGACAGTTTTTGGTATTAAACTTAAATTGTATATGTTCTGTCCACCAGAGGGCAGTGTATCAGTCAATGTTAATAGACTACGTGCACGTAGTAGATCCGAATCTCAAGTATGGATTACCGCTACAGTAAGCAGCCAGTGGACGCTACGTTATCCCACAATGCAGCAGGAGCTCCAAAATCACAAAAGAAGAGTGACCTCGGCTACTGAGGAACTGTCAACCATTGACACCACTGCAATTTCGATGTATAAATAAAAAATGTTACGGATGATACTGATTACTTTACTTGTTTTTTGGCAACCGATTAAACATTTAAATTGATAAGTTGTTGTTTAACGGGACCACAGACAACCTTACGTAACATAAACATCCGGCAACCTGCTAGAGCAGTACATCCGATTTCATGCCTACTACTTGCTCGTTTGCTTGGAATCTGAATTGAAAACGTTTACGAGCAAACACATTTACAAAAATAATTCCCATACAGGTTCGAATATTAAGAGATCCCTAAAATTTGTTTGAAAATCTTTAATTTTTCAAACATTCAAATTATATTCGAATAACAAAGTTTAGAGTCAAAGCCCTAGTGGGAATGCACCATGAGACTTTAGTATCTGAATGAGACGCAAAATTTGCTCTAATCAGAAACAAGGATTTTGGACCACTAAGCAACAGACCAGCAGCAGTTTGATACGAGGAATACCACTAACATTTGCACTAACTCCAGCCTCAGTCCACTCTGTGAAGGTCCCCAACACTTTTGAATGGCCTTTTTTCTGAAAATCCTCTCCAGGCTGCAGTCATTCCTGCTGCTGCTGGTAAACATTTTTCTTCCACACATTTCCATTCCACATAACTTAGTATTTATGTGCTTTGATGCAATACTTAGGGAACATCCAACTTCTTTGCAGTTTTGAGCCTTCTATCCTTATGTGTCAACAGTCGTTTTCTGAATAACTGTTAGGTCAGCAGTCTTCCCCATGATTGCAATTCCTACTGAACCAGATTGAGAGACCATTTAAACGCTCAAGAATTCTTTGCATGTGTTCTGGATTAATTAGCTGATTGGAGTGACACTCGGCGTCAGGTGCATGTAAAGATGGAGTATGCACCCAAACGCAGAATGCAAAGACATTTGGATGGAGGATGAAGATAATGAACTCAGGAAAGGTGATACAGAACAAACCAGGCTGACACTTGCTACGATTCCATTACAAATATACGCAAAACTTTTTCGATATTGTCTAAATGTAAAAAAACAATTTTCATGCAATAAGTCATTGAGAAAAATGGCTGTGGAACATTTACGGTAGATATATTCATATTTCAGGCATGGCACTGGCGCTCATTATCAGCCATCAGGAGGAGACTTAGACGGCTTGTAGAGCATGATAAATGCTTGCGTTTCTTTGCTGTTTTGCCTTTATCACGAACCAACTCAGGCCATGTCCACACGTAGCCGTTTTTTTTTTTTAAACAAAGATTTTCCTCTGCTCCTTGAAAAAAAATCTCCATCCACACGTAACCGGATAAATGCGTTTTTCAGCACATTCATAGATGTGGCAAACCTGTAGGGCGCAGTAGTTCTCCCCAGTCCTATCCGCCAAGAGAAACTTTATATCCTCTCTTCAGCACGCAGCAGTTATACAGCTTATAAAAGCAAACAAACAAGACGCGCTTTAACAATGGATGATACCAACACAGCGCTGAGGAAATAAATGCTGTTTTCGAGAGTAAACAAAGGTCGCACATGTGGTGTTGGAGCATTGTTTGTCGCGGAAAGTGGCGTTACGGCTCTTAAAACTCCGTTTTCAACCGTCCACACGTAGATACTGAAAATGGAGAAAACGCAAATCTCCACTTTGGCCGGAGTTTTTAAAAAGCTTCGTTTTTGGTGCCGAAAACCTCCGGCTACGTGTGGATAACAGGCCAAACCGTAGAAAAATATCTTCGTTTTGTGATATACCCGGCTACGTGTGGACAGGGCCTCAGTCTCTTCGTGAACCCAAACATGCCACGTCATCTTTCTCCTCCTACTACTTCCGACGTCATCAACGTCGACGTCTTTATCGCGAGTAGTAACATGCGGTTGTTGATTACGTGAAGCGTGTGATGCGAAAAAGGTGTTTCCAATGCTGTTTTGACGAAATATATGAATTTCAATACACTCAAAAAACCACCTCATCCAAGCGCAAAAACTTTTTATCGAAAAAAGCGAGTTTTTCGAAATTGCCATGTTTCCATTATGCAAATTTATTTTCGCAACTTCAATTTGCGGAATTTCATGGGTAATGGAAATGCAGCTACTGACAAGCAGAAGAGAGAGAACAGTGGAGTAAGACATACCATGGAGAGACGGCAGTGACAATGATACGACGGGGGGAGTGCAGGTTTTAAGTACTGAACGAGGGAATGAGGATCAGTTGAGACAGCTTGGAGACAGCTGTGGACAATCAGACATGATTGAGCAGGATGGAGTGCAGATGGATCAGACACTTTGAGTCTAAAATAGTGAAGCTTTTCACAGTATTCTAATTTTCTGAGGTGTTGAATTTTGAGTTTTTGTATAATCTCAGAAAATTATAACTAATAAAGGCTTGGAATATTTCACTTTGCAGGTAATATTATTTTCACATGTTATGTTTAAATGCTAAAATAAATGAATTTGTGCACCGTATTATAATTTTTCGAATTACACCTGTATAGCTCACCCCATTTTATTGGCAATTAATGAAGCAGGGTTGCAAAAGAGTAGCATTTCAGTCAACACTTGTTTGTTGGATATTCAATAATAGAATGAGTTTTAAAAGGTTATTAAAACTTCACATAAATCTACTGTACAATAAAATGTTTCTTAATAGGCATTCAAGGATATGACGATACCACTTTTTTCAAACCGAAATGCTACCAATACTTGGATTGAAGTATATGTCGATACCGAGTACCAATGCCGTCACTTCTATTACACAAAAAAATGCAATGAATTGGAAGACAGCTTTTATTTTCTTCTCTGCTTGTTACAACAAATGATGGTGAATTCAATAAAAATAATCCACAAAACTAAAATATTAAGTAAAAAAATTAACAATCTCTTCACTTTAAGTATCGGTTCATGGTATCGGTTAACTTTTGCCGATATGAATACTAAGACATTAGAACAGTATTGGTATCAGTTTACATTTATGCTCAGATATGATAAATCTAGCTTAAAATAGCCACTGTTTCAGGTTAGTTTTCATGAATTCCTATCAATCCAATGGAAGATAGCGAATTTGGAATATTTCCACAATATCCTATGGAAAGTTCAGGAAGGTTTCTAGAAATTTACTTATCAATGTTTTGCGGCTTTCCATCACTGAGAGTGACTCTTTTTAAAATATCTTTAACATAGAAAGTATTCTTACATCAGTTATTTTATCTTCCGTCTCTGCTCTGTCTTCTCAAACTCCTGGTTGGTCGTGGGAGATGGCATCGGTTTCTGCTGGAGCTTCCTTCCTTTAAAGGTGACTTTTTCCTCACTACATGCTTGCTCAGTGTGAGGGAACTGCTGTGAAGTCGACAACACAACCCAGGCGACTGTCTACTTTCACTATATCCTCAACCAGGAGCGAATGATCCAAGTCAATGATTTGATGCAATCTACTGGGTTTACTTAGATAGAAAACTTTTAAACTGATTGGAAAAGGAACTGAAGAAAAAGAAATTGAGTCTATTTATGGATGAAGTAAAATAACTTTCATTAAAGTGCCTTGAGACGACATGTCGTTAATTGCCGCTAAATAAATTAACTGAACTGAGGTGAACTGCAGCTAAGCATCATTAACAGTGATATTTTCGAGGATGTGAGATAGTCGCAGAAAAAAAAGCACTTTCACTGCATATTTATTTCAACACAATACAATATATACAGCATAAAAATGAAACATTTGAAAAAGGGAAAATACAACTAAAAGAAAGAAAAAGAAAGCATCACTATTAAGTAGCAGTATGGCTATCACTTTTTTGGCGCTTAACTCAAATGTTCAGTACAGGATTTGTATTCAAATGTTTCAAATCAAATACACACACACACAACTGCAATTCATTATCTTTGTAACTCTTTAAATCATGATTAATAAAGATTCATTTTTCCATTTCATATATTAAACATATTCAAAAGGCAGTAGTAGAAACAACAAAATATTTCTCCGATGATACTTTTACCGACTTTAAATGTCTGTGGAACTTAAGCAGTCACCGTTTGCTATTTTCTCCCAAAGCGAAGCAGATCTCACCATGGTAGGGTGGGAAAATAAAAACACATTATCTCACACTCTGAAGCTGAAATAGTAGCAGTACTGTAGGCTGGATTCTCCAAAGACACAGAACACATTTTTGCAAATGTACACACAGCTTTTCCCCCACACGCTCGCACAGATACTCTCTCCAACTCTTTGAGTTTAGGTAAAGGACAACAACAGACATGCTGGGCATGGTCAGGCGACAGATGGCCACGTCATCTGCAGTCGGCTCATTGTCACCGTAAGTGCCTGGCATTGGAGATAACAGGTTTAAATGCTTCAGTTTTTTTTCAGGAAACACCTCTGCAACAGCTATAAGGTGAACACTGTGCATGGCAATAAACAACGCAGCTTTGCATATAACATCCTAGCTTCTTAGATATGGTGAGTAAGAAAAAACATTCTGGTCAGACTTTCTGGTTACTCTAAACCCACACAAAGAAGAGGCACGATTCGTACGCAGGTAACTAAAGCTAGAATTTTTCTTTATATTCTCTATACAGGAGGCGGCGGAGAAAAGGGATTATTAATGGGGGAAAAATAATGTGCTGCAAAACATGATTAACAAAACGATGATTTAAATTGGCCACTGAGTGGATACCCTAGGAAAAGAATATAAAAAAAAATGTTTTCAGATTGGGATTTGGCAGCAGAATATATTGTTGTCCAAGCTTTAAGCCAAACGTCACACAGACTGTAATACCTGTGGCTTTAAACAAAATCCAAAGTAATCATTACCTTCAGCAGCGTGTGTCCAAAACATGTTTAAGCTGGGGAATAAACCAGATGTTTTTTACTGTTCTTCAGATCTGCATAGCAAGGTGATGCTCCTTCCCTGATAAGAAATCATAATATAAGCTGAGGAATGTAGAGTCATTCTGATCAATCTGCCCCCCCAAAAAATTAAAAAAAATAAAACGACAGTAACTGGACTAACCATTTTCACTTTAATGTAATAATTGGATTTCTGTCCTTTGGCAGGTGTTCAGTTGGAATTGGTAAAAGTGTAATTTGAATGCACCCCCTTGTTACAGGTCAATATTTCCATCAACTCTCGCAGTCCTGTCTCTAAATGAACCCAGTGATTTGGTTGCTCAGCAGACCATCAGCCTTCAGCCGCCTACCACGTCTGTTTTATCCTAGCTCTTCAGGAGGAAAAAAGAACGAACACAGTCCTTTCTCTCAGATATTGTTCTCTCCCCTGTTTCAGTTCTCCTTAGCTGTAAATGTTTTCCTGTAATATAACAGAGGATACGCGCCAAAGCAACTGTTTGCTCAGTTCAAGGAAAGCCAAGAAAAATTTGGGGGCTTTTCATGGATTTATTAATTCATGTGAGCACAAACAATTTAAAGTCTCATCTGGTTTTTATGCCCCGTCTTTGGCTGGGATTTGTTTTGTTTTACTCGCTAAGTAGCTGCCCCAAATAAATATGTGTTCTAAACTGGACTGTTTTATCTAATTTATTGAAAGCTATTTCTAGAGCTCAGCCTGATCCAGAAACTTAAATAAGTATTCTGATCCAATTTGGTGTTTGCACAATAATGTAAAGTTGCCAGACGTGGCTTCCATTTAGCAACTGGCAGATGTTTCAGGACATTTTCTGTGCTTCAGCAGAAAGGATTGGGTAATTTTCTGGGAGACAATTCATTAAACGTCAAATTTATTAGAATTTCTTGGACAAAAGAACAGGAACCTAAATATTTAATTGAATTCAGATTTTTGTTCAACATTTATCTTTCAACAATATTAATAGCACTTTTATTATTTTTCAAATCAGACTGAAGGTTTTTGTATAAAGGCAATATGCCAGTGTTCCTGGAATATAGCTGTTCCTCCCAAACAAAGGTAGTAAAAGACTTTTGGAAGGTATTAAGATTATACTTAGAATTGTTTTGTGCTCTCCTTAAATGTTTGAAATAGGAATATTTCTTTAAAAGCAATTCAGTGTTCACACAGAGCCCAAAAGCAGCCAGATGATCAGTTCACTAAGCCAGAAAATAGGGATGCAACGATACCACTTTTTTCGAGCCGATGCATTACCGATACTTGAATTTGAGTATTTGCCGATACTGAGAACCAATTTAAAAAAAGTAAAATATTGATCAAAATGACCACAAAACTAAACTTTAAAGTGAAAAAGAAAAATGTTCTATTAAATTATTCCAAAGGATCCACATTTTAAGTATCGGTTCATGGTATTGGTTACCAACAACTGATACGATACAGTTCATAAAACAAGATTTTCCCTGATACCAGTATTGGTGCATCACTACCAGGGAGCGAATCTAAAATCACAATTTTGTTTGTCTAATTAGGTGGGTTGGGTTTTTTTGCTTCAGCTTTAAAACTTGGTTTAATCAGATTCTGTTTTTTCCCTCTGTATAGGAGGATATAAGCTTAAGATATCACAGAAATCTGGACAGAGTTGGAACAGCTAGCACGACAAAGCAGTACAAACACAGCAGAATGAAAATGGCTTCTTTATTCACGGAGGTACTGTTTGTGCTCTAATGTGGCTTTATATATCTTTAATCCATTTAATTATCTAATCAAGCACTCAATTAATTTATGTCTGTGTCATTGTCTAAAAAAACAAAACAAAAAAACTTGAACGTATTTTCATTGGGTTTTTTTCTATAATTATGCACTATGTTCTGCTGGTCACACAAAATCCCAATAAATCCATATAACGTTGCTAGCTGTAACGTCACATTCTTAAAAACATCTAGGGGATTTGGATCCTCTTCAAGGCACTGTACATAATAAACATTAGCAGGTAGTTAAGCTTTAGAGAATAAAGATCCATTTTTAAATGCTATGGGACAAATCGTGAGCTGAATTTCAGGAGATGTTTTTTTTCTTTTTTATACTGCACTGGCATCAAGCCATAAAGTCCTTCGTCTGTAGTGTTCTTCAGTGTACATTTTACTAAGGCTTGCAGAGAATCTTTTTTGGCAAACAAAACAAATCTCAACAGTTGCAGAATATTTCCCGAAATGAACCAATCATCAAGAATTTCCTGCGACTGAGCCAACAGAAACATATTAAGCTGCATTATTCCTCTTTATCTCTATGACTACAAATTGTGAAAATATTAAATGCAGAAATAAGTACTGTTCATAACTCAACTTACAAATAAAACAGAGGAAAAACGAGTGAAGCTTTTTTGTGTGAAACTTTTAGGAGTCAGATTGTTGTTTGCTGGATGAAACTAAATGACTTGCAGGATTTTAGCCTAACATTGGAGTGGTTTAGTTTTTTTAATTTTTTAACAAACCTTGTCATAAAAACCAATACTAAGTTAATAACTAACTTTAAGTACTATGAAGTTTAAAGAACATCATCTTTACTGAATCTGAGAGCTTTAGCCATTTTTCAAAAGCTGTGAGTGGAAACACACTGACCTTATCAGGGGATTTCATAGCTTTTAGAAACCTTTGACTAATTTTACATTTATGATATTCAATGCAGCTTCGTGGAGGACAATTTGATCAATTTGTGTAGTGAAAAAAAACAATCATATGTTGAGAGAAGTCCCCAGTGCTATCACTGTTGTTAATCCTAACATTTACTATACGATTAATATAACTGAGGTGTTTATTTGACTTGATATTTGACTTTTTTTAAGTTGATCACAGTGTCTAGGAACTTTTAATAAGTAATACATGACCTCATGTGTCCTGCAGGTATGAACATGATGAGGCACAGTGGCTCGTTTTCTGTCACTGGCCCCATGTAGGATCTCGTTACCAAACACAGTAAGAAGGATGTAAATGAAGGAGAAAAAAAATAGAAACTCCAGCAAAGAGTGAGCTCATGGGAGCACCAAGTCTTCATAACAACCATTATATGAGTTTCCTAAGGTGTGTTGGGACATTAACTGGAACCCTGTTTTGTCCATCAGTCTAAAACTGAGCTGTTTTGCTATTAATATTCTGCTTTGATCTAGCATAATGCAGAGCATAAATGTGCAGTAGCACCTTATGCCCACTGGTAAGTACAGAGAGGGGTCTGTCATGCTTAGGTCCTGCTTGGACGCATATAACTATGAACTCTCTGAAATATGAGAAGATTTTATACAAAAACCAGGTGAACTTTAAGAAAGTTGAAGAATTTTTCCAACATTCGGCATCTAAAAGGGTGTTGATCATATTATCCTTATTATATATACGAATAAGTCAACACAAAATGCTTATCCAGAAAAGTCAACCCGCTTCTTTTACCATTCACAAGTAAAATACTAAAGCAGAGAACCAGCTGTTGTCCTTTTCATAAAAGTTGGCTGTACCAAGTAGTGTCAGCATAGTTGTTGATTTAGTAAAAGGGCAGAAAGAAAATTCTCAACATTATTTTTATCCTTAATAAGTTTACTCAAATTACATTTACAACATGGCACTGAAATAAAAGGTACATTTCTTTTAAGGCGTCTTACAGATTGTTGCCAATATTACCGATAGATGTGGATGGTGCTGTATCCAGTTCTTACTTTTTCCATCATGTATCTACAGTATGTACCCATTCTTTCTAATATCATTAGATAGGGGGATAGTGCGGCTCTCTGTTTCATCTTTTATAAGGAACGCAGTTATCAAAGTCCCACTAGATTTCCAGCAACACTGTAATGTGGGCTGCCTGGTCTTTGAAAGGTAAATTAATGAAACAGATGGAAAGGGAGTCCCAACATTGAGTTCACCACAAAGTCGTTTCATTAAGCTTAGGGCTACGTGGAGCCACTGACTGCGGTATATATGTTATATATATATATATATATATATATATATATATATATATATATATATATATATGTATATATATATATATAATATATATATAATCAGGATGAGGTTTTCTTGTGGATTATTATTTGCTGGTGAAGTTGATGATGCGGTAGAATTTGAAAAACTTCGGCTGCAGCAGAGGCTGCTCCACTCAGACCCACACATCAAAAGTCCAAATTTGAATTCAACATTTAGGAGAGGAAAGAAAAAAAAAAGCCCCAGGGTTCTTGGAAATACACACTTCACCGGTGTTAGAAGTATGAGGGCTTTGAAATCCCCCCTCAATCTACCCAACAGTCTATCTGGGATGAAGTCACATGTCACACATTAAATTTCGTCCAAATTAACCAGACGCTGATTACTTGATCTCGGCGGATGTGGTTCACCTCTGACTGCTCTTCTAGATGAGGCACAGATCAGCCCGTTCCTCCTCTGCAGTCTCTGCTGTGATATTTTCTCTGTCTGCGAGGGTTGAAAATGTTCCTGTATGCTTGTGGCTCATTCTTAAAATTACAGCTATCAGTGTGATTCATCCATCCATTATCTTCTCAGCATGTGGACATGTGTCCTTTTAGATACTAATCACCATTAGTGTCTCTGACCTTATGGAAAAAAAAAATCTGTCCCTTTCAAATAAAACTGCAGATACATTTAATACACTGAACAAAATATGTTTGTTAGAAATCTATATAATGAATGAGAAAATACTGTAAGGAAATTTTTTGAACTGGCCACTTTGATTAGTAGATTACATCTTGTTGTGGTAGGGCGTCTTTGAAACCTACTCCAATGTACTTGAAGGAAAGTCTTCACACAGACATCTAAAATCTTACACTATGAGTGACTGGGTTGAGCTTCAGAGATTTTGTGAGCATTCCCCAATCACAGATGTATTACCTCACAGATAACCTTTCCCAAAATGCATCAGTGCCTCTTATAACACAAACGCATGTATCTCGATCCGTTCTTGACTTTGCTGTGTCTGTGTGGACCATTTGGTTTAGCAGAGGTGTTTCTTTAGTAACAGTCTCCTCCTCTCAGTGGGTAAGTCAGCACACCTCATTGTCGGTGTTCATGCAGTAAAGGTTTGTCACGACTCGGTCTGCACCAGACCCTCTCCTACCCAAGTCTTGTCAGTTCAGAGTCTTCTTTACTGCAGCTGAGCGTGCCGGCTTCCCTGGGGGACTGGACTTTTCCGATTTCCTCGAGGGCACTGGCCAGAGAGTCCAGGTCGCTGGGGTCCTGGTGCTGGGCTTCCCACAGGCTCAGAATCACTGAGGATGGGCTCTCCTGGCATGCAAAGTAGCCTAGGTTCCTACAGGTTAGAGAATTTTTTATATTTCAAAAATGGATCACTTTTGAAGGAAATGTAAACCAAAGAGGCAATTATAAAAGGAAGGAAAGAAAGTTAAGAAATAATTTCTGGATAGAAAACAATGTAAGTTGGAAACAGGTTAGAAATATAAAAGACAAAGAGAAAGGCAACAGTAAAATATATTCAGAGTTGTTTCTGGAGAAGATTTTAGTGAATGTGAATGAATAAATTAAATTAAGTTAAATTGAAATTGGATTTTTACATAAGAAGCTGATGGTAACTCTGGAGGATCTGGAGAGATCTACAGGTCATGTGGGGGAATCTGTTGACAGGATTAATATATTAGTTATGTATTTCAGAAATGTTCCCTTAATGGAACAAGATTAACAATGGCTCATTTTGCCATCACCCGTGAAGAGGACACAGCAAACGTGTGGAAGAAGGTGAGTTTCTGTCAGCATGGAATTTACCACTGTATCTTGGATAGACCGTTAGCATGGTGAAACATGGTGGTGGCAACATCATGGTATGGGAATGTATTGACTGAGGTTATCCTATCAAACAGGACAAAGAATGGTTAAGATTTTAGAATCTCTGTTCACTATTAATAAAATGTTTTAATCCCAAATTAGACGTTTTCGTGTCTTGATTTAAAAAGCTGGCAGAGATATGCCCCATAAAGGTTTGCAGCTGTAACTGAAGGTGGTTTTAAAAATTGGTTACAAAGTTTGGAAACAATTTCAGTTTTATTCAACTCCATAAAAGTGACAACCACATGTTGATGTATTTAATAAAATTCATATGAAAATCAATCAAAGTTTGTGTTTATAATTTGACAAAATGTAGAAAAGTCATAAATAATTTTGTAAGGTGCTGTAAATTTAACTTCTTTAAAGCTATTAAGCTAAAAAGCTAAAACACAAGGGGAATTAGTTGGTATTATGTCAGCACACAAACATTGGTAATCTTTAAAACCTGGAAAGGTGGTAGGGACTATATAATAGAGGCTTGTTTAAAATGAATCATACCTGCACTGAACTGACCTCCAGTTTTCACCATATGATGCATTTACATCTTGGTGTTTGGTGTCACACTAACTTGTTTTAAAGTCAATCAAACACTGATCATTCTTTAAGGTTCAGCTTTTTAGAACTGAGAGTTATCTCTGAATTATTTTTGTAAGGCTATATGAAATTTCTGAACACATCTGGCTATCATTTAGTTTTACATCTGTTTTATCTTGACTTTATGAAAATTTATTTTTCAGACAATTTGGAAAGTAGTTTTTCCATCCAGAAGAACTTTTAGCTGATGATGTGGTTCTCCTTTTTTGACATATGATCTGATACCCTGTGTTTGACAAAAAGAGCAAAGGAATTCAAATCATCCAAAGGATACTGAAATGGGTTTTCAACTCGTAGAGTTTTCCACTAATGTAGAGAATACATTTTGTTTAAAGACACAAACTTTTTGTTTGTGTATTTTACCCCATACTGACTAATAGATTGCATATGAGATTGACCCACTTTCACTTTTAATTCCTTTATTCAATTAATTTATTTTTGGTTTCTAACTTCTATGAACCTAAACATACTTTATATCATTATAAATCTAAGGATCTTCTGATTACAATTATATCAGCCAATCAAGGATAAAATCATAACTGTAGGCACAGTGAGCGCTTGTATCCCCCCCAACACACTCACACAGAAAGAGGGAAAAACAAGTGCAGCTTACCACTTTGTAGTCCAATAAACATGACAAAATAAATCCATCTCTGACAAAGGGTTTTTTTTTTTTTTTACATCCATAAGGGTTCGATTAAAGTCGTCTAATAAAGTGATTAGTCCAGTTAAACCATAAGTGCAATAAAATTAAGCAATATGACACGAGGGGGAGTACTGTTGTGCTGAATATCAGCACTGGTGTGATTCGGTCGTAGCCACAGATATTCACACCAGTAGTGATATTCAGCACAACCTTGAGTGTGATATTGCTTTTACACAAAACAGTTCTACAAGCAGGTTTGTGTCTAAACGCCCATTTTTTGTCAAAATATAATTTAAATGAAAGCTGTGGATTTATTTGTGAAAACCGAAAGTAATAATTCTGACGATGTTTTTATGCAGTGTAGACTAACGTGTGTAAATACACAGGGCTCAAATGGCATAATTTTGGGTACTTTTGACCTGTAGTTTGAAAAATATGTGCAGAATATTCAGTTTTTGGTATATTGCTCTCAAGTTTAGTGTAGATAAAGGTAATAATTCAGGCTGGAAGACCCGCAGTATGCTTTAATTCACCATGTTAATCTAAAACCAAATTCTAAGGCTGCATTCTTAAAAAATAAATAGTTATCTTTTTAGTGCATTAAAAATCATATTGCTTTGAAACAAAAGCACTCAGAAATATTATCACAGTTCTGGAAAGAATTTCAGAGTGTTTTCTTTCCAAAGAGACCTCAGCTATGTCTCTACTCAAAATAGTTCAAGAATACTTTTAATTTCGGTATGCATTTTTTAAAATTTTATTTAGGGCAGAAAATGCCGGAATGTTCAGACTTTAAAACTAATAATGAATACCTAACAATTCTTTGACTGTTCTGGCATTTCATAAATACAAAAATATGTTAAAATAATGGATTAAAAAAAGATAATTCTGATTTGATGTTTGACAGAAAAGAAAACATGTTTTTGTGTGTGTTTTTGTGTTTTTCTCTGACATTTATGTAAATATTCAGTTGTAACTGTAAATAAAAATGTTGTTTTTATATTGTATAAAATGTTCTTTTTTTCTATTGACATGTGGAAATTTTATGGAACACCTTGTGGAACCAACCTTTTGCTCTTCTGGGGTTTTCCAACTTTCCTGAGAGACTCAAACTCTGTCCGACTGCACAAAGAACATCTGTGAGGTTTTAGTTCAGGACTTTGAGTAGGCCAATCAAGGAAAATGAACATGCCTAGATCTAAAGCACTCCATTGTAACTCTTTCTATATGTTCGGTGTCATGAAAAGATAATAGTTACATAAAGTACCCCATATGTAATTATTTTAGGGTCTGGTTTGAAAATAGATGAAAAGGGTAGATTCAAGCCAAGCACATCAATGTTTTAAATAGTGTTTTTATTAGCTTCAGTTAGCTATGAGGGATATCTGAAGAAAAAAAAAGTTTGTTTATGAGATTCTTTAACTTTATAAAACGATGATTCAGCAAATAATATTTAAACTGTCTAATCCCATAGACAACTAAAGGACAGTTCAACACTCCCTGTAGTCTTCAAATTTCATTACTCTCCAAATCTCTCCAACAGAGGGCACTGTTTCATTTCAATGGCATTTTGTGTTCTTGCTCTGTCTCCTGTTTCTCTTTCTTTTATACTTTCTCTTCCTCCTTATATGATTATGTTCCAACACACTCAGAGAAATAATTACAAAAATCTGCTTAAGTAGAGACATTCTTATTACATGCTTCTTGCGGTGTTTGACTATGCTGTAAAAACTCTGAAATCCATTCTTAGCTACAGACGTTTGTTTTCAGCCTCGTTTTGGCAAAGATCCCTAATTGCATAGTTGGTGCATAGTCTCCCAGCTAACTTTGTTTCTCTTATACTCCTCTAGCAGAAAAGGAATAAAGGCTGTCCTCGTTGTCGGTGCTCGCGAGCCGACTGTAAAGATCTAAGAGTGGTTGTGGCAATAAGCACTTGATTATTGACTTCTCCTCTGAAGCACAAACAGAGAGCCCCGCATCTCCAAATAAATAAAATCCTCCTACGCCCACACAAACACTGACCTGACACGAGCTCCTGAGTGTTTAGCAGGGGTGGGAAGATGGAGCGTGTGCGGAGATGCTCCCAACGAGAAGCGCTAACATAAACACATTTTATTGCTAGAGGGCTGGGCTGTCAGCAGTCAGAGACCTTTCCTCAGATTTCTGCAAGGCACCACATCTGCTCTGCAGCTACTGTATTTTAAACTTTGCTATAGTCGGCCTTAACACCCCCTCCCTCCTCCCCTTCTCTGTGCATGTTTTAGATCTATAATGAAATCAGTGAAGTGGGTGTAACTGAAGGCTGGTAGGCGATGAAAGATAAAGTCTGACACACTACTTGAAATTCCAGCCTAAACATGCTATTCAAAATGAGAAGTGGTTACATTTATGAAGGAGCCACGTATTAATTTATTCAAAACAAAACGCCACAGCCCCTTCTGTTTGAAGATGACTCGGCAGGATGGAAGCCGAACGTGAGGAGTCAATATCAAACGTAGCGGTTTAATCCTGACCTGTCTATGTGGAGCTTCTGAGCCAGCAGCTGCCAGTCCTTGCCGTTAGCATTAGCCGTGTCAAAGGTGGCACTGATCCGCTGACGGATGGACTGGGGGATTTTGAAGGCCTTTGACCCTGTCTCGGAGGTGATGGTGCAGTCGGACTGAGTGAAAAAGGGGACCACTCCTTTTTCGTTCTGTAAGGGGAACATGAAGGACAAAGAGTCATCGAGAAAATGTGCTAACTAGAAATGAAATGAAAAGCTTCACGTTTGGTTCATTCAGCTACTCTCGCATCAAATCAAGATTTAAGGTGGCGTTTTCTTACACACCATCGCATCACCATCGATGTAGTACCATTAAATATGTGTTCCTTTGTGTTCCTTTTTTGCTGTAAAATTCTTATATATTTAATGTTTTATATCAGACAAAGATAACCAAAGTAAATGCAAAAAGCAGCATTTAAGTGAAGCCGACCTGGTGTTACTTAAAAAAATGTCGTTTCCCCACTTCCATTCCACCAGTCGAACTAGTCACAACAAAGTCCGTCTGACCTGTAAAATCAGGACGTGTTTGAAATACAGCCTGTCTGACAACTTGAAGTAGACTCAAGCAACAGACGTGCTCTGGTGTAAAACTAACACAGCAGCAGTATGATAGTCTAGGGCTGCATCAATGCTTCAGGCTCCCGAGGATTTGCTGCAAATGATGGACCTATAAACTCTGCTCTCAACCAGATATTCCTAAAGGACAATTTTGTGGCTTTAAGCTCAACCGTAATTGAGTTATGGTGTACCAGAATGATATAAAGGACACCAGCAAGTCCATGTCTACAAAAATAAAAGTTATGAAGTGGCCCATTCAAAGTCTGGACTCAAAAATGATTGCAAGTCTGAGGCATCACCTTTAACAGGCTGTTAATGTAAAGAAATGTTTTGCAGGACTTTCAGGTTTAGTGGACATGGACGGGAAGGATTACAAAGCAACATTTCGTATTTACTCTTGTTAGGTCTGGTTAATATTAACTGAAAAATTTAAGAGAAAACACTTTTCCGTAACACTGTATGAGTGCAGCTCACCTCCACGACAGACGTGTAGATCTGGAGTATCTGCTCCTCTCCCGTGACCTGCCGCACGCTGATCTTGCAGGATAGCTGAGACGATGAGAGGCTATAGCGCTCCAAAGAGAAGGCACACTGCAGGGGACAACGGTTACTGGCCCACACCTGAGAAAAGGAGAACTCCTGCAGAGCCAGGAGAGTCGGAGGAAGGACAACAGGAACATGGTGATGGCAGGATTAGACCGGGGAAGACAGAAAACTCATTAAATTCGACAGGAGACATTTGCTTTTTGAATCTCATTTTGCCCCACTGCTGTTTACATCCTTAGTTAAGAGTGAGCGAGTGGCTTTGTTATCCAATCAATGATGTTAATAAATCAGGAAGCTTCGCCCAGCAGTTATAGGAGAAGCTGCAACGTTTCGAAAAAAGTCAGGTGTTCGATCGAGGAGGTCCTAAATCTAAAAAAAAACATAAGACACAAGAATATCATAAGTAGGGCCCAATCGATATATATCTTCCAGCCGATATTATTGGCCGATATGGAGGTCATGAATATTATTGTCTATCTGTAAAAAAAAGCTGATATTTTACTTTATTTTTTACTTTTTCTTTGGAGGGGAAATGGCAAATGATGCATTATTTGGAATCCACAGTGAGTTATTGAGACTGTTCTTTGGTGTGTAGAATAGAATGGAACAATTCATTATTGTTCCAAAAGGGGACATTTGGTTTAAACAGCAGCAAAAGCAAGAACAGGACACAATTTAAGAGTCCAGAAAAAAAATTACATCATGGACATAATTTCAAAAACACAGAACTGTGCATTTATTATGATAAAAAACACAGATAAGTGGCATACCCAGGTTGAAATGTGGAACAGAGCGGACTAATAATTAAAGATTAGAACGTTTAAATAATTAAAAATATTTTGAAATGTGTACGGGAACATGCGAGCATCAAAATGGGCAGATAATGCAGGATTTAAGATACTTTTTCTTTTTACCGGAGGGGAATTTATGGGCTATCGGCTTTTGCTACTGTTTTATATTTGTAGTGGTATTGAACCCCAAAGAAATCCATATCGGTTGGGCCCTAATCATAAGTACAACTATACTGAAAAAATTATCAAAGCATTAGATTATCAGCTCATATTGCTTTTTTGTTCCCCTTTCATTAAATGATTTCATTAACTCATTAAATGAATCAAATCTAATAATAATTAAGAAAAGCCTGAAGTGCATGACGTAAAAGAATTTGTGTTTTGTTACTGGGAAGTTGAAGTCACAGAGGATAATTCTGTAGCCGTGTTGTGACTGCAGATTTTTTCAAAATTGCAAAACAACTGCTTTATATTTACACATTTTTTATTTTCTTAAGTATAATACAGAAATTATATTCTTTGAGACACAAACATCTTATATTTAAAGTTTTCCCGCAGTTGATCCAAAAGACATTGAGCTAAATTTGATCTCCACCAACACAGGAAGTCATGGATTACTAATAAAACACTTCTGGACACTGATCAACTTTAAAAAGGACAAATACAAGAAAATCTTTTAGAAATGGAAATTTAAGTAAAGAATCGTGGCATTGGCGATTTAGTAGAAAACTATTCTGTTGAAGGAATAATTTCCCTTCCCAATGAATTTAAGATTTCCATTTTACAAAAAAAAAGTCAAGAAAAAAATCTGTGTGGGACTATGTAATTGCAATAATTAATTTAGTTTAACAGGGCTGTTGGTGTTAAGGGTCATATTTCACTTTATACAGTGGCTTACTAACTTGGAAAAACAGCTTAGTAGAATGAAAAGCATTTATCATATTAAAAAGCCAGTAGTTTATTAATTTCCTTGGGGACTGCATCTCACTACTTGTCTATATGTAGGAAGAAGCCTATTTGGAGAAATTAAAAGTAGCTGTTGAGTTTGCAGAAAGTCTGGTCCAGAAGATACCACTTGGTTTAGTAACAACAACTGTCCAGTTTTTGTTTCAAAACCACTTGGTTTTATTCTCATCTAATAATCCCTCCTTCTCTGCTGCCATTAATACCTTCCCTATGTCTTACTAACACAAATTAATAAGCTAAAAGTGTGTCACAAAAGCATTGTCCACAATATCAGAACTAGTTAATTTGGGGCTATAATCTAAACTCTAAACAACATTTTAATGAACTGTAATTTTAGGACGTATTGTCTTGGTCTTGTTCTTTACTCCACAGTCCTGCTGCTAAGCTTGTATCTTAATGCCGATCTTTAGATAGGGATCAGTGACGTGATTATAGAATTAGGGCAGATATCCCTTAACGCTCACAGTTTGCTCTGCATTTCCACCTCAAATGTTGCAGCTTTAAAAACCCAAGCAACATCTGCTAACCATATGCAATCTGAAGCACCCATTTCAGCTTCCATTACTCACTACAGCATGACCCAGACAGTGTTGCTGTGAGAACAGGTCAAAAACACGGTTGTACAGATGAATCATCTGCTCTTCAGACCCATCAGAAAGGACAGCCACTTATAACTGCCTGCTTTAGGTGGCAGTCGTGTCTAAATTAGAGCATGGAGCCATCTTCTTGGTGGAATCTTCCTTCTTTCTTTGGAAATCCTTGTTGGTATTCTGAAGTTGCTTTCCTGGGCTAATTCTACTAATAAGATGTCGCTGGTGGGATAAACATCACAGGGCAGAATAGAACATGCAGCACGAAGACCCCTAGGAAGATAACTATATCTGAGGGTGTGTGTGTGTGTGTGTGTGTATGGGTGTGTTTTCCTGCCTAGTGGTCATAATTAAGTTTGTAATGGTGTATATGTGGGTGAGATAGCCAGCCTCCCACTGTGCCCTTGCTGCTGCCCTTTAGCTTTGATGTGACTAAGTAAGAAAAGCGTTTGGCTGCTGCTGAATTGAAGGTATTAGATAAAAAATGAAGGTGAATGGCTTAATTTCATGCACATGGACGCTACAAAGCTGACTATGGTTTTGATTTTAATGCCCATGAATTCATAGCAATCATACTTGTTGCTTGAAACAGCAGAGCAGGATAGAAGGCATCTAACCTGGCAGGTGGTAAAAGGCTTGATGCTCCAGAGTAACCGTGGGACGTCCTGTATGGACACCTGGAGGCTGAAAGTGTTCCCCTTAAACAGCATCATTTTAGGTTCTTCAAGGAGTCGTCCACCTCTGCTGCGCTCCCCCATGACTACCTCCTGATGAGAAAAAGAAAATCAAACAGGTTTTTGTTTCAGGAGCAGAAATTAGGGAAAACAGAGGAAAAAAACAGCTTGAAATGTTGAACATTAATAGAAAAGTATTAATACTCCTTTAACTTTTCGCCATTTCTTTTACCACTGCAGCCGGAAAGATGAATCCATTTTATTAGGATTTATGTGAAAAAACAACGCAAAGCAGTGAATATTTGTGAAGCAAATCATAAAGTGTTTTCAATTTATTTAGCCTATTTTACTCTGAAACCAATAAATAAAATCCCATACTGCTAACTGATCATAATTAGTTAAGAGTCGACTTATGTGCAATTTCATATCAGCATAAATCCAGCTTTTCTGTGAAGTCATTGGAGGTTTGTTAAAGACCCTTAGTTGGGGAAATGTTGGTTTTTAAACAATATCTCAACCTTTGGACAGCTCAGGGTACTGCTCTGTCCTTCATCCACAAATGAAAAAAAAACATGGATCTATGGTTAAACTATCAAGACAGGGCTTTCTACTAATGTGAAGAGTGGATTCAAGAAAAGAACCAACCTAAATGACTTGCAGTTGTGACTGTAGCTAAACGTGGTTCTACAAAGGAATAACTCAGGCGTGGTGAATATACATATTTCCTACACTTCTCAGATCTTTCCTTGCCAAAAAAAGAAAAAAGAAGCAGCTATTTCTACATATTTTCACATGAAAAAAATCTTATTTGTAGGGCTGCCACAAACGATTATTTTGATAATCGACTAATCGTCTATTATTCTTCCGAATAGTCGACTAATCGGATCACCCATAAATTGTATCTTAGCAGCTGCTCAAATACATTCAACATTAGCTTCCAGCTGGAAGTGTTTTCTCTAAGTATTAGGTGCTATCTAAAATACTTACAGTTAAAATGATTGCTTATTCAACATTTATGAAATAATTATAAAAAAACATTAATGTTACAGTGAAATTTAAAATCGCAGCCATCGCTATCGTTAATGTTACAGATATTAATACAATTAACTAAAAACATTTTCTATTTAATACATAAACTCTCCCTTTGTTCAGCCTTTTTTCATAGTTTTTGCATCCATGCGACCAACAGAGTGTTGGGCTGCTGTCAAAAACAGAAATAAATGCTATCTGCTTTGAATGGGTCAGAACCAGCCACCATCCAGGGGCTGGTGACATGAGAGAAAAGCTGTGATAAATATATAAAAACCAGGACATTTATATCGATCTATAAATGCCAGAGACTGAACACACAAAGCCGACTTGTTAAAAGAGGATGTTCAGTCAGCCTACTGTTGCTGTTAACGTTAGCAGCTAATGCGCTAACTAGCTTAGGGAGGCAAGTGTTTCTCTTCGTAGTCAGTCGCACTGGGCTTCCTTTTAAGATGCTTGAGCATCACAGTCGTCCTGCCATGGTAAACAGGCTTTACCTTGTGGATTTTGGATTACACATGCTTCTGTACAATTTTTATGAAACGCTCTGAAACATAAGCGCTTGGTTGTCGGCTCGTCATGACAGTTTGGCTTCTCTAGTGTTATGCCAGGACTGATTTGTATTCCCACCGCGTCAGGGGCAGAGACACAGACAGAGCCGTAGACATACAGTATGTAGAGAGTAGTGAGTGGTAGCCTACTGCCGCAGTTTTAGGAGAAAAACAAAGCTTTAAAAAACAAACAAAAAAACTTTGACATCGATAAATACATTTGTTGACGACATTGTCGTGACGATTCAACTAATCGTGACAGCCCTACTTATTTGTCTCTTAAGAAACAGAGATTTCCTAGATAAATATAAAAATATCACTCTAAACTGAACAGAGGAATCTATACTGAAAAAAAGTAGTAGTTCTCAAATCATAAAGGGAAACATGATAAGAACAACTGTTTGCTTAGATTTTTTTATGGGCATCTGGGAAAAAAAAGGTCTGAAAATACTGAATAAAAAAAGTTGTTGACAGACTTATCCTTATTAGCACCACAATCTCAACACTAAATGTGCGAATATTTGTACTTGAAGATTTATTTGGATGGTTTAACTACACAACACTACATAATATTTTTTTAATGTAAAAAATGAGCACAGACTTACTGTGAAAAGATTTTATATTCTAATGGCCATAGTTTAGTCATACTAAACAGCAGTATAGAATATCTTTAATCACATATATTTTAATATACAAATAAAAAACATTATAGATCGTAAAATGCAAAAGGTATGAAGAAATGAAATTAGCAATGCTCAGAAAGCTTCTGTTTTTACAAAGAAAGAATCTTTCATCGAGTGGAAAGCACCCCTTAATACGAGGTTTATGTTCACCCCCTCTTTCCAGTCAAAATGGTTGCAGTGAAAAAGGTCTACTACATGAAGAAATTAGCCAAATGCCGGCTTAAAGACAGGTTGACAAAAACACTGAAGGACTTTATCTATAAAAGAGAAAAACAAAGGTTGTTCAATTGGCAGAGGAGCAAAAAAAAAAGAAAAAAAAAAGAGAGTGGTGGACAGTAATTACAAGCTTCCCAGGTTGACAACCAAAAAAGGACACAATAATCTGACTGAGAACAAAGGAGGGCACACATAGAGAGGAGAACAATGGACATTGCTGCAGGTGATGTAAGCAAACTAAGAGCAAAAGGAAAAAATGATCTCAAACAAACCACAGATCAAGAGTTTTCATCCCTCCTTTTAATCTCTCTGTGTTCTATGTTGGTTTTTTTTCAACAGGTACATGTTTATGGAGGTGCATGATCTGCTCGTCTAACAGCTATTCCTTCAGTGCAGTAGAAATAAAGGATAATCCAAGTGAAAGAATAAAGGCGCTAAAAAGACCTGAAAGGAGCTGATGACAATTACAAATTAATAAATTGTTTGCTAAACTTATTGCAGACTCAATTAAAATATCAAATATTTTACGGGATAAACTAAACTCCAAGAACAGAACCAAAACAAGCAGTTAGGCAGGCTTATATACTGGTATACACAAAATTATTTAATTTTGCTACTATTATAGTCTACCCACTGTTACTTGGGTCTTTAATGTTTCATACCTTTACAGTTTTAAATAACTGACTTAAATTAATTTTCTATAACATATGCATAATCTCCTGCATGTATATATAGGACTCTAGTGAGTGTCAGCAGGAGATTATGCAGTTAATGCTTGATCAGCATGGTGCAGGTGTGGGATTGCCTTCTCTCTGCACTACCTTTGATCAACAACACTTTAAAGCTTTCTGACACCAACAGTTTTAACTCTTGCATAAAAAAAAGAGGAAAAAGTAAAGACGGCTCCCGTCCCACCCCGACAGTGAAAAACGTCCTTGCTAAACTAAAGACAGACCCAGCACGTTGTGTGATGACGACAGAATTTGGAGCTGAACTCACAGCTTCCTTTAACGAACTGGAAGTTTGAAATGATCGATGAGATTAAACAAGCTGTGGACCAACAGAGCCATTAATAATCGTCTAGTAAGTTGTCTGCACAAGACACAAGGCAGTGGCTCAGGGATCTCATAGATGCATCCTTCAAACTCCCAGAAGCTGGCTCCAAGCTATCTGCTCAAGTCATTGACTTAGGAAATGGGTGTCAAACTCCAGTCCTGGAGACTTTTAGATTGTGTCTCTGCTTCAACACGTCTGAAATAACGGTTAAGTTCATTAGCATGACTGAAAGATGTGAAAGAATACTAATAAGGTAATTTAGCAATTTGATTCAGGTGTTTTGGACCGGGCACACATCTAAATTACTTGACACCAACCCTAAATAAGCAGAGCAACTGGCCTGACTGTGTGGAAAATATTTGGCTGTGACCTCATAACAAGTCCAGGGATGACGGAGCAAACAGCATGGCTGAAACCAGATGATGCATCATCTCCATCACTGGCAGGCCAAAGAAAATATCAACAATTCATAAGAAATGTTAGTTTTGAGTTACCCTTAGCAGATTTGGAATTGTGGATGAGTATTTTCATAAAGTCCTGAAACAGAGGGATAAGTTCAAGAAGGTAATGATGAGCTTAACAGTGAAAGTCTTGATTTTTTGGTGCCGTCTGTTACTGCATCAACATTAATCTGCTAACTGCTCACTCTCTCCTATCTATCAGACTGTTTGTAACACTAAAATCTATTGTTGTATTTTTTGGGGGTTTATGAGTGTAAACCGTATTTTAGAAAAAGAATATCAATTGTTAACTTAAATAAGCAACACTTTTTACTTTTTTACTCTCTTCACACTTCTTTGTTTTGTAGTTTCACTTATTAGCTCTAGGTATATTTCCTCAACTTCTAAGAAATTTCTACAGGACAACATCTGGGCTAAATATTTATACTGGTTATAAATTAATATTTCAAATGCTGTTTTTCACAACTATTGTTTTAACACAGATTCCTTCTCAATTTTAGATTACATTTTAAGGCGAAATACGTTGCTGGAAAACTAAATGTAAAATGGCTCTGATTGGAGTGATAAATGATACTATCAGCTTCATGGTTTTCACAAGATGACAGCTTTATTATTGCACAGTAATTAACTTTCACTGGCATACCACTAACTAACCAAGAAGAGAAAAAGTGAGACTTTCACATGCTTTTATTCACAAACACTATATCTGAAGCAAAAGTTGTACTCAGCACATTAAAATGATTTCCTATGACCATAGGTATGTGTTGTTGTGAGCAAATGTGTGTGGTGCAGCATTAAAACTGAACATCAAAACTAATATATATATATATATATATATATATATATATATATATATATATTAGTTTATACATACATACATACATACATACAGCAAGACAATAAGACAGACGAATTCCACATGGCTTCTTTAAGTTCAATATCTTCACCGAAAATTTCCCCCCACCCCTTGAATTGTATTACAAGGCATTGATACACTTTTGAGGGATGTTGAATATGTGCAAATGTGTAATTTACTTTGCAGATAATTCTCGGGAAAAAAAGAGAACCGCCCAAGTCTGGCTGCCTATCGATTTCAAAGCTCACAGGGGAGATTATTGCATTAAGCACAAAAGAAAACAAAATCAAGGCAGCATAAAAGAAAAAACCCCCAGACCAAATAACGACGTGTCACTGATGAAGAAGTAGAGTGGTTAGATTCTTGGCATCTACATCTAATTTCTCATCGAGTACTTGCAATTTTGTTTCTCAAACAAAGCCAGTACTGATGTGCTACAAGTGGTAGCGAGAGGCGACTAACTGGGGCTGTTTGAGAAAACCTTTTGGTTATTTGTTCTCCTCAGATATGACAATGACTGCTGTGAAATTTCTCTCAGACCCGAAAAAAAAAAAAGGTTAAAAAAAAAGTGTTCTGTATTTTTGTGTGTGTGGAGCTTTCACATGGCTCCACTCAAGAGCGCAGTAATGAACTGGCGCTCCATGTCGAGCTGTGCCTTGTTTTAATGTGTTCAAGTGCTTTACACGTGAAATGTGTCACGGAAACACATTTAATTAACAGACAGCAAATTAAACTACGCAAATAAAGGGCAGAGAAGCAACCCTGGAGCATCTGTTGTCTTCGTAATTAAAAGTCCTTCTTTGTCTCCTAGTCATCAAGCATCTCCCAGTGGCAATGTTACTCAACAAGTGGATCTTCAATGGACCGCTTCACATTCAGGCTGCAGTTCTTCCAAGTGAAACACTAGAAATCCTTAAGGAACCGTTACTTTTAGTCTTGTAAGTAATGTTGTGAGGTGTAAGCAGTTGACCGTGATTACTACAATACAATATTGGGGGGACTTGTGAACATTTGTGAAATTCACAGAGAGATAAGACTTTTCCTCTCAGCACAGCCACGAACTTCAAATCTGTAGCTTGCACAGGAAATGCTTTAATAAAATGTTACTGTAGTAACATTTTGTAAGATTTTCACAACTTAACCCAACAAAAGAAATACATGCTATTAAGAAGTCACATCTCTACACCTTGCATTGCTGTACTCAAGTTCAGTTAATTACAGCATCAAAAAGGCTTGCCAGCCTTTTACAGTTTTTTTCTTTACTTTAGTAGCCTTTTGCTGAGATGCTTGTTTTGGCAATCTCAAACAAAGTATGTTTAAGTGATAATTTTTTTGTTTCACAGACGTGTTAGCTCATCATCAAAGTTGATGATTCAATCTTTACCATGAGTACCCCTATCTTTTACTAGCTTGGGGTTTGTTTTACACTCAACATAAATATAAACGCAACACCTTTGTGCTCCCATTTTTCATGAGATGGACTTAAAGATCTAAAATTAATTCCAGATACACAATATTACCATTTCTCTGTGCCACATCAAGATGCTGATCTGACATCATGATTAATGCACAGGTGTACCTTATACTGCCCACAATAAAAGGCCACCCTGGAATGTGCAGTTTTTTGCTTTATTGGGGGTCTGAGGAGTCAGAACCGGTCAGTATCTGGCGTGACCACCATTAGCCTCATGCAGTGCAACACATCTTCTTCGCATAGAGTTAATCAGATTGTCAACTGTGGCCTGGTGAATGTTGGTCCAATCCTCTTCAATTGTTGTGTGAAGTTCCTTGCAACAGATCCTTGCAACATGGGGCCGTGCATTATCTTGCTAAAACATGAGGTGAAGTTCATGGAAGTATGGCACAACAATGGGCCTCAGGATCTCATCACGGTATCTCTGTGCATTCAAAATGCCATCAATAAAATGCACCTGTGTTCTTCGTCCATAACAAATGCCTGCCCATACCATAACCCCACCACCACCACGGGCCACTCGATCCACAACATTGACATCAGCAAAGCGCTCACCCACACGACGCCACACACGCTGTCTGCCATCTGCCCTGAACAACGTAAACCGAGATTCATTCGTGAAGAGAACACCTCTCCAACGTGCCAGACGCCATCGAATGTGAGCATTTGCCCACTCAAGTCTGTCACGGCGACGAGCTGGAGTCAGGTCAAGACCCCGATGAGGACAACGAGCATGCAGTTGAGCTTCCCTGAGACGGTTTCTGACAGTTTGTGCAGAAATTGTGTTGGGTTATGCAAACCAATTGTTTCAGCAGCTGTCTGAGTGGCTGGTCTCAGCCGATCTTGGAAGTGAACCTGCTGGATGTGGAGGTCCTGGGCTGGTGTGGTTACACGTGGTCTGCGGTTGTGAGGCTGGTTGGATGTACTGCCATATTCTCTGAAACGCCTTTGGAGACGGCT
This sequence comes from Apricaphanius iberus, assembly GCA_028564705.1. Taxonomy (NCBI): domain Eukaryota; kingdom Metazoa; phylum Chordata; class Actinopteri; order Cyprinodontiformes; family Aphaniidae; genus Apricaphanius; species Apricaphanius iberus. Next base: position 1,789,532 of record JAPXFQ010002640.1, read on the forward strand.
TATGGTGGAAAAATGAACATTCAATGCACGAGAAACAGATCTGGTTGACATTTCTGCTGTCAGTATGCCAATTGCACGCTCCCTCAATGCTTGTGGCATCTGTGGCATTTTGCTGTGAGACAAAACTGTACATTCCAGGGTGGCCCTTTATTGTGGGCAGTATAAGGTACACCTTTGCACTAATCATGATGTCAGATGAGCCTCTTGATGTGGCACACCTGTGAAGTGGGATGGATTATCTCAGCAAAGCAGAAGTGCTCACTATCGCACATTTAGACTGATTTGTGAACAGTCTTTGAGAGAAATGGTAATATTGTGTATCTGGAATGAATTTTAGATCTTTAAGTCCATCTCATGCAAAATGGGAGCAGAAACAAAGGTGTTGCGTTTATATTTTTGTTGAGTGTACTTAGCAGAGGTTGCACATTCACTTTGTCTTCTTTTTACTATTCACCTGGTTTTTTCAACAATAAAGGCATCCTCTTTACATTTAGTGATTTCTTTGTTCTGCAGAAGATTTTCATCTCTTTTTTACAAACTATAAACTATTTTTTCAAGGTAAGATATAATCTCTAGTGCTCTTCCTTATAGTCGTGCACTACCATTGCCTTTTACCTTTGCATTTCAGTGATGTACGAATATCTCATAATTCAGTTAAATATTACGCCGGCATTGCCTTCCTGCATGTCTAATACAGTAGCATACACCATTTGATCTCCAGCTAAGGCTGGCTGCTGTTTTTTTTTTTTTGGACATGTTAAAAGTATATTTTTGAAGAATGAGTGTTTTAAGTTTGAGATGCTGTACACTTATATCTCAAGGTATTCCTGCAATCGACAGATTTAGAGTGTTAAACCATTATTGTTAAATTGAGAATGTGACTTTTTTTATTTTTTTTGAGGAGGGGTAATAATAACACATTTTACATGCTTCCACCAGTATTTTGATGATTTATCTCCGGTGATGAACCCACAATCTTTGAGTTTGAAAGGCATGCCCCATGCCTTCACCTAAATTGTTAGTACCTTAACATATATATCCATTCAATCTAAATGTATTAAAGTCCAGACTCTGACTGAGTAACTACAACATTTTTATATTACTTGTAGTCATACCAAACACATAGACTAAACAAATCCCCTTAAACCTATCTAAATCTGCTCGGTGTATGTATGAACAGTTTTTGATATATACAGTAATGCATGTAATCTCCATCTACTCTATACAGATGGCTTTCTCCACTGATTAAGAATTTACTCATTTTGGTATACTTTCCTCAAATTTTTTTCTTATTTCAGTATGTTTTGGTGGCACACCAGCATTTATTGTGTTCGTTTTCGGAGCTGTCACTGGCTGGGAGCGTCCTGTTGCTGAAAACCGCACTATACAACTTTCTCTCCTGGGACGTACTGACAGATTTTCGCTTTGTTGCTTAACATTGCTGGTTGGTACTGATTGTTTACCAATTGACAAACAGCTTATTTGATGAGATTTGGCTAGCAAGTAAAACCTCTTCAGATGTGATAGAGATTTGGTTTTAATACAGCGGCATCATGCCCTTGAGAGGGCGATAGAGTACAAATATCTACTATGTTCCAGAGGGTGTCTTTAGACGTTGAAGCAGCTACCATTGTTGTCACCCACTTTATAATTAATTAATCTGGAACCAACATACAGATAAGTATAGCCGAGAAAAAAAAAGAACAAACAACTTAAATTTGTCACCATATGATGTCTGTCCCTGCAGCCTTAATTGTCCCTAGCTGTCCTGGGCTTCCTTGATTACCTTCTCTGTGTGTTTATACCCCTCTGTGTTCTCATACATTTTCGTCTTTGCCAGAGTCGTTGTTCGTTGTCTCCTGTGTCAGATTTCTATTTCCTGTAGATCCTTGGTTGTAAACCTGACTTAAGTGCCTATCAAAGAGTCTTTTACCTTTACTCACTTGTCTACACCTGACTACGTCCATATTAAAACAAGACAAAATAATGTGAATTATGATACTCTCGGATAGTGATCTGAAAAAATATTTTGTGAATAAGGAATATCAACCCTGTTGTCCTTTTAAAGTGGCTGTAAAAAACAAAACAACCAGCCTTAAAGGAGCAGGGGGCAGGATTTCTAAAAAAACAACAACAACTAAACATGCATGTCGAGGTTTTTAAGTTAACGAGTAATGAAGTGCTTTAAACCAAAAAGAATGAGGCTGTTTACATATCATTCTATTTTCTTGAGCAGGCTGTTAGCGAAATATGCTGCAATTCGGACCCTGAATTTCCCGCGCTGACCTAAGAGAGTGACGCAAGTCGACCCTGCTAGCGCATTCCCAGCAGCTTCAACAGGAAGAAAATCGTGACTCGTGGCTCAATCAGCAGTGGGAATGGATTCTCCAGCAACTGGGAAACAACCAAACACGACTCAAAGCATGCTAAAAGTGGCACTAAGAAGCTTTTATTAGCAGCTTCTCGTGAGTCAAAAGCAAAATGTGTGCGACTTTAAATTGTCGCTCGACATGGTGCTTGTTTTCATAATACCGGTATATACGCAGTGGTTTGGCAGTATGTCGCTGTGTTTCTTTTTTTTTCTTCTAAGAGTCCCGTGACGGTTGCTGCAGTTACTTCCAGCGCAGGCCGTGTCGCTCATGAGTTTTATTTTTTCATTCTGCCCCATGCTCCTTTAATGGGGCACTTAAAATAATTAAATAAAACATTTTAGACTTCTGCTGCTTTCTACCAATTAAAGCTTGAAATGATGCTATTGATATCCTCTTTATGATAAATTCAAACAGTTTTAATTAGAACTAGAATAGCAGTTTCTATCTTAACAGATGTATCTTAAAGGCCAGATTGCAAATGTTAGGGGGAAATCAGTAATTGGTGTTCATTTGGTTCATATGGTAGTGTGAGTTTAGTTTTTAATTCAGTTTTAACTTGAAAGCACCTAAACAATATTATACTCTTAAATTATAATGCAGTGGAACTACGCACACATGATATCTTCTATCTTTTAACCTATCCACTATATATAAGCTCATTTCTACTGCGGTGTTAAAAACAAACCTCAATAATTGTTGACAAAAATGTATGCAAAAAAAAAGTTCTGCACAGTTCTAGAACATATGAAAGAACAAGTTTCTCTCATCTTCACATAGATGTGAGGAAATAAGTACGTTCTTTTTGTACTTATATATAGTATAATCTCTTCCCTAATACCTGAAAAGCGTAGGGAGTGTCGTCCACACAGTATACCCTGAGGGTGAAGCCCAGGGAGTTGCTTAGATCTGGACTGCCAAAGACCGCAAGCCTCAGTCGCTTGGCAGCCTCCTGGTTCAGCGCCTCCCCCACCAGCGCGTAACGACCCGGCTGCTCCAACAGCACATGGCACCTCTGGGCCTCCAGGAGACAGTAGCAGGATGTGCTCTCCTCATCCACTGACATCACTTCCTTTGGCGGTAGAGAAAATCACAAAAAAACTAGATAAAGCAACACAGCCAGAAGAATATAATCTAAATTTTAACTTTTTTTGTGCAAGTTGTTTGATCAATTAAGCAAGAGTAATTATTTGACATTTTGTAACTTCATAGCCACATGATTGAATGTTCTTTTTTGGGATTTTATGTGATTGACCAACACAAAATAGCACAGAAATGTAAAAGTGAAGACCAGCATTTGTGTTCATCCGCTCTTTGTACAGCTGCAAACCCACCAATAGATGGCTTTCCACAGAAAGTGAAAGGTTAGGAAAGGAGAGCAATAACATGAGAAGTAGGAGAGACCCATGGTAACTCTGAAGGAGCTTTAAATTCCACTGCTCACGTGGGATAATCTGTGAACAGGAAATTAGCCTTGAACTCCGCAAATCAGGCCTTCATTAAAAGTCCAATTTGTTGTTCAGCAATGCAATATTAGGGCCACACGAAATATAGAAGAAGGTGCGCTGGTCAGATGAGACGTAACTTTAAGTTTTTAGCCCAAATGCAAATGCCTATGTGTGGCAGAAAGCTAAAAACGTGACCACATTGTCTCCACAGTGAAAGCAACATTTTTAGAAATCCATGTTCCTTTTTTTCCCCCCAATTGACGCGCCTGTACAACTTGAGCTGGTCTGTTGCATAAAACTCTAATTTGTTGTTGTAATATTTAAATCCTCTTACAAGGCATTGTAACGGTATGAGCCTTTTTTCTGAGGGTATGTTTTTTTCGTTGTAAACCATCAACATTGATATAAGGAGTATTAATAGTGTAATTTACAAATAATTCCCTGGAAACTTTCCAGGAGACCTGAGATAAGAAGCTGTACGAAGCAAAAAAAATGAATAATGATGCACCCCTCTTAACAGATGGGAGCTGGTAAAGCTGGAATAGCAGGGGGCAGTTGCATCCAGTGGCCAATTGCCCCTCATCATGTGCTAAATTCTCCCTGAATCACCTCTTAACATACCTGTGACCCAACAGCCCCCTCTGCATATGGCCTGGTTGAGCCATATAAAGCAAGGCAGAGTAATTTTGTGCCGTACAGCTGCTTCACCCCGGCCCCATTAGTGATGCAGCATACATGACGGATATCTATGATATAGCTCATCCCCACAAGGCGGCTGGGGGAGAAATGATAGAGTCAAACAAGTGTAAAAAAGTGGAAGCTTAAATGGGAATGGCGCTTAGAGGCAGACAGGGTGAAAGAGAAAAAGTGAGGGCAAACGAAAGAGAGGACAGACTGGGAAAGAGACCTTCATCTTTCATTATATCACTAATTTAGAGATTAGGATTTGAGTGAGCACCCTTCCTGAGATAAAAGGCTCATTAATTCTCAATGACAGAGATGGGCCACAGTTACATTTGGAAAATATATTCCCTGTCTTAACCTCCATCTTCCTGTCTGTGTCAGACCGCTCCCTATTCTATGTCAGCATATAGCTCCCATCAGTGATGGGTATTTTGATAGCTTCCTTTTGTGCAACACATCTTGTGGCAAATTACATCTGTGTAAATGTCACAGCGAGTGAAAGGACCAGGTAGGCAAAGTCACAGATCCCCTCCCACACAGTTCAGGGAAAGTGTGGCTATGAGGTCACTGTGACCTGATGAGGTCTCCAAAGGCTTTCGGTGAGGTTACTTAAACATTAAAAGAGCATCTCACATACAGAGAAAACATGCAGAGGCTGCTTCATAGAATGTATGCAGGTGTCTGAGTGCTCCTGTGTGATGGTAATAGACTGATACTCTATAGGGCAGCGTTGAAGGACTTTTTAGAGCTATTATTTTATTTAAAGAGCTTGATGTGAGAAAAAAAGTCACACAGCAATCACGGAAATAACACTCCAAAACACTTAGAGGGGGGAGGTCCTGCATCTTTTAAATAGTGCACTTAACAGATTTTCTTTGACTCTGGCTGCCAATGGGCAGCAATGTGCTTTGGGTGTTTAATTCTGTTTTTTTATTTTAGATTTTTTTCATTCCATCTAATCCCAGAGTGAGAGACATTTTCATTAAAATGTATCAACATCTCTTTCTGTTCTGCTGCATAAAATGTATTGTTAAATTAAACCAAAATACAACAGCATTTTCATTACTTTGCGTTTATTACTAAGAGAATAAAAAAAGTTTCAATTGTGAATAAAAACTGAGGCAGATAAATTAATTTCAGGGTATTCTTTGGTAAACGCATTTAGTTTGAATGTACGAGATACAGCTTGAAACATGTTTTTAACTGGACAACTTGTGTTTTGCACTATTCTTCTGGCTGAATTTTCACTAAATTGGCTGAATTACTTTCACTACAAGCAGGTTGTAGTATTTGATCTTTAAAATGTTTTCTTGTTCATACTTCATTGTTGAAGTTATGGCAGAAAAAAAATCAATCTGTTTGCTTTTAAGTGAAGTAAAATAGAGTTCACTCACCTCCCACTTGTCCTGGATCTGTCTCTTTAACCTGATGGTCCAGTTATTAGCAGCGACTTCCGCACAATGTCCTATGGTCATGGCTATTGGACAGGACAGGTCAAGGCCTGGTGGACCGTACGTGACTGCTGGACTCAAAAAGATCTCTGCTCCTTCCTCGGACACAGTGCTGCACGCAAATAGGAAATAACAGTTTTATTTGTTTCTCCAAAAATTAGCTGTTTTATTTTGAAGAAATATTACAGCTAGTCTTGTCTTGGGAAACGTCTTGTGAAAGTTTTTCAACTTGTTGACCTTTTTCACATGTTGTCATACTCCCACCACAAACATCTTTGCATTAGATCAGGATTTTCAAGACTAACACATACACCTTCCTAAGTAGGGAATAATTGTGAGGGGAAAGGAAAATAATTTGAGGTCTTATGTACCATATGTGTGATTTGCATTGAGGTCCCTTTAGTCTTATAAATATAAATATAAAATCTGGAATCTATAATCCCATAGTCTGGAATATGATTGACATATAGTATTTAATTAAAAAATGGATGAATACAAATAATGATCCTCAATTTAGCCCTATCTAGGGAAATTCATCATTGAAACTTTGTAAAATTGATTATCCTTTTAACAAAGGGGTGTTGATGTATCTTGAAGAAATTAGTTTAAAATTTGACATATCAAGAGAACACACCTTTGATTTTTTTTTTTTTTTTTTTTACAAATAACAAGCTTTATCTTAGAAAACACAAACCATCTCAAGAAAATGGTCAAGACTTTGGTCATGGAAAGTGGATTCCAGAGAGGATATTTCAGAAGATGATGAGAAAATGTCTTAAATCCCATAAAACAAACAACAAATGCTAATTTAAAACTTCTTCAACATCATTTTATAATGGAAACATATCCGTTGTTGTAGCTGAATAAATGGTAAATAGCCTGCATTTGCAAAGCACATTTATCTAAACCAAACGACCCCAAAGGGCTTCACACTACATTCAGTTCTTCACCCTTTCACAAACGCATTCAGATGCTGATGGTGGTTAACTACATTTGTATCCACAGCTGCCCTGAGGCAGACTGCCAGGAGCAAAGCTGCCATACAATCAGCACCACTGGCCCTCTGACCACCACCAGATAAGGTGAGTAAAGTCTCCTGCCCAAGAACACAACTGCTGAGACGGACGGAGCATGGGTACCAACCACCAACCCAAGGGTTACAGGACAAACCTACCACCTGAGCAACTGTTGCCAAATAATTAAAACAGAATATTATTTTTTTTAAATGTACAGTTACCAGAGATAATTTTTTTGGAAGTTTGGGAATGTGATATAATATAGGATTTATAGAATGATCTAATCTAATCGATAAATAGCCCCTTAGACGTGAAGATGATGTCTTTGCACCTACATTCAAATGCCCTCCAGTTGAGACCTCAAATTAAATAAGTAGATTTTACAGCATTACAGGCCAAAAGGCAGATTATTTGGAAGTGAAAACAATCTGAATCTCCCATGTTTGGTACCTGGAATAACTAAATGATACAGTGTCTAGCAATGGAGAGAATAATATATCTGCTTAAACACAAAATGCCAATAAAGATATTTGAAAACCTTTTGCAGATTTTTAAAAAGAACTGAGACAGGACAATCCAATGCATTTTTCTCCGAAGCCTAACCAAACTTAATCATGGAAATTGTCAGATGGTCTCTCAGTGCAACTGGTCGAATCTACTCAATGGTATGCAGTGGGAAGGGGGATCCCGCTTATCCTTCTGACACTTATGAGAGTGGCTAGGTGTTCGACACTTGGAAACAGTTTTGTCTCTCGATCCTGTCTCAGGAAGATTCAGAAGATATTTGCATACTTGGCCTTACGGTGATCGGGTTCCCGCTGATTGGAAAGGGAGGCTACTTGTTCTACCGAAAAATGGAAGCAGTTCTGAAAGCAATGGGGAGGCTGTAGGAGCTGTCTGACAGGCTGGGGAGCAAAGCGTCATCCAACTTGGAGAAACTTTCAGTCCAACTTGGTGGAAATGGAAATCACATGAAACTGATTAATCTCAATTTGGTCAGATTGGAATCATACAGAGACTGCTGAGAGACTAAAAGGACAGAGAGAAATTGCTCAACCTGCTAACTATAACAATCAGTATTTTGAGTCTATGGTGACCCTTAATCGGTCCAAAATCAAATCCCTGTGAGAGGAATGTAAAAAAACTATCAGTGAATAACACTCACACTGACACACACACGCACACACACACACACAGATGAACACACCACCTGCACTATCACTGTCCTGGCTGCTTCCTCTGCGCTCCCTACTACATCAGCAAACAATTTTGGTTTAGCGTGCTCTGGTTTGCTGCGCTACCATTTTGTGAACTGAGGATCCTCCATCATTGACACCCTCCAGCATTGACGCCCTCCATAAGAGGAGGAAGCCTCAAAGAGTAACCAAGGTCCCAGAGTTTGGTGGAAGAATAGAGAGGCACACAAACCAAGATGCTTGAAGTCCAGTGTAAAGTTTCCACAGTCTGTGTTGATTTGGGGAGCCATGTCATCTGCTGGTGTTGGTCCACTCAGTCTGGAGTCAATGCAGCCATCGATCAGGACTTTTTTGAGCACTTCATGCTTCCTTCTACAGACGGGCTTTATGAGGATTGCTGTCTTAATTCTGCAGCACGACTTGGCACCTGCTCACACTACCAAAAGTACAAAACCTGGTTCAAGGACCATGGGATTACTGTGCCTAATTGGCCAACAAACTTGCCTGACCTGAACCCCAAAGATAATTGATGGAGCATTGCCAAGAGAGATCCCTGTTTAATTTCAAACATCTTCAAACATGTCAACGTAAACTAACTGAAGTTGTCGAAAAATCTCTTCAGCAGTTACTATCTATTTATAAACAGTAAAACAAATGAGGTAATGACCAAATACAGTAATTGAAATCCCAAATACCACCTAAACCTTCAATATTAAGTCTGCTAGGGTCTTATATTCTGCTTTACTCACACCATCGAGAAAATATGTGTGTCAGACATAGATTTTATAATTGCAACACTCTCGACAGATTGAATATAAGAGGGTAAAACTGTTTGAAGCAGCCACTGGAAAGGCACCGTTACAATTTGGAGACTAACCTGATTCCCCATGAAGCATATGAGAGAACCAAGTTAGTTGAATGGAGAGGTCTTAGTAAATGGTAAATGGCCTGTACTTGTATAGCGTTTTACTTGGTCCGTAAGGGCCCCACAGCGCTTCACACTACATTCAGTCATTCACCCAATAGCAAACACATTCATTCACTGGTGATGGCAAGCTAAATTGTAGACACAGCTACCTCGGGGAACACTGACAGAAGCAAGCCTGCCGAACACTGGTACCACCAGGCCGTTTGACCACCACCAGTAGGTAGGTGGGTGACGTGTCTTACCCAAGGACACAACAGCGACGGTTACAAGATAAACTCCCAACCCCTAAGCCACAGTCAAAGAGTGTAGATGTTTAGAAGAGCACACATATGATTAGGTCAGACCAGGTAAGACTTCAAAAGTAGTCAACAGAACCATAAAACCAATTCAAAGACAGACTGAGAGAGAATAAAGAGAAGTTAGATTTGCATACACCTGTTAAAAAATGAGGTGGTGCATTCCAGAGATTCAAAGCATGACCACAGCCCAAATGAAAGCTGATGAAAGCATGACCCACCTTTTTAATGTCTTTGACTGGGAGATTTGGTTATCCTCCTCTGCAGTTCACATATTTTGTTATTTTGAAATTGCACCACAAAACATACTCACATTAAAATCCAGTCAACTATGCCAAATATCACAGTTTTATACATAGCTTGCATTTAAGTACACTGATAGAATCAGTCAACCTTAGTGCAAATATTGAATTAAAGTAAACATAGAGTTCCCCTTTCACCCTTTCAGTATCTCTACAGATAAGGAGAAGGAGTAAAGCCTTTTAAAGAAATGTGTAACCAGTAAAATTAGAATATCTTTTCAGCTTTGCTTTTCTGTGATTAACAAGGATTACGGATGCCAAGGATCGCTCATCATTCACCTATGTAAGGTTTGAATGGAGGAGAAGCACCACTTTAGTTGCAGCATGTGTGCATGGTTGTTGCTCCTAAGAGACACATCTTAGAGGTTTAAATTATTAAAAATCTGTATATTATTACCAACTATTTTGGAGTTAAAACTGATTTGTTTTATTAAGTGCCAGATCTTTCCCTAAATTAAATTACTTGTTTATAGGTGGTCAGTTGATGGGAGGATAAACGGTTAATTAAGGGGCAACACTTGGGAAAAAACCCTGTTAAAGGATCAGAACGACTTGAAACTGGAAGATAATGTGTTATATATACCAAGTCAAGACCTGAATCCAACTGATCATCTGTAGGAAGACTTGAAAACTGCTGTTCGCAGATGCTCTCCGCCCATTCTTACAAAATGTTGTAAAGAAGAATGGAAAAAGCTTCCTTTTCTTTGACGACCAAAGGTTGTAGAGACAAACTTTCTGCAAAGTCTTGACTCTAATATTGTTTACAATTTTGTTTTCATTTTCATCATTTTCGTTCCACTTCACACATAAGTGTGAGTTTGTTTTGGCCTATAACCTAAAATCTCAATAAAACAACTCAAGTTACAACCACAAAAAAGTTTATGGTTGTAACATGACAAAACGTGAAATAGTGCAGTTAAATACTTTCACAAGGCACCGCACATCTTTAACCATTGTACCCTCTGTAATTAAGATTCAGAGGGTAAAACGTGTACATGAACACAGTAAACTGAAATCCTCCGACACCCATAATGAATCAATCCCTGACTAGCTCACGCACAGACACACAGATACAGGAAGATTAAAGCACCAAGACTAATGGACAGTGAGGGTGGGGAGGACAGGCTTTAGACCAGAGTGTGTAAGCGTTGTGGGTCGATGGAGCTTATGAAGGCCAGCCTGGTGACAGATTAGCCGGGCCAAGCTGCTCTTGGCGAGGGGCCCAAAGTTGGCTGGAAGCCCTAAAGACTGAGAGCAATCGATGGGACCACCATCAGTCATGCAGCTGGCCTGACTGGATACCTCACGTGCGCAGGGCACAATGCTGGAGCTGTTGTCACTGCAGCAGCATGGATATTTTTCAGCATCATTAATATAACTGTGGCAGGAACAGACCCTAACATGAGCGCAGACATGCATCACAAATGTGTAGAGTGTGAAATCATAAATGTTAACACACACACACACACACACACACACACACACACAAGCACCAGCAGAGATGAACTGAAACTGAAAGTGTAATTCTTATAGGTTGAAATGTGATGGCTTTTATGTTTCACCTGATGAACATTTAACTAAGATTGGTGCTAAGTCTAATACCATCAACAGACCTCAATACAGCTTCATATTTCTATGTCTGCATCCACTTTATGGTTGCTTTAGAAAACCAACATAAACAGAAATATTGAAAAAATACATGAACCGCACATGTAGAAATTATGATAATCTAATCAAACATTTACTCAAAAAATTGCTTTTAGAAAAAAGTATGACCAATGACTGTAATTCAAATGAAAGTTGCAAACAAACAATGCATATTATTGATATGGCCAATGCTGTGGTCATTTATATATTCAAATGCTTTAACTAAGCTACTAAATATTCTCTTATTTGCATTCAACTCAGGAACTTTCTTAATGCTATGGTGGATGCTCAGTTTAAGCTCCTGCTTTTTTCAAACCACCAATTTTGACAACTAATCAAGTTTAGAGAATAGTTGGAGGATTTCTGTAATTAAGTGTCGACAATAAATTATATATTTTTTATATTTAAAGAGGAAGTTCGGTTTTGTAAACATGGACCTTATTCTTAGCTTCGAGTAAGTTTGGTTACTAACTTCGGAATAAATGAACTGAGTAAATTACATTCATTTACTCAACCAGACAAGTTTGGAGCCACTTGGAGTCCTTCGGAAGCGGTCTATATCCAGTCGTGATCTGTGTATATTTATATAATCGGAGTCATGGGGTGGAGATCAACTGCTGTTCATAAATAAGACATTATCTGCATTATAAACCCCAATGTTGAGATTACTTATTTATACTGAGTGTCTGAAAAAATTCTTCTAACTCAAATGTGTTGAGTTAGTGCAACATTTTCTTGTTTTGAGTATATGTAACTCAAACCTTTTGAGTGACCTAATTATAATATTGGGAGTGACCTAATTATCATATTACCCAAGGTGCTTAGGGATGAGTGGAAGTCTGTTGTATTGTATTGTATTGCTGTGAAGAATAGGACCAGCAGCTCCTGAGGCAGGTTAAACTTCCTGAGCTGACGCAGAAAGTACAGCCTCTGCTAAACCTTCTTCCTAATAGAGTCTATGTGGGAGGTCCACTTCAGGTCCTGTGCGATGGTGGATCCAAGGAACCTGAAAGACTCCACTGTGGGGACTGTCCTGTTGAGGATTGTGAGAGGAGATGTTGATGGGGTTCTCTTCCTGAAGTCCACTGTCATCTCCACAGTTATGAGCAGGTTTAGCTCCAGGTGGTTCTGACTGCAACAGAGGACCAGCTGTTCCACTTCCCTTCTGTATGCAGACTCGTCGCCATCACGGATGAGTCCAAAGACAGTGTTGTCATCTGCAAACCTCAGGAGTTTCACAGTAGGGTCCCTTGAGGTGCAGTCAGTGGTGTTACCCTGTTTCACCTGCTGCCTCCTGTTAGTCAGGAAACTGGTAATCCACTGGCAGGTGGAGGGGGGCATGGTGAGCTGGGACAGTTTTTGATGGAGGAGCTCTGGGATGAAGGTGTTGAATTAAATTGTTATACACCGATCCCGACAGGATTTGAATATCTTTCGAAGGACTCCAAGTGGCTCAAAACTTGTCTGGGTGAGATAATTTCATTCATTCATTCATTAATTTCATTTCATTTATTTAATTAAGGACAGTGCACATAAATCAACATTTCTGTAAATGTGCCAGTTTTAGCCAGCAGGCTAATTTTCAACTGTAGTCCATTGGCAAGATGTTATACTGGTGGCTAAAAAAGATGAGAAGGTGAGAAAATGATTGTAATAAATGATTGTAATATATGTAATAAAAAAGGCCCAGATTGAAAAAACATGTCCCCTTTAAGATCCAACAGTTCTGATGGGAGTTTCACAGATCTCCAACCTTGCAGATATTACCCATACAATGGATAGCATGTTTGCATTAGTGGATTTTAACTAGTTATCTTCTGATTCAGAGTAATGTGAAATGCTTTACTTTTCATTATGATTTTACCAATAAACAGTAGACAATTAAAAGTATTGCAGTCCAAATATAATTTCACACTTCCAGTCAGGCGGCCCCTTGTCCGTACAGCTGCACTTTTGCGCTAATCAGCCGCCAGCTCAAAGGAAACCAAGGTTACCTGCTGCTGAAACTCTGGTAATTAGCAAGACTGTCTGTGAACAAAGATTAAAGATGATTCTTTAGCATCCCTGATTGTGGTTATGGGAACAAAGAGCTATCACTGCAGTCATTGTTGGTTAGAATTTCAGTTGCTGATTAAGTGCGGTCTCATGTGTGCAGATGAACATCATGCTGTGTTTTTGCATTAAACAAAACCTCATAAGATTCAGTTTGTCTGACATGTTGCTGACAATGCTTTACACGTTATCTATCATGTTCTGGAATAAAGCTACAATGCTTATGGGCTTATGAATTGGGACCTTAATTAAAGGGAACACTTCCCACAGTCTGTATTTGACCGGGCAAGTTGTCAATGTAGGCTAATGGAAAAAAAAAGAAATAATTTTTTTCCCCTGCCTCTGTGAGTCTGGATTTAATCCACAGAACAGGATGTGAACAGCTGTGGTGTGACAGCACTTTCTATCAAACAAATAGTCCCTGTGAAAACTGCTGACAGCACTTTATTTTATTACTAACTTGTCAAATGTTAATATCCAACATGTGCCACTGCACAATATCGCTATGCATTTTATGTAGGCAACAACAAGTTAATAAAAGTGTTACAGAGTGACTGCAGTTCCCATCTGAACCATGAAAAGCTTTGGATTGTTTCCTTTAAGCAAATATTTTTTTTAGTACAATGTTTTCTCTTTCATTAGAGCTTAGTACCTAGTGTCATAATGTGAAATACCTCTTTCATTTTCCGGTGGAGTCCAGGACTCCAAAAAATAGTATGCCTTAAAGTATTTCTACTAGATTTACTTCTTACATTTTATCATGGCAGAACCACATAATGCCATGTTTTTATTTTTAATATGAAGTGTGAGACAGATCAAAAGAAAATTAAATATGATTGTGGAACAACTACACCTGGTTTTGTTTCTTTTATTTATAAAGATCTGAAAACTGTGGCATGTGTACATATTCATCCCTCTTTATTACAACCATTTGCCTCCACAGGTCATCCATCCATCCATCCATCCATCCATCCATCATCTTCCGCTTATCCGGGGTCGGGTCGCGGGGGCAGTAGCCTAAGGAAAGAGACCCAGACCTCCCTCTCCCCGGCTACTTGGGCCAGCTCCGCGGGAGGAATCCCGAGGCGTTCCCAGGCCAGCTGGGAGACATAATCCCTCCAGCGAGTCCTGGGTCTTCCCCTGGGTCTCCTCCCGGGGGGACGTGCCCAGAACACCTCACCAGGGAGGCGTCCAGGAGGCATCCTGACCAAATGCCAGAGCAACCCTCAACTGGCTCCTCTCGATGTGGAGGAGCAGCGGCTCTACTCTGAGCCCCCTCCGAATGACCGAGCTTCTCACCTTATCTCTAAGGGAGAGCCCAGCCACCCTACGGAGGAAACTCATTTCAGCCGCCTGTATCCGCGATCTCCACAGGTCACCTATTGTGTAAATAGGTGACTTGGTCATGGAAACTAAGAGAGATGGCAGTTCATTGCATCATCTGAAAATTGAAAGAGTAACTTCAAACCTCTTATGACATGGTTGTCCATCTTAGGTTGAGTAGTGATACCAAGAAAGCAATATTCAGCGAAACTGTCACAATGTCTTTGGTAACTCTGGAAGAGCTCTAGAAATCCACAGCTCAGGTGTAAAAATCAGACACTGTGCAACTACTGTATGTTTTGTGAACTCCACAAGGTTTAAAGTTCATGTTCCAGCAGGATAAATTAACCCAAACCTACAGTCAAGCAACAATTTAATAGTTAGGATCAAAGAAAATTATTTTTGCGAGAATGGCCTAGTCAAAGTCTGGTACAGTTCTCAAGAGCTGCCATCCTGCAATACACCTTAATCAAATAAATTGATTACCTCTGTGCCTCAGTCATACATCTAAAAGTGGCAGGAAGGTAGTCCTCAAGGACTGGACTCAGTCACCCTTGATCTACACTTAAATCAGATTGAGATTTTAGGGCAAGTGTTTAAAACTGATCTCCACTGGTGCTTTTTATCCAGTCTGACAGAGTATGAGTTATTTTGACCAAGATTGGAGTTTCAGGTTCATACTCACAAAATGCTTGCAGTGGCTGAAAAAAAACAAAAAAAAAACATGAATACTTTTTTTTGTCACAATTTTAGTCACATTTGTTTTTTTGTTAGTCTTTCTCTCAAAGTCCAATAAAATACATTGAAATCTGTGGATTTAATGAAACAAAAGTCAGTGATCACTAATAGAAAAAAATAAGTATTGTAGTGACCAGATGGAGATATGCTCACTTAATCTAAACTGAATTATAGGGTGAATAATATTCAGTAGTATCCTGATTTAATAAATACAAATTCTGCTTTAACTATCTCTTATACCATATTGACAACATTTTTAATACATGTTTCCAGCTCAGCAAACTGTCTGAAGCACTCTCTGTCATGACTCTCACCTCACTCACTCCAACTCCACATCATCATCATCATCATCAGTAGTAGCATCATCATCATCCTCACCTGTGTCCTTAATCATCCACACCAGATCCTCCTTACCTAACATACTTAAAACCAGCTCCCGTTCTATCAGTCAGTGCCGGATCGTTACAGATGTCCACCGTGTGTCTCCCTGCTGTTCCTGTGTCTCTGCTCCTGCCACCATCATCTCCACTACAATAAACAACCTCGCACTCCGCTTCTGCGTTTGGGTCCATACCTTACACCACATCGCACACAACTCCTGGCACTCTGCATTTTTTAGATTTAGACTTTAGACATAGTCTGGGAACCTTTCAAGGTGAAAACAATAATAAAATCTGGAGAAATCAATATTTTTAAATGAGCAATAGGTCTTATGATAATGGACGCATTAAAAGATGTAGTGAGAACTCTAAAGAATATCGCCATCATCCCCCTGTGCCTAATCTCATCTCTGCTAAGTTTTTTAATCACTTTTAATTTATTATTTTTTACAGCTTTGCTGTTTTCGATCACTTGCTACTGCTGCCCAATCAGAGTTGCTCTCATTAGCAAAAGGAAGTGGAAGTTCTCAGCCAAAATCTCCACAGTCCCAAAGAGACAAATTTGCTGATAAATGGATGAATGTAGTAGCGGGCCATGAAATGCTAATCAGATAGATATGTCTCTGTGAGCATAGTAGAAATAAACTCAACGCTTAGGGGCTCATTAAATATTCACTACACCTTCATTCAAGGGAATGGGGGAAAAAACATGTCTGAACATTGATGTAGTTCTTTCTCTTTACGTTTGTTGATGGTTGCCATTATGTTGCATTGGGAAGCCAACACGAAAATCTAAAGCTATATTTTAGGATTAAATTGGTAGATAAATGTTTGACCAAACAAACTTAGCAGAGCTCACCTAAAACAAACTCAAGTCAAAGGTTTAGATGGAACCAATCTGAGACAGGTTTATACTATTTTTTGACACTAGAGTCTCTTTATGTGCAAAACAAGGAGGGGACCCCTCAGCTTATTCCCTTTTGTGAGTCGTATCATATTAGGTGTATTTTGCCACACACCATGATTTTGTCCTTGAGCAACCTTATGTCCCCTGCTGAGCTAAAAAAGTTCACACACTGAAAAAAAAATCAGCTTCTTGATGCCTGGAAGACATGGGAAAGCTCCTTTGAGCACCTGAAACTGAGCCAGAGCTGATCGATTCCTATTCTTTGAAAAGGAAAACAACGTCTTATGTAGATGGCCGAGGTCTGAATGGGAAGAAAGGATCCAATTTCTCCCCTGGACTGTGCGGCTGGCAGACGATAGGATTTGACTGACAGCTCAGTGGTGCACGGATCCTGCAGCTACTTAAATGACAGCCAGAGAAGTAAACAGCATCAGGCTTATCAGAGCAAAGCAGCAGCTTGGAGGGCAACAGTTTGGCTGAACGGGAGAGACTTAAGGCACAGAAGTGTGCAACCAGTCCGCTAACTGTGCTCTGAGCCGCAGCATCTATTCGACCTTGGATGTGTTTCCTTTCCCCTGTGACCTCAGGCACCTAATGGGTGTGTGGAAATGAAGTCACATGAAGGCTGAATGTCGGATGGAACAAAATGTCACTTTTCTGCCCACTGCTAATAGATTTTGGCTTTGGAAATCAAATTTCATTTAGAAGCACAAGCAGTAACTCATGTTGGTGTGATAGCGTCTTGTGAGGAACGATTCATACAGACAAGATGACATCTTGATAGTGCCTGCTGTATATCAGAAACATGTCATAGGACTGACTCCTGCTTGTAAGATGTCTTCAGTGGGTCTGATGTCAAGCAAACAAAGGTAGTAGGCACAGTGCCGTGGAAAAAACTTCAGACCCAATGAAGTTTTCATTTTTGTCACAATACAGTAGCAAACTTTGTTAGGTTTTAATTTTTTTGTGAGTAGGAAACACTGAGTAAGCACATTTTTGTAAAGTGAAAGGATAAGGATGCCTGTAACACACAATAGTGTCATCCTGTGGGGAGGCTTTTAAGATAGGTACTCTATCGTCATGATGGTTATGATAGAACAGATGTGGTGAGGAAAAATACTCAGCTAGTAAGGGCCCCAAAGTGTGGCAAGAAAATATCCCCCACACAACCAGACTGAACGGTTGACCCAAGGAAGAAAACATCCATGCTCTGTGGTTGTGTAAACTAGAATTCTGACCTTACCATCTGCACACCACAGCTGAAATCAGGCCTTATCAGACCAGGCAACATGTAATCCAATCTGCCATTGGTCAGATATTGTGTGCCAGTGGTGATTGTAGCCTATCCTATTCTTAAAGGGAAGGTACCGTTTTTTGCAACCAATTCCAATTTACAATAATTTGCGATTTAACTGACGAAGAAGAAAACTGTACTTCCCATTAAACTGAATTGGGCTTCTGCTGCAGCCAAGCTGCTTAATATTTCGATAAGTTATGAATTGGCATTCTGCATATTTTGATTGAAACACGTGCTACAAGCTACTGTTGACTTCCTATAATCTTAAATCAAGTTACCCACTCTAATCTGACTTCTGAAGCAGGGCTGGATGATATCGCTTAAAAGTTAAATCTCAGATATTTTCACATCAAATCCGATTTTTGATTTAAATAGATTTTTTTTCTACCTGTGTTTTCTTAAAAATCAATTATAAGCGACAAAAAATATTTTCAAAAACTTTCTTTTATTTATTTCATGTGGACATGAGTGTGCACTATCTTTCCTAAACAGGTCTCACTTATCATGACACTTTCTCCCTGAGTAGCAGCTTACATTCTCCCGCTGCATCTCCATTCTGAAGCACATCAAGCCCAATCTCTGTCCATCTGACCAAAAACCAGATATTGCCAGAGTTCACAGCGTTCACCAGTCAAGATTGAAAGAGATATTGTCACAGTTATGTCTACAAAATAGGAAACAGACTACGTAACCATTTAAGTGTATCTTCCTCTGCTGAGAGAGTTGCTTAGGGCAGTAATGCAATATGTCTGCAGCTTCCAATGTATTTATGACACATCATCCCCTCCCCTGTGGTGTCTGCAAGATGACAAAAGACTGCACACTGGGTGGGGACATGTGCATCTGTAAGCGAGAATATGTATATTGCGTGTCACTTTGTGTGCTTCTTGAGAGAGTGTGTTCTCCTTTGTATGTTCAAGGAACTTGTTTGGCAACAAGACAAGACAAGACTGTGTCACGGGAAGATGGATGAGATATGCATGGTGAAGGGCTGAAAGATTAAAAGAAAGCAGCCTGAGAGGCAGACGGTAGCGTCTCTGTAAGAGTCCCTCACCTGCTGTCCTCCTGGTTGATGCTCATGTACATTTCCCAGGTAGTGTCTTCTGCGATCCCCCCGTGAGGCACCAACAGAGTGATACCTGCAGAGAAAGAGGCACACACGAGTTGATCAGCAAGCAGCCAGTCGCGCACACACATGGCACACACCTGCTCAGCTGTCAGGTCTCTTTACTGTGGGTGACAGCTAGAGGGGTGATGGCCCCGGAATGAGGTGACAGAAGCAAGTCTCAAAGGCCTTGTGTAACCAGGACTGCCTTTGTCACAAACAGACACACTTACATGCTGCATCTTTCACAAGCTCACAAAAACATTAACAACATTGTTTTAAATCATAAACAATTGCTACCAGTCTGGCGGTAGATGAAGCTCCTTGAGGGTTAGAATGATGAATGTAGGCCATTAGACAGAGCTGCTTATGTGTATATATATATATATATAGATATATATATATCTATATATATATGCATACAACGATGCAACGATGCTCAATTGGTACTAAGGGGCCCAAAGTGTGGCAAGAAAATGCCCCCCATACCATTTCACCACAACCACCAACTTGAACCGTTGATAAAAAGCAGGATGGATCCATGCTTTTATGTCAGTAACGCCAAACTCTGACCCTACCATCCAAATGTTACAGCAGAAATCGAGACTAATCAGACCAGGCAACATTTTCCCAATCTTACATTTTCCCATTTTGGTGAGCCTGTGTCAATTGCAGCCTCAGTTTCCTGTTCTTAGCTGACAGGGGTGGCACCCAGTGTGGTCTTCTGCTGCTGTAGCCCATCTTCCTCAAAGTTCAACATGTTGTGCATTCAGAGATGCTCTTCTGCATACCTTGGTTGTAACGAGTAGTTATTTGAGTTACTGTTGCCTTTCATTCACCTCAAACCCTTCTTGCTTTTGTCCTCTGATCTCTGGCATCAACAAGGCATTTTCACCCACAGAACTGCCGCTCACTGGATACTTTCCGTTTTTCAGACCATTCTCTGTCAACCCTAGAGATGGTTATGCATGATTGATGATGGAAATGTATAGTGATTCAAATGCCAAAGTGAGAGCAAACGGTTAAGTATGAAAACCCTTTCGGATAAAACGTGGGGTAAAACAGGGGGACCCGCTATCTCAGCAGATTTTCGCCTTATGCATTGAACCTTTACCTGAGTGTATAAGGGCAAGAATATAAAGGGTGTTATGATAAAGAACAAATAACATAAACTTGCATTATATGTGGATGACGCAATATTTTTAACTGACATACAGAGGTATTACCAACACTTACGGATGAAATAGGAAAATATGGGGTCGTGTCTTGTTATAAATTATATATGACAAAAATTGAAGTTATGGAAGTTGGGGGTAACTTTCCAACAGAATTTAAGAAAAAGTTTAAAGTGACAGTGTGTAGTTTTTGCAGTACATCTTTGAAAATAGCCATTAAAATATTATGCAATAATAATTACGTAAAGCACATTAATTGCAAAATATTGGTGATATGGTAAAATATGACTTTAAAAATCGGTTTTGCTTGTCATGTTGGTGCAAATAGATCATTCTCAGGGAATTGAGCGTTTGAAAACAGCACTAGTTAGACCTCCGTTGTTGAGTTTCTTATGCACTGCCCCCTACTGGCCGAAGATTATACACTGTGCCTTTAAGTTGAAGTGGGATCAGACTAAAATAAAATACCTGGGGATCATAATCCCCAAAGATATCGATAATTGTATATATGTAACTATAAAGCTCATAAAAAATCCTTGAAGCAAGACTTTATGCTTCACTTACAACTTTTGAAAAGATTGATATAATTAACAAGATGGTACTAACACATTTCTGTTTCAGAATTTACCTTTGTATTTAAAAACCTCATGCTTACAGGGTAGGGAAAGAATGTTAAGGAAGTTTATTTGGGACGAAAATAAACCAAGAGTAAAACTTTATTAAAAGTTTATGCAACAATTTTGGGATCAGGGTGGATTAGGTCAACCTGATTTATGGTTATATTATTATGCATCTCAAGTTAAAAATATTTTGATACTGATGAATGAGAAAATGAACCCTAAGTGGAAATCTATTGAATGTACTGTGGTGGACTCAACCACCTCTTAAATTTTTTCAGGGCAAACAGCAGAAAGGGTTAATAACTTAAGCAATCTATCATAAATAGAAATGTTGGAAAAGATTAAGTCAAATAATGAAAATAAGATCAATTACCACTGTTTGCTTAAAGGAGATTAGTGGGGACCTAGATTGTTATCCCAAATCGCACAGAAGATACTTTCAAGATGTGGAAATCTAGGGGACACCGTGGGATTGTCACGGCACGGGCGGTGGAACGTCGAGGTCTTGGAGCTGAGACTATCGATGGAAGGGTTCTCTCGGAGTTGGATGTGGAGCTGAGGTCAAGCAGGAGGTTGGTTGGACTGGCTGAAGGATAAGGCAACACTGGTCTGGTTGGGAAGGACTGATGCGTAACGACGGATCAGGAGCTCTGAACGACGTGACGACGATGACTTAGCAGAGTGGAGGTGAGTGGAAGAGTCTTTTAAGCTGAGGGGAGAGTGGAGTGATTGGCAGGAAGCTCATCAGGTGTGGCCGGTTTGAGTTGGCTCTAATGGCTTCCTGACATTTAATGCACTGGGTGTAAAAAAAACAAAACTCTGTAACTCTGTAAAATGGAAAAAAACAACTTCTAATGAACAAAAAGTGTAAATTGAAACAATAAAGTATTAAAAAAAGAGATGGTTGTGCATGAAAATCCCAGTAGATCAGCAGTTTCTGAATTACTCAGCTCAGCCAGTCTAGCACCAACAACCATGCCTTGTTAAAAGTCCCTCAAATCACCTTTCTTCCTCATTCTGATGCACAGTTTGAACTGCAGCAAATCGTCTCTACCATGTCTATATGCCTAAATACATTGCTGTGTACGTTGCTACAATGTGATTGGCTGATTAGAAATTGCATTAGCAAGCTGTTGGAAAGTTGTGCCTAATAAAGTGGCCAGTGAGTCTGTATGTATATATATATATATAAAAATTGCGTTAATTGCGATTAATTTACTACAGAACAATTAGCACGTTAAAAAAAGGTTAATGTATTTAATTGTAGTTTAAATTCCAATCAATGCAGAACATTTGTCTGTAAATAATTTCCTGTTATGCCAATTACAATGAAGCACATGTGAGAGTTAGACTAAGGCTGACCATCCACTTTTCAAGCACTCTCTACGGGTTCTGATGCTGTTTTTATCGTATATCAGGGGACCGTACTTAAACTGACTGGTGCAATGTATGCAGTAAAACAGTCTTTTTCTCATCTGACATTCTCTACAGGTGGCTACTTAAAGCCTGATTCTGATTCGTTCATAGACAGAACAGACCCGAGGCTGTGCTGCGAGCCGCGCCCTACTCCATTGCTGCAGTTTACATCAAGAAAAAGTACAAGCTTTACATAGGAATCGCAAAAGATAAACCATCTGGCTGCAACAATTGAGGGGCAGAGGGCATCATTCCATTACTGGCATATATGTGGTTCTGTGTGTTACAAAGATCCTGCAAGTCACATGAACACAAAAACCTCAGTAATGCTTTGCAAAAGTGGGAATTCATCTTTAAATTGACTGAGGATGAATTTGAAAATGAAACAGAGTTTGTACAGTTTTAATAATCTTTTTGATGATAAAAAAGATGAACAGCAAGATATCAATATGCTGCTTTTTACTTTTATTTTGTCGTATATAAAATATTTCTTGGAATATTTCAGATTTTTGTTTAATTTTTAAAATTAAAAAGCATACTATCATTGGTCCTGATCAAAGCTCTAATTCATGAGAGTAATTATTTCCGGCATTATTTTAAACATTTTTCAAACATTAATAATCCTAAAGTTTACAGTATTCACACCTGTGATGTTTATTGGATTGTCATACTCCAAAATCCAGTCATATTTAAATAATCGCACTTTCATGAGCAAAAACTGTTGCACTTTTAAAACATATTAATTCGATTACATTAACTTACATTAATTGAAAGCCTCTAATTAATTAGATACAATTTTTAGGAGTCCCATCCTTATAATATATATATATATATATATATATATATATATATATATATATATATATATATATATATATATATATATTCTTTATTTAATTTTATGGATATAATGGACTACAACAAAACTTGAGTGGAAGAGTTAAACTAAAGTGGAAGGAAAAGTATGGCAGATTCCCAGTGTGAACAATGGTCATAGAAGAATCATGAGTTGATGGAAAAATGAATAGAGCTAAATATAGAGCAAATACTGGAAGAAACCCTTTTAGAAGCTATGAAAGACTGAGAATGGGTTGGATGATAATTTGTTAACAGAACAAGTACTCTACACATTCAGCTAGCGCTACAGTGCAATGGTTTAGATAAAAGCATATTCATGTATCAGAACAGGCAAATCATACTCCAGACCTAAATCTTAAGGAGAATCTTGGACAAAAATTGAATACCACTGTTATGTGCTCTGGATTAAACCAGACTGGGCTTGAACAATTTTGCTAAGAAGCAGATGTGCAAAACTGGTACAGGACTGGTAAAAGACTTGCATCTTTACTGGCAGAGAAGTTAGGTACAAAAAGTAGCTTGGGTTGGTAGGAAAAGAAGGCATTGCTTTATCTGAGAGGTGATGAATTCAATTCCTGCTTCCCAATCCCATATCTTGTGTTTTGGACAAGAAACTGAACATATGTTAGAATTTTATATGTGACTTGTAGAATAAAAGTGCTTTTCATGGTCAACAAAAACATAGTAAATATGATCCCTTTATAATACTTTACTCAGGGGAGTTGAATTTAAAATACAGGTCATATTCTTTAGATTTTCATGTGCGAAAAATCTTAAATGATGTATGATTTTCCTTTCACTTTACTATCATCCACTGTTTTGTGTTGACCTAAAACATAAATCCCAATGAAATCCATTGAAGTAATATGTAGGTTTGAAAATGAACTAAAACATAGGTTTAATCTTCTGCGACATTCACCTTCACACTGAAGAAGCCTAGGTTTACACTCCCAGGAGGATCGTATCAAATCAAATTGCCTCACAGTTGGCTCACCTGTGTTGGGTACCACCAGCCTGCCTCCAGCATGGCCGAACACTGCCGTTGCTTTGTGCAGAGGCCTGCTGAGCGTCTGAAAGACTCGTGGAGTGAAAAGGTTTTTGCCTCTCCTGCCCAGCGTTGTCCCCACTGCAACCCCTCTGTAGTCTGGAGCCAAGCCCCGAGGAAATGTCTGCGGGTGGGACATAACGTGGTACTCTGCCCTTTCTGTCGCCCCTGTGGAAACAATGAATGCTTTGAAATTTGGCTTCTGTAAACTTGTGAACTCTGACGTCTTTTTGATGCAGCTGCTCCACTCTAACAAAAGACAAACAGCACACAGTAAGCAGCTTTGTTTGCATTTATGATATGCTCAAAGTAAAAGAATTCGCCCTCTGACTGTTCGCTAAAGCTAATCCTATAAGAGCAACTGAAAGTGCAGCAAGCCTGCTTCTGCCAAGGATTTTGCCTCTAGCTGAAACAATGAGCCTGAGGCTAAAGGAAGAGCATCACTTTACATTCAAAGACCCACGAAGGTATCCTCTTCACACTAGATTCTATCTAAAAGGTGGCAGCATCTATTGCTGGTGGCTGATATCCTATACAAATGTCAGCATTTAGCAGTTGCTATCTTGCTGTTCTCCTACCTTGGGTGACACTAAAGTGTTTTTTTTCATGCTGTTTTTTTATTTAAAATTGGATTTGTCATGTAAAAAAAGCTATCCAAACTAATATGGCGCTATGTGACTAGATGTGTTAGGACTTAATGTTTCAGAAAATGGAATTCATAAGTTGTATATCTGAATATATGTACTTAATTTTGACTTGAGGGGGGTAAATATGCTTGCAATCTTTTTTCAATGCTTTATACTATTTATCTGTAATTATTTTGTCGTAATCAGTTTTCCTATGTCGCTCAAGTGTTTGTGTTGTAAATGTATTCTTTGAAAAAGCCATATTTTGTTGATCTTGATTGATTTTTCAAAGTAATAAAAAGGGTAAAACATAAAAGGGGGTGAGTACTTAACAGGCACTGTAAAACATAAGGTGTAAGATGTGAAAGAGTGGAACAGCTGCTTAAGTTTCTCAGTAGTTGTTACTGGCGGAACAAATCCATAAATTCAAACACAATTGTTCAAAACAAGCATGCTGTGGTTTTATGATAAAAGATGGGACTTAGAGCAACTTTGCAAGACCAACAACTCAGTAAACTCATCAAGTATCCACATCTGTTTTGTTCTTATGCTTGTATACTCTTGTACATTTTGCTCTTGACTTGGGAAACCGTGATTTATTGATGCCATAGATGGGGTCAACATCAGTAGCTTATTATTCCATAACTTTAATTCTGAAAAAAAGGTAAGACAGTTTTCTTCCAAAGAGTTGTGTGTACTGGCTGCAGCATACCTTTGTAAGTGTGTCTGTCCATTCAGTCGGTAAATCACCTCTACATATTGGCTGGCTATGTTGTACTACTGTGTCGATACTGACATGGTGGGCAGTGTGCCTGTTTACTACTCATCAGCCCAGTTTTAAGGATGAAAGCGCGGAAGTACTTGAAATTGATAAAATACCGACAAAGAGTGGCACAGATAAACTGGCTGCTGGTCATAAAAACACAAAACCCTAAATCATTTTTTTTTTTTTAGAGGTTACTTGCACTCTAAAGTTACACAGACTGTATGACTGAACTGAGATTTTTTTTTATTTTCATAAACAAAAATCTGGCCTCATGAGGTGCCCCTGCTGTCACTCCTGCCCTTTTAACATAATCAGGTAGCAATCTTTAATCCAAACACTAGTGGTGCTAGCAGATAAACAAATAAAAAATAGGAATTGAGATGAGCATTGTACAATATAAAAAAGCATACATTGATACTATAATAAAAAATACTTTTGAGGATTCCTGAAAAGTTATGTCCAATATATGACAAAAATGATTTCCATGTTTTAACAAAAAATATAGTATTTATCGTGCAACAGTCATGTCAGATTATCAGGACCGACATAGTTGAGGAAAACCTTATGACTTTTTATTTTAGAGATTATTTTAAAAATGTATCTGGTATAGGTGGAGTCATTGTGCAGAACAAAACAATCAACATTTAATTTAGCTTTCTTTCATATTCAGTAAATCAGTCATTTAACCAAAAGTAAGGATTTTTTTTTAATTAATAGACGGAAGTTAGTAAATTGTAGTAAATCAGAAGTGGGAAAATTACATCACTTCAGTAAATGATTTTATTTTTCTCTACGCATTATTCCATTCAAATGAGTAGGTTTCCCTAAATTGTGATGTTTTGAGGCACTGCAAAATGTGCTAATTAAAATAACCGTCATCAAAAAAAAGGCTGTCTTTCTGTATCTTATATGCCATGATAGACCACAAGACAAGTGTTGTGTTTCTTTAAGTGTTTCTGTAAGTACTGGAACACGTCCTTGTTTAAAACACTGTATTTTCCAACTAGTTGATTGAATAGAATCAGGGTAAAAACTTCCCAAGAGATCCATTATGTTCAGTTGTTAAACATGGCATTACAAGTAAAATTATATTAAACTGTTTGAACAGGATGTGGGTCATTAAGTCTATCCATCTTACCAAAACTGGTAATTGTATGTAAGTATAGTGATCTAATACTTGGCCCCTTCATAAATACTTTGGCCCCTTGATGGCCCCATACGCAGAAAATTCCTAGATCCACCACTGGCCCGTGTAAATAACAGTCCCTACTATCAGCTTCAGAGAGCTTAAGACCCAAAGGACTAGCCTGACAGTGAAACCCAAGGTTTATGAAGCTGATATGTTACTGAGGTAATTTTTTTGGTGGTATATAACTTATGACCAGCCGAGCATTTCTATCTGCGGTTTGGAGGTTTCTCAACCTGTTGCAGCAGATACTTTCCCAAGTTTGTGGCTGAGCTGCATTTCAGGGAATTGTGAAGTATTTGAGGAATAAATTGCGGGTGGTGTATTTTAATATCAGTTTTCTGGCAGACAGTTTTGATGTGTAAGCTCTAAGGCAAGGTACGGCATGTTTTCCTCTTTGGTCATTATGTGCCCCAGCTTTTGGGAAGTGAAATTTATGTCCACTTGTTTACACTAACGTCAAAAGAGTAACACCCAGCATAAGACAAAGATAGAGTGGTGTCAAGCTGCTCAATCTGCCCTTTAAAATTCTCAATAGAAAATATCAGTCACGAAAAGAGCGAACAGTATAGTGGCACTGTTTTATGTTGGATTTTGACAAAACAACAACCATGAAAAATAAAAAGTCCACTCTTGATTAATTCTTCACTCTTAAATATCAGGGCATCATAAGAGGGATCAGGTTATTATTAGGTTCTAATATTATCTAAATCTACCACAGGTCTACTGAAAATACTAACTGAACCAGAATGGACAAGCTGTCAGAAGCTAAGTCCAGGTTTGCTGCTTTCATATGATTTAAGAGCTAAAGTACCAGGCTCACGCTGCTCCTAAAAGCACATGATTAACATATCAGCAGTTCAGTCTACCCTGTAAAAGCAGACCACTTGGCAGTTTGTTGGTCTTAAGCAGACATATGCGTTGTAGCATTTTGCCAAAAAGGAAAGACATCAGCAGTTAAATTAATTCAGTTTGGTCATACAGCACCAGTTAACAAAAGTATACCATCTCCAGACACATTAAAAGACAAAAAGATTCAATTTATACACAGAAATATATTAACTTATTCTAAACATATACACTGATTTAAATCTTATTAGATGCATTACTTTTTTACCCTATTTATAATGTAATACAGGCCAATGATGAAAATGTCTTTAAAAAAAACCTAACTGAATGCATAGAGGTATTACCTATGCATCAATCTCTCATAATAATTATCAAATGTGGCCATAGTGGAAATAAAGGACCTGCAGAACATAACTAAGTGAGATGCCACAACTGTCTGGGGGCCAGGAAAACAGAGCAGGCACGCAGAAACATACAAAAAATATTAAAGAGCAGGAGTTTTATTTCATTGGATTCATCTAGGAGAGAAACAACATTGTAGTACAATCTTTGGAATGAAAACCAGATTGATAGACCAAAAATACTGATTTTTGATCGGTCTACTGTTTCCGGTGGGGCTGGACGCTATAGAAAAAGAGCATATCGATAAAGAAATATTCATATTGATTGATATCGACAATTATCGATAAATATCACTTAATGTAAAAAATATATTTTAAGTGCCTCCCCAGTCATTTTGTTATTCTTCAATTAACTAATTTTAACTAAGAATTAAATTAATTAATTTTTCAAACAATTCTTTTTATAATAAGTAAGTTTGCAAGACACAGAAACAAATAAAGAGACCTGAGTAACATCAGTAAATACAAAGAAAAGTAATATTATTCACCATTATATTGTACGTATATTTTCATTATGTTAGTAATTTAAATGAAAGGCTTATTTCCTTGTTTTTTAATCCTTTAAACATTTTATGAAACTTTATAATGTTATTGGCTGAAACCTTTGGATAAGTTTGTCAATAAAGCTTATTCAAATTCACTTCAGCTCTTCAGCTGTTGTGTTGGCTAAAGCTAACTAGGTACTTACCTGTGTTGATGGAGCCCAGAACATTGCAGCTCAGTCACTGAGCTGAAGCCGGCCTGTTGTGTTTTTAAAGCGTTTATACGCTTCTGAGGGCCGGGAGCAGAACGAATGGGACATTTTAAAAGACACAAATGCAAGCAGTGCGACGCGACCTGGGTAAGTTTCCTGTATCTCTCTGTAAGAGATTCGTAGCGAGCTGGAGACGGGAGTCCTGCTTAAAACAGCTGATCATAGTTTTATATTTCGTTCATTATTGCTACGTTTAGTGTTTTAGTGCAAAACGGGACATAACCTTTACTGGAGTCACTGAAATATTCAGCCTGAATAACATCCTCTGCTGCTCCGTTGTTGTGACGTCTGAGCACGGCGAAGTTACGGTGATGGTTTGTTTAGGGACTATTAAAAAATTCTGTTTCAGCTCAAATAATTTAATCCTTTTTGTGGTTTGAAAGGAGAGAGGGTGTCTGACAGAGCTGCGTGGGTCATTGTTAATGATTAGTTTGGAATAAGTAATGATTGTTGTATAAACCTGCCTGACAGGGTATAAAGAAAAAATGAGGGGAAACTTTTTTTTTCTGTCGAACTTTTTTATCGACCCCTTTTTCTTCCTATCGCACCACACGTCTATCGATTGATATATACTGCTATTGAATTATCGTCCAGCCCTAGTTTCCGGCCTATTGAATAAGTCCTGAAGCCGACTTGTACAAAACTCTGCATAAGGAATCTTTGATTTAAAGATTCCAACCAAAAGAGAGAGGGACTCTTTCACGGACGCCAAGCTACGACCCGATCCAAAAGCTGGTTAGCCAAAGCGGCCATGGACATCTAAGGGCTGTTCAAGTAAGGTTGTGTCTGGGTAGAGATAAATATGATAAACAAGGATAAACAAATTAAAGATTTTTTTGATTGTCTATTTCACTAGCTATGTTTACTTGTGCAAAATATCTTTAATCCAATTATAGTTCGGATTAGAATTTGACTGTGTACATGGACCCAGAACAAATCGATCTGATTAGAAGAGTGATTACCTCCACTACACTCTCGATCGGACAAAATAATTCTGACATGCGCGGAAACGCAATGCATCTAAAATGCAAAACAACCCTAGAAGAAGAAACAGACTTCAGTTGTAAACAAATATAGCTGCACGCATGTAAAATGGAGCAGTACGATGTTTTTCAGAGAATGCTTTTATTTATTTTTTTGGTCATATTTTTATATCTAAAAGCCTTCATTGTTAAGTACACAATCAAATTATAAACCAAATCCCTTTATTTTTTTCAGGCTGAAGTAGGTCTACGCATGACATAACAGACATGTGCAGGAATGACCCACATATGGAATAAAGGTTTACATGCCAGCAATCAAATTAAGTGTCGGTAATTTTGATCCGAATGAGTGGGATCGGGTCAGAGCAATCTGAATAGGGTGTTTACATGAAGCATTTTTATTCGGATCAGGCTTTTGATCCGATTACTTGTGTCCATGTAAACACATCTGCTGTGTTTTTGCTGCATTTGTAAGATTTTATTCTTCAATTGTTTGGGTATAAACATGTGTTTTCAAAGGTTTCTGACTGATAGTCATTTTAAATTATGCAACATGAGTTACTCCATTCCACTAGAGTTTTGCTTTGTTCTTTGGTGCTAAATTAAACAGAATGGCTCTTAGCTGGGCTACATACATTATCTCTGAACATTTGCTCTGATTAGTGTAGCCTGTTTTTAGAAGACTGCCAGTATTTCTAAACAATAAGAATGGCTTATTTATGGGATTGAAAATACTGATTGACTTTAAAAATAGATGGTTTAAACAACAAAATTTGGATAATCACTGTGGTAACAGATCCCTAAAATAAAATAAATTCTTCAAAGGTTATTGATTTACAATTCACCATATGATTTAATGAAACATTACTTACCCCCAGAGTCAGCAAGAACGGGGAGGATGATGACTCACCCAAAGACTACAAGGCTGCTACGACCCAGGAACAACACAGACGACGAGAATGATCAACAACATATCTGAGATGACAACACCTACTCCAGGACATACCCCAGAGTTGCAGATGTAGCTGGACTAAAGTAACATCTTATGCAGGTCTGAGAAGACACCAAGGCTTGAAGAAGGGGTTGAGTTTGAGCAAGAGGGAACTCGCAATGACCGCTATTTCTTACGAAGCAGGTCAAGTAAAGTAAAGTTCAGCAGCAGGACTAAAACCAAAGTCAACAGGACATCAATCCCTCTGGTTGAAAGGAAGTGGAGGAGCCAAGCATACCAGCACCTCACAAGTCCAACCTGCCACAGTCTGGAACCAAGAACAAGATTCAAGAACGAAAACCACAAATCAATTGGCCAAATCCTGTAAGAGAAAGGAGTGGAAGACGATTGACGCAGACATTAGCAAGCTGCTTGGACAACTGAAGGGAACTGCAGTCAAAAAGCTAGAGAGAATGGGAGACCTGATTCACAGCTATGGTGCAGAGAGCTTTGGTATAGCAGAAAAGAGGAAGAAGTCTGCTCCCCGAAGAAGTCCAGGAGAAAGCAGGAAGTTGAACTGTCAGTGAAAGAAAGAAGGCAACTGAAAAAAAACAGGGAAAAAAGCTCCAGAGGAGGAGAAAGAGATAATTAACGTTCTGCAGGTAGAAATCAAGAACTGACTATCAACCTTGAGGAGAGCTGAAAATCTGAGAAAGAAGCTTAAAATGAGTGAGAAAACAAGACCCAGCTTCTTCAAAGACAACTTCAAGTTTGCAAAAGGCCTTTTCATAAAGGACAAAAGTGGCAGTCTCATAATATTAAAGAAAGATCTCGAAGCTTACGTCAAGCAGAACCACGACAACTCTTTCACCTGATATGCCACGATATAGCCCCCGGAACATCAGCTGGACACCAGCCCCCCCCCAAGTGGAGCGAAGTGGAAAGGAATGTATGAAGGACCAGAGTTGAATCCCCCCCTGAGCCCAATGGAGTCCCATACTGACTGTACAAGAACACACCAGAGGTATTACGGTTTGGAGGCTGAGGTAGGTGGTTTGACAGAAGCAAGCAGTTCCAACTGCATGGCGGAGGGCAGGAGGCATCCTAATCCCCAAGGAAAAGGACTGTTGGGACATCAGCCAGTTTCGCCAAAGCAGCCTCTTGAACGTAGAAGGTACAATCTTTTTCAGTGTAGTGGCTCATAGCCTTGCGGTCTACCTGGAAAAGAACATCGACATAGATATGTCGGTGCAGAAAGCAAGGATTCCAGACTTCTCTGGGTGTTTGGAACACACCAGCATGATTTGGAATCAAATCCAAGCCGCCAAAAAGAATGGAAGAGATCTCCATGTAGTGTAATCTTTTCTGGATGGCACTTGACTATTTCAGCGTCCCAGAACCGGGCTTCCAGATGGGGTATTGGGGGGACAGAGGCTTAAATCTGGTCTTCGTCTACCTCCCATCAGGGCCTTCTTCAGGATGACATGACCATCCTCACCACAACCAAGGCGTGTGCTGAGCGGCTGCCAAACAAGCTGCAAGAAAACATCTAGTGGGCCCGGATGGAAATAAAGCAGAGCATTTCAGGCATCAAAGGGAAGCTGACAGAGCATCGATTCTATGTGGGTGGGGAATCTATACCCACAGTGTCAGAGAAGCCAGTCAAGAGTCTTGGATGTTGGTAACATGCTATTCTCAAGGACACAGAGCAAGCGGACCAGCTCAGGCAGGACACCATAAGTGGCATTGAGACTATCCATAAGACCATGCTCCCTGGCAGGCTGAAGTTGTGTTGCCTTTAATTTGGGCTAATACCCAGGCTGATGTAGCCTCTTACCATCTATGATGTCCCAATCTCAAAGGTAGAGAAATTGGAGAGGTTGGTCAGCTCATTTGCCATGAAGTGGCTGGGACTCCCCAAACGTTTTAGCAACATTGGACTGTACGGAACAGGCATTTTGGAGCTTCCTGTTTCATACCTTACATATTTCAAGTGCTCTAAAGTTAGTCTGGAAATGACACTAACAGAGTCCCGTGACCCATGCGTTGCCAAAGCAGCTCCAACCTTGGAGACTGGAAGGAAATGGACCCCAGCTCAAGCTACGCAGCAGGCAAAGGTCAGACCTCAGACAGAGACATTGTCAGCTTTGTGCAGCAGAGGAGAGGAGGTCTCAGCCTTGGAGAGAGCAGACCATCATGGCATGGGGCAGCTCCAGCTCAGCACCGACAGCTGGTCGTCGCGGAGGTGCATCAGCACGAGAAGGCAATGAGGTACGCAAAGGCTGTTTCACAAGCCAAGCAAGGACAGTGGGTGAGAGTGGAGGAAGTTGAGAGGAGAAAGTGCTCTTGGAGGGAGCTGATGGGCATGGAAGCAGTTCACATCAGCTTCATCTTATAGGCCACATACAACATCCGACCTCCCGCTCTAAACTTAACCAATGGTACGGAGAAGACCCCACGTGCCCCCATATACATATTCTGGTTGGCTGCAAGACAAGCCTGTTACAAGGCCGTACACCTGGCAGCACAACCACGTCCCGAAGTGCCTAGCAGCTGCTTTGGATGTCAGGCGAGTAAAGATCAATGCCCTGCTTTTTTCATTATTCCGTCATACTTCTGTAAGGAAGTTCGTTCGATAACGTGCAAAGCCAATCAAAGTTTACACAACATCGGACACTGGCCAGCTCAGTGGGCCTCGCGAATGGAAGTTGGCTGTAGATCTGAACCAAAGGCTCTGCTTTCCTTCTGAGATAGCTACAAAAAAATCTCAGACCAGACCTTGTGCTCTGGTCCTCCTAACTCCACACTGTGCACATCATAAAGCTTACTTTTCCCTGGGAGGCTTCTGTGGTGGAGGCATTTGAACACAAGACCCTTAAGTAGTGAACCTGTACCTTAGTGCTGAACAACGGGGATGGAAAGCCAAGGTTTGTCCAGTGGAAGGTGGCTGCAGAGGCTTCATTGGCAAATCAGCCATCAGGATTTGGGAATCCAATGCCAAACCCTACGCCAAAACCACTAAAGCCCTCTCAGGTGCAGCAGAAGAAGCAAGTCGATGGCTGTGGATGAAGAGGCAAGACACTACCTGGAATGCCACACCAGTAACACATAACGGTTGAAAGCAGAGGGGGGCGCACCTGGGATGGTAGGTGTTGCCGATAAGCCCTCTGGAGGTGATATTGAAACACCAGTGAAAGAGGTTGCCCACCTGATGACCTCAATGATGCTGACTACAACCCCCCCCCCCCCTTACACTCAATTAGACCTGCCAGTGTCAAAAACATTCCAATATATTGTAACCACTGATATCTCAGGACTGTTGTTTTAACAGGATTGTTTCACCTAGTTCTAAAAACAGAACCTCTAAATAAAGTTCTGTCTTTACTTATGCTTTGCATTGTGAATTGGTTATTTGAACAAAAACCAAAAGTATGAATTAGCCTTAAACTAATCAGACTAAGTTTAAACTAACTTAGCTCAACTCCCAAAAACTCTTTAAAGCAAGTCTTGTTTTTAAGCATACATGTCAATTATTGGTTATTGTTTCTACTTCTTTGCATATTTCTGTATTTCACTGTTTTACTTTTGTTAGTGAGTTTATATTTTTTCTTCTACTTTTACTTACTAGTTTAGTTGAGGGTTACTAGCTTAGCAAGTTTCTTGAATAAAGCGTTTGACTGGAAAGTTTCATTCTTTGTTAATAACTCGTATTTTGGAAAGTTATGTTTGTTATTAAACCACATATATATGTAGTAACTTTCTGTCCAAAGAATGTCAATAAATTATTCCTTCATGTATTGTTTATGAGGCAGGTTATCATAAACATTAACTAAGGCTGAACTATTAGGCTATTATTATTTATTCTGGATTTGAGGATGATGCCCTAAACATGGTAATTTTGACATAAAATTATTAGTCTTATTAATAATTGCCCTAAGCAATGAAACCATTCATAAATTATTCCTAGCTTAAACATATGTATTGTGTCACAACAATGGTGAGGAACATTATTCATTAATAAACATTGGAAGTCTTCGTAGGAGTGAACAGCAAAGAAAATGCATTACTTAAGGCTCAGGCAAAGTATGGCTTATTTAAAATGAGATGAAAGCCTGCTCTCTATAAAAGATAGTTCAACAGATCTTAAGTGTGCAAAGAAATATTTTTGCTTTAATGCAATGCACCATGGTTTTTATCAGTAAACTATATTTTCAGTAAAAAAAACAACAGTCAAACATCGTGTTGGAGGGAAGATCACTTGTAAGGAAGCCACAAGACCTGGGCTCCTTCTGTAAGTCATGCACTATTCTATTACTCAAACTGGATCATTATCATCATCATCATCATCATCATCATCATCATCATCATCATCATCATCATCATCATCATCAGGAACATAATTCCCAACACAGAAGCAATTCTACAGTTCCAATAGCCTGGTCCAAAGCCAGATGTCAACCTGATAAACCTTGAAAAGCAAATTAAAAGAACTTTGCAGAAGAATCGTCTATAACACTCAGAGAACTGAAGCAATGCTCTAAAATACTCTCAAAATTCTTTCATATTAATGAAAGAGCCACATAAAACCAGACAGAAAATGAATGCACTAATCTATTGCTGCTTATGGCGGTTCTACAAGTTATTTTTTCACATATAGCATACCACTTTTATTTCTTTAATATTGAGTGGTTACTTGAAAGTTACATCTAAACAAATTTGAAACCCTTTAAAGACCAGAAATTATACCACTGACACTGAGTGTACTTTGTTTTCACAGATATTTAGAACTCCAAAAATGTGGCTTGAATTTGCAAAAGAGGGTGTAATAAAGCTTCTTTACGTGCAATTAAGCACATCTATTTAACGGACAGAACAAGTAAAAAAGTCTGTGTAAGACAGAAGTGTTAGTGTGTTAAAGGTGCAAGCAAGAGAGGTGTTTTTCTTAAAGGATCAGTGTGCAAATGATCTTTGAAGGTAAAGAGAGA
Organism: Apricaphanius iberus; assembly: GCA_028564705.1. NCBI lineage: Eukaryota > Metazoa > Chordata > Actinopteri > Cyprinodontiformes > Aphaniidae > Apricaphanius > Apricaphanius iberus. The sequence continues at coordinate 1,825,266 of JAPXFQ010002640.1, forward strand.
GAGACAACTCTTTGCTCTGATAGAATTTGGCAGTTCCTTCCACCATCAGGGAACCACAAATGAGAACAGTCTGTACTCAGACTGCCTGGTGCTCAGAGATGGCATTACCTGAAAGGAGCACACTGTCATCTCTTCAAACATTTTAATAATTTCCCTATTCAATCAGAACTCATCTTACAGTTTCTTTTAAGCATTTTGTAAAGATAAATGTTGCAACAATTGTTCAACATGGAAGATCACCGAGTGGGAACACAAAGTATGACAATGAATATTGTTGTACTTCTCGTCTAAACTAATCATTAAAATGAATCCAGGTAATTTCTGATTTTTGTTGATTATGCATAAACAAATAAAGCCTGTTTTCCAAAGAAAACTGAAATATTCTTTAGATTGCTACTTCACAGCCGCTCAGATTACATTTCCTACTCATACAGCAGTAGGTGACCATGACAGTATGGGCAGAAAAAGTTCAGTTTTCTAACCTTTTGCCTTAAGTTCAGGCAGCGGGTCAAGAAGTGAGTGCTCGGCCATTAACTCCTTGTCAATAGAGTCCTGGAAACATATTGGGCTGGTATATGTTCGGGACACTGTGAGATCTGGCTGCATGGATGAATTCATAAGCAGGGGGTTTGCTGAAAAACACAGAGTAAAAAGAGTGAATTATTGACAGCAGCTAGATCTCTTTAAAGACATTTCTGCACACTGACACTTTAGACAAGAGGGTTGCTACTATCTGAATTTTATATCAATAAAATAATTTTTTCCATTATGCGGATATAACTCTTATTTCCTCACCATGGAAACAAGAATGTCAGAATTTACAGAAACAAATGTCTTGCTTAGCAATGAGAAGCAGGAGCAGCAGGGGATGTTAACTGATAATCAACTTTCAAAATAGGTACTGGTATATAGACTTACACATTCACATTTAAATCATGCTCATATCTGGGATAAAAAGGAAAGGACACCTCTACTGAAAGATGGATTGATATCCTCCAGTCATTTCAGTGGCATGCAAAGATATACTTAGCCATGTTAAATTTTTACATAGTTTTAGGAGATTTATTTGTGTGATAGAACAATAATGCAGCACACAATTGTGAAATTAAAGGAAAATATATGTTTTCTTTATATTCCCTTCAAATAAAATATAAAGAGTGCATTTACGTTTAAAATGTCTGTTGTTCAGGGGGATTCATAATTTCCGAACAAAGCAACTCTCATACAGTGGCAGCACCTTTTTGACTGAGCTGTCCATAACAGGGAGCACCCTGAGATAGATCAGGAACAGAGTTAAAGCTGTATTTGTAAAAATATAAATAAAAAAATAATGATAATAAATCAATGATAACAAAACCAAAACTAATACACATATAATCCATGAGTGGTGCAGTATTCATGGATTTACTTAATTGCAGGTTTTTTGTTTGGAGTATAAAATAAATAATTCTCAGAAAATATCTAGTCAGATTTTTTTCATAGAGCATGTCAAATTAAATCGAATCAAACGTTATTTTATAAAGCGCTTTGCATACAAAAAAAAAAACAGCTCAAATGGCTTTACAGATTAAATTGACCGCACATAACCTACATTCCCATCCCTTCCCCACAACTGTAAAAACAAAATGACAATTATTCCGCATTTCAAACCCCATTTTCAAAACACACACAGATACACACTGGCACACATCCACAAACAAACAAACAAACGTACACACATATACCTTCCCAAAACACTTAAGAGCATTGGTAGAGCTCAGATGGGAACGCCATGCCATCAGGGGAGCCATCTGCCTCGACTGAAGCAGATCCATGGCAGCAGCCGAGGCACCGACTAGGGCGCCCAGGGAGGGAGTGCGGAAACCCCCACCATCCCCAAGCACTACCGAAGGAGCGCCCAGGCCGCCGCTGCCCAACCGAGGCAGAGGGCTCCACAGAGGAAACACCGGAAGGATTAAAATACGTAAAAAATGAAAAATGACAAACGCTAATATGGATAATAAAATAACAAATAAAATGTGATAATGGATAAAGTAAAACTGTAAAACATAAATTGTGTATTAAAACTGAACTATAATTAAAAAATAAATAAATAAATAAAGCAAGTAATGCAGCTAAACAGACTGAATAAATAGTAGCCATTTAAAAGCTAGGCTAAAAAGGTGAGTCTTGAGCCTGTTCTTAAGCCTATGTCTAAAATATTTTTTTGCTTTGACTGTGACTCTCATTATGGCCACTCCTCATATCAGCAATAGTAGCTGAGGAGGAAAACCTGTTCCTTTTATATAAATAGTAAGAATGCATCTAAAATCTGTATTACATGTACAGTCTCTACATAACTCTACACTTAACAAAATAAAAGTGATGTTTGCATGTGCGGACAGTTTAAAACAATGTTTATAAGGTACTACTACCAACAATGACTACCTGGGCATTACCATATTGGAATCCCGACTTTTCCGACTACGTTAACTGGAACATTGTTTACTCAGGCGTTACATCAAACACAGCTCCAAGTTCCGACTTCCGAGGTATATGGAATGCACCATTAGCTTCTGTGGTACTGCTAATATGGTTTCCACTGTGAATATTAGCATACAAAAGAGGCAGTTCTAAGCATTTTTAGAGAGGGGGTCTTAAGTATTAGTGGATTATAGTTATTCACAGACAGGCGGCTGTGGTCCCTGACCCCTGCGAATACCAGGGGTCCAGTGTATATCATTAACACCAATAAGACGATGGCTCTAAAGGTAAAGATGAGTGTTGGAACATCTAAACCGGGTTCTTCGAGACACTACTGGTTTTCCTCTACACATAGCAGGAAACCCAACATTTCTAAATCTGGTCTCACCTGCGCAAAAGTCATTCTTTTAATTTGAAAACAATATATAATTTCCTCTGCACCTCACAATTATGCACTGAGATGTGTCAGTCTATCCAATAAAATTCATATGAACTGAAACATTTATAGCTTCAGTGGATATGAAGACCCTCCCAAACAATGTTTTATATGTTCACTTTGTTTTACAACTAAGGGTGGTTCAAATTGCAAAAAAAAAAAATCTTATACAGAAGATGATTGTTGGTTGATCTCTCTTCTATGAGGTAATACATATTTTTTCCTCTTCTTATTTGATGTATGTTTCATATTTTAATATTCTTAGTATACACAACACCACATCAGAAGAAATAGGCTCCTGTAAGACATAAAAATTTTCGACATGAACTGAGCATAAAGTTCATTTTAGTCTGAGTTGTCAGACCAGCACTGAAAAAACTGCAGCTGATTACTGTGGTAGCAAATAGTTGAGCGACATATGAGGAGGGCAGCACATGCAGGATATTATAGAGGTTCTAACACAGGGAGCGCAGACCAAGATTAAAGCCTTCCCTACCACCTGCGGTGTTATCAAAATGAACTTTATTATGCCTAGCCGAGGGCTCCTGCTGTGGCCAACCATAATACCTGCCTGGGAAAAAAAAAAGTGTCTATCTGTAGGTTGAAACACACTAAGCTAGAACAGTCTGATATTTCTGCGTTTGGCACAGAATACAATTAATGTTTCATCTATATTCACCAAAAAGAAAGCGAAATATTGAAGTTTTTATTACAATAAATTAAATAAATAATTCACAGCGGTATTGTTCAACATATGATAATGAATTTTTAAAAAGCACTGTACATTAAAGTTAAGCATTTTATTTATGTTGATAAATACACTGTGGTAGGAGAATAAATATCTAAGTAATAATACATAAGAGTGAAATTACACAGATACTTCATGGGTTTTACCGTTTGTTTTCAACAAAGTTTTATTATTCAGGCTGTGGTGGTGTTTCCTATAAGATTCAAATGCCCAGCATGTTTTATAGATTAAGCTATAATATGTTGGTCATTTTAACTCCAGCTCACACATTAAGAACCTCCAAAAGCCTGCAGTAAACAAACTAAAAAATTTAAAACTGTCATTCTTATCCTGGCTCCTAAAACATGTTAATAATTGATGCATATTAGTCATGTCATAACACAAAGAAATTAATGCATAATGCATAACATTACATGAATGCATACACTGTATAGATTGCCTGGATGGTGCTTTGATTCAGATACATTTGCATCAATATTTCAGCACTTTTATGGTTTTTGAATTAAAATAAATACCAACATGAAAAGGACAACATTTGTTATCTTTTGCAGATGTAGTCTCTGCTCCACTGTTAGTGATTGTGTGTTTTGTTTGGGTTTTGTGTTTGTTTCTTGCAAAGCCAATCTGACAGAGTGACATTTTCTGGCTTTTCTCTCTTAACATTTGTGCTCTTCTGCTATTTGAAAGAAAATGGCTTTTTTTATAATGTATATGCAGCCAAACAGAGAATGACATTCAGAATGCAATATTCTCTCACTATTACAAGGGGCGAAATGGATTTGATTGGAAGTTTTTTTTATTTATAGTTTCCTCAAAACATAAAACCAGCTAACATTCTAGATGACTGGATGGATTTTATTTTTTAGGTCATCACATGTTGAAGTTTTTTCAAAGCCTGTGTGTGACTGAGATAATTCATAAAACATGTATTTCTCTGTCAATACCAACAATTCTCAGCATGTTTGTTGTTATTCCCTTTACTATCCTGATTTCTGTCCAGTTAGATTTTACAGTAAAAGCCCTACATGCTTAAACACAGAGGTGTGAAAACGTATTTGCTACCTTCAAGATGAAATGTGTTCCCAAGGGTTCTGTCATGCACACATAAATTTCTCAGGTTGTCAAAGTTTAACAACAGAAATGATCTGACTACAAAAAGTATGTTTCAAATGATGATGTCTTTTATCAAGGAGAAGAAGCTGTACAAACCAACCTAACCCTACATAAAATGTATTTGCCCTTAAATATAACAACTTGGGTCTCCCCTTGGTAGCAAAAACATATGTCAATCATTTGGTATTAGCTTCTGGGTTTTTTACAGGCTTTTAATGCAACTTCCACTAACCTGGGATTTCAATGAAGTCACAGCTGCTCACCATTACAGCTTTAGTCTGCGTAGGTTGATGGAAAGGGAGCCTGTAGAAGCTGAACTTAGTCCAATTGGTAATACGGTTAGTGAAATTTGGAAACAGGCAAACATGAACCATAATGATGTCTGCAGTAGCGAGTCAAAGCCCTGCTCAGACTACAACTGGGATGGAGCACGGCAGTGACCTCATTGGAATTGCGTGATAGTGTAGTTGTATTGTAGACTCTAAATAACCCAGGAACCGAACAAATAAGCACTGCCAAGAAATTCTGAACTCTCAGGTGAGTCGAGCTAACAATTGATAACAAAACATAGGTAAGTGAAGGAGTTGTGGGGGAGACAATGGCTCATCAAGGGCGGCAAATCTCCTGCCCTGATTGAGTCCCATCATATGGATATAGGCTAATCTCGACTTGATATAAACTTCTTGTGAAGTGCTCCGAGTGGCTGCAAACTTGTCTGGATGAGTAGATAAACGTAATATTTCCTAAAATTAGGTCCAGGTTGAAAAAACCCCCAAACTTCTACTTTAAGTTTGGATATAGACTAGGCCAAATGCTCTGTTATGGGGGATATTTGTTACTTTTTGTGTAGCCATTCAGAGCTGGACTTGCTAGTATGCTTCAGATCAATATCCAGCTGCATAACCCAAGCGAATTGGAACTATCAGGTGAGATCTAAAACAAAGCTAGAAAACTGAATCCAAACAGTGGAAGTCTGGTAGGCGTATGTTTAATTTTGACTTAGACTGAGAAACTTTGGCTTACCTTGACGTGAGGTCTTGAAGCTGAAAGACTGGAAGCCCCCGGTGAGGGCAGAGGAGTCGATGACATCAACCCCGTACTCACTCTGGCTCCGCCGATACAGAGTGACGGCGATGATCAGCAGCACCACGGTCACCACTCCTGCAGCCAAGCCTGAGTACAGGGCCACATCACTGGCTCTATCCACTCCTTAGAAAGTTAGAAGAGAAAATGTCACAGTCTGTGAAAGATTGTTGAGTTTAATTAGGATACCAAGAGCAGCTTCTTTCCCCTAGAAACCAGGAATCTTTGTTTGTAAAGAATAATAAACTTGTGGAAGTTGGAGGAGGCAAATCTACCTTGGTTTTTAAACTACATGAGAGCCTTTTTGTTTTCTATCTATTGTCTGCCTCCTGATACACAATTTCGTTGTTCCTTTCTGCAGAGTTAAGACTACTAATGAGGAACCTCGGAAGGAAGGCGATTATAATCAACCCAACACCTGACTGTCATTTCAAACACGGCTTGGCTCTAGTGGTTGGAGGCTCTCTGCTTTCCACTGGGATAATGTGACAAAACCAATTCATTAAATTAGCTCATCGGCGACGATTACGCTCTATCTGCTCCCACCAGTGTTGCGGCGTCCAACTCCACAAAGAAAAAGAATGAGAAGAAAACAGAAGCAGCTAGCTTGTTCTTAAAAGATAATGAGATCTGTGCTAAAAAACAGGACATGCTGAGAAATCCTCTAAGTACCCTGAAGCTCAAAGGGAGGAAAATTGACAAAATATGCAAAGCGGTATTAGCAGCTATAGTGGCAGGTTAATTGAGGGCTCGGGAAAGTTACGGAAGCCGAATGCATTTTTCTTACCAATGGTGACAAATGGAAACACTGATTGTTGTTAAAGGACAAGTAAGGAGAACATGAGCTTCTGGCTCCGTATGGATCAAAATGACACTGCAGCAAATTCCTCATTTCCCTAAACAGCAATTAAAGCATAAAGCAGTGACTTTGCAGTGGATATCCACAGACAGGTGTGACCTGACATACCAAACCGGATGGAGTCACAATAAAGAGTTTTATTAGAGGGGAACTGCATTTTGATGTGACATGCTTTTAACACCAGCCTGCTTAATTCTACAAGATCATGTTTCTCAGTTTACAATGTGGGAGTTACATAGGGAATAATCTTTCAGATTCATATCTATTAAATAAATGTATTTCTTAAACTTCAGACTAATGTAGGGGTTTATTTTTCGCCTATATTTTTTGGCTGTTGTAACAATTAGGCTAAGGCACTGCTATTAATAGGAAGCACCTAAAAACTTAAAAAAACATCCTAATGTTTTTTGTTTTGTAAAAAATGATGGTTGAAAGATCTTTATACATTTCCTTTGCATTTGTATATTACTGGATGTGGCTTCACTAAGGTGGTACAATAACTAAATATAATCTATTTTAAATTCCTAATCAGTGTATCAAAATTTGCACTCATTGTGAGTTACTGTTGATTTAATAACAAAATAATTTTTTTTCACCTTATAAACAATTACGGTGAGTATATGGCATTGGTTGTGTATGTTGGTATGTTTTTCCTTCTTTATATCAGCACTATCTATGCGACGTTAGTTTCACAATGTTCACTGAATCATCAAATGGCACAAACAGAAAAATAAACCACTTGAAATGTGAAATTTATTTGAAGGATAATAACCCATTGAGATGCACCATCTTGTTTTCGAGGTGGTCCTTAGAAAATTAAGAGCAAACTTGGTTTTGATTTTCAGATTCTCTCTTTTAATAAAACTTGTCACATATTATAAACCATTCTCTTCTCCTATCTTTTTATATTCGAGCATAGGCAGTGTCATACTTTTTCAATGATTTAGATGGACTTTTTATGGGATTGTGGAATTAAATCTGAGGCCTAATACCATTTCCTAATGTTATCCATATTCATACTCCTAGCTGCATGGCTGCTGAATTCAGGTAGTTTTCAAAAGATAGCAATATGAAATAGGATCCTCCTCAGCTAGTATCAAGATGCAATCTTAATCAGTTGTTATTGATGTCTTATAAAAAAGATATATGACTTAATATGGCTGCCAGTATTGTATAAATCAATCTTGTAGCAAATGGCAGGGTGCATTATTTCTTGTTAACATTTGAGAGCAGAGAATTATGAAAATGATGTAAAAATATACAAAAAATATAGAGCTAAATACATAGGTGTTTCTTGGGAACATACGTCATACAGCAAGATACTGCCCTTATCAGAAATATTTTTGTTTTTTTACACCTAAGAGAAAAAAGATATTTAACAAAATATATCAATATGTATTATACTGCACATGATAATAGTTGTGAGGAGTTAAATTTGCTTTGTTCAGCTCACTAATATAATCAACAGTGATGTGAGACAAGATATTGAAAAGCTTGAGAAAACAGATTACAGGGGGGTTATTGTTTCAATAAAATATGTTATATAAGAAAATAAGAAAACACAAAATTAGTGACACATAAAACTTCCTTGATTAATTAATTTACAAGCTCAGCTTCCACCTCTTCAATTTCAAGAGTCGCAGAAAAAAATGTAAGTAATTTATATCCCCTTATCCTCTCTCTACTACTCAAACAACTGAGACATTGTGCCCCTTAAAAAATTAGGATTAAGAGCAAACAAAGATGGCAACGGGTGAAATTGGATTAAGTCTTATTAATGAATAAATATTGCCCAAAAAAATCCTGTTGACTGTAATTTCCAAGCCAACTAAAAGTGCTGCTCACATAATCTTAGAAGGATCAAGAAGCAGTATGGCAGAGACCCAAGGCGCAGTCGGCTGGATACTTTTACAGCTGATTATGGCATAATAAAATTGTAAATCTGGAGCATCTGGAGCAAGAGTACACTTAAAAAAGAATATCTCAGTATTTTGTGTTGCAGGAATATTTATTATCTGTCTCACAGTGTTGTAAAGCACACACTGAAAGACCTTAAGACATTATCTGTGGCTGTTTATATAGGTCACTGCTTTGTTGAGAATATATGGATTAAAATGAAATATGCTAAGGAAAACTGCCACACATGACTACTAAAATGCAATTCTAAGAACTGGGGATATCAACCTGAAAAATATATTTAAGATATGGTTTTTAAAGTTTAAATAATAAGCACCTCAGTAAACAATCCATGTTGAGAAATGATCAAACAATAAGAAGTTAAACTCTTCCTTTGGTTTGGTATTTTTGTTGTATTTAAAGACACATTTTTTAAATAATCAGAAAACACTATTACTTTCTAAAATAATTAATAGTTTTCTTATTACCTGCCATGATTACCAAACTAAAGAGGATTCCCCTCTATACGGTCCCACAGTTGAAACATTACCAGGTAAAAGGAAGATCGCCAACCCTCTAGTGTTACTTCCCAGAGGATTCAAGTCAATGGAGGTCCGAGTCTCTGAAGAGGATCACCTTGGAAACCCTCTCTACTAGGTATTCAACTGTTTCCTGATTGTGCAATATTGCCTGTTCACACGGTCAGTCACTCATCAATTGAGCTGATGTGACTATGCCAACCGTCTCACATTTTGACTATTGTCAATAAAATCCATTTATCCCCTTTTCTGTGGTGTGAAATTAGCGTTCGTCTGATTCGTACTAGGCAATATATATATATATATATATATAAATAGATAAATATTTGTGAACAACTCTAATCTCAACATTCAATATGGTTACCCTGAGTTCAAAATAAACTGATAGTAGCAGTAATGAGAACTGTATTTACACTTCTGGAAGTCTGTATCCTAACAAACTTTCACATGGGAAAAGGGTCCCTTTATGCTTCATTTGCATGTGTATGCAGAGAAACATATCACCGTTAGCTTGTTTTGCTAGTAGTACTTGGCTTGTTCATGCTTTAAACAAATGTAACAGGTATTTTTTTTATTCTCACCAGGAAAATGGTCAAGCTATTCATTCATCCAGGTTCTGACACTATAGAATACAGCATAAGTAGAAATCAGCTCCTATTTTAATTTACTCCTATATTTGATTTAGTTTCTACATTTACTTGATACTTCTTTAATTATTCTCCACTTTACTTCCTTCTTTATACATTTCATTGATAAATCTTTTTGAACTAATCTTTCTGTCTTGATTTGCTGTATTAGCTCTACATTCTAACTGATTCAAGAGTTTCCTCTGTGGAAAGCAGTCCAAGTACAACCAGTGGTCTTTATAATTTTATAATCCAATACTATGTCAACTGCTTGAATTCTCTAAATGAATCAGTTAAAAAAGATGCACTTATTATATTTATGTGTGGATGTGCTGACGATTTAGCTATACTTCGATATATTTACCATAAATATTCTATTTGAAAAAAAAAAAAAAAACAGAAATAAAAGGTTTCTAGAATTTTAAGTAAATCCAGACAGTAACAAATTAATATAAATCATATCAAAAACACCCTAATCTTTCACAGACATTCATTGTCGGTGAGTGGAGTTGAAGGTAGAAGTTTACAATTTCTCTGGAACTTCGGATGACATCAGGAAAAACTTACCCTGAGGCTTTGGGTCATGGAGCAACTTCCGATCTGCAGGCAGACAAACAAATAAATTTTAGAGTTGGCAATATTTTTAAAGACTTGGTTCATTCAGTCATTACTTGTGTATGCGATCCCTGCCTGAACGCACTATGCTTAATGTATGTGGAGTCAAGTGGATGAATAATGAAGATGGATGAGGGTGGTGGTAATGAGCATGATTATAATGATGATCATGATCTAGCCTGCTCCGCCAAAAATGATAAACATTAAATGTGTAATGACACAGTCTTTAAGCATCATGCTGCAGACAGTAATGATCCTCAACTGTTTTTTCTACTTTTTAAACAGATGACGATACCCACTCTGCGTGCAGAAGCCGCCCGTGCAGTTTGCCGCTGCCAAGGCCACCCCGTCACAGAGTCGTCCTCCATGCTTGGGCTCAGGAGCCGTGCATTCTCTGCTGCGCTGCCTATCGCAGTCTGAACTACACACAGACCACTCGCTCCACTCCCCCCAGCCTCCATCGACTGAGTGATAAAAAGCAAGCAGGAAAAAATATATATCATTAGCATAAGGAATTAACAGAGCACAGACAAGCGAACACGCAAGAAACTCAGAAAAGTGATGTACATAAGAGTAAAGCAGTGTTTTTCTTTCACGAGTACAACTTCTAGTCCAAGTTGACTCACTTAAAAGTTGTTTGTATCTTTAAAGGAAACACTTTTAAAGTAACCATTGCACTACTTACAACAGCTTCTTCCACAGTCTGTCAGAATACTTTTGCAGGCCTTTTGACTCGGAGCACAGAGACTCTGTTTGTGCCATATCCAATCAAGTTTCCTTCGCGCCTTCAAATGTTCTTTAAGCTCCCTTCCTCCTGCTGATCTCATGAACCCTTTTATGTCTCAAGACATAAGAAAGAATCCTTCCCAAGAGTGGTATTGCTGGTTAGTTTTATTGAATGTGGCACATGTTTTCTTCAAACTGTATAGTGGTTGAAGTTTTACATTTTGGGCTTTATTAAAAACACTTCAGATGAGCAGATTAAACATTAGTTGTGGAAATTAGATGATGCCTCACAAGTTTTCACAAATTAGACTGTGAAATGTCGTTTCCCTGTTCCTCTGGTCAGTGTATATATTTTGCAGATTTGTTGACTTTACTGTCCTCACAAGCCTCTTTCAATAATACATTTAGACAGCAGTCCAGTCCTTTTTCTTCTTAGCCGGGACTAATATTGCTCTGGCTGAGGAGTGTCTTAACACAAGGAGTAGCTTAGGTCTTGGACGAGAGCTGAACATCTTTGCCCAAGCCCAGGTTCGGGCTTAATTTCTGTCACTGTCTACGGGCTTGGGTCGGGCTCGGGCTTTAGCGGTCAGCTGATCATCTCATTAGCACGATAATTTATAATAAAGCGCTGCAGTCGGCCACTAACATTATACCGAATCAACCTGTCAAGATGTTGCCGGCACACCGCATGCGTCATGAGGGGAATGATCCACTCCTCTCAGATCAAAACAGAAAACATGCTCCCGACTGCTGCGCTGCGCTCTCACAGAAAATGCTTAAGTGTAAATGCACTATTATCCCGAGTCTCAAGTTGCAGAAGTCTCCTGCGTTTATATAGCAGCTCCCTGATGCCCACAAGTCAGATAAAATCTGAAATCTAGAGTAAGGGGTCAAGAGCGCACACAGAAACGCAGGTAGGCGAGACAGACTTTTATGCAACAGAAGCAAGCAGTTAAAGCTTCATATAGCTGCAGGCTAAAAAAAAAAAAGATTATAAATCAAAATGCCTTGAACTTATTCTTATTCATTTATAGTTTTAAGCTTCAGATAACAGGCCTACTTGACCAAAATTTAAAACATTTGTCCAGTAAATTGAAAAACTGCAGGTCATGTTGTCCGGTGCCAGCTTTGTCTAGTGGAAAAATTTTGAGATTAATCAAGTTCAGGTTTTAATAGGCTGTCAATCAAAATATACTCTTCAGGCTGGGGCTGAACTCTATCAGGCTCGGGTCAGGCCCAACTTTTAAGACCCGGTTACAGCTCTATCCTGGACGGATCTGTGTGTGATAACTTGAGGCTCTGACCCCGGCTAAAGTCTCCAAAAGTTTTGAATGGCCTTCTCTTCAAAATCCACTCACAGCTGTTTCTTGTTTCTAATCTACCCATTTTCCATCTAATATTATCCTTCCACTACACTTTCTGTTAACATGCTTTGATCGAGCACTCTGCATAGTCAGCTAGATTAGATTGTTAGATTGTGTAGGCCATAATATCACCACAACATCATTTTTTTTGTATTAAAAGTCCTTGTTTTGACATACATAACATAATTTTCTAATAAACTATACTTTAAGATTTCATTAAAACAGTAAACATAAAATATAAAGGCAATAAATAAACATATGAACTACTATATATCCCCTGTATAACAGAAGAGTTGAGCTTACTTCAGTTTGTTTGGGTGATAAATAACTCCAGGCAAATGTTAAAGGTGAAAATTTCAAAAAACGACTGAAACTGGAGTTCTAAAAGTTATTTCTCCTGATCAAAGCCTTCTGTGTTTGTGAGAAGCTGTAAGCCTAGTTTTGACACTGGTACCAGTGAACATTTGATGTTTTGGATTCACCGTGGACTGCAGGGCGTGGCTTCTATGGATTACACTTGTTCCAGTGAATCACACAGATGCCTGATCGCGTGGGGATCTAGAGAGTTTTGAGATTTAGAGCCGTTGGATTTTTTTGCTGTGTTGCCTGAGCCACTTGTGAGGTTGCTCAGCAACAAAGTCGAGGTGTGTACTTTTTGTAGAGGTAGCAGCCACATAAATGCAAGAATCCAAAGGATTCCCAGCAGAATACCCAGCTGCAGTAAGTCAGTCTACTTCACCTTCCCTGCCAAAGATTTTGATATTCTGTCTGATCTATGATTTAATACTTGCAAGTGCAGCTTTTTCCATGCAAATTCAGTATATGTAAATTATAAGAATTATAAAAGATAACGTGTTGCTATTACCTGGACACACTGTGTTGCATGTGCTCTTCTGCACTGACATGCCCTCGCAGAAGGCGCCGCCGTTGAGAGGAGCCGGATTTGTGCAAGTTCGCGTTCGTTTCTGCACACCCCGCCCACAGCGGACGTTACAGCCTGACCAGTCGGTCCAAGATGACCAGCCTCCATTCACTAAGGATTAAAACATGAAAGCAGTTAACATGATTTTTTTGCTTTCGTGCAAAAACATCAAAGCGTACAGCACAAGACCGAGTCATAGGTTTTCTAACACAATGCAGGCTGTTTGACTAATTTGCTTATTTGCTGTCACAAGAAAAGGAAGCAATACTATTGTTCCATTATTATACATTTGTCAGAGGCTATTGGCAATAGTAGGCCTGTCAGAGCCCTTCATTAGCATTATGGGACTTAATAATTGATGGTCTTCAGAAACCCATAGTGAGACAGAATCAGATATATTCCTGCTGCAGCTTAATGCCCTCTGAATAAATACAAATACAAGACGGGAGGTCAGTGAAATGGGCATGGAAACACTAATCAATGCTTTGCTTTAGTCAAAGAAGTGTAATGCAGGCATGACATTATAATTTTAGTCTGTATAGGCCCATTAAAAGCTGGAAAACATTGTGTGCTTGCCTGCAGCTCCACAAAGTGCTTTGAACAAGGTGTTTAATGCAGGCACAAATAAGCTGTGGAGTGTCACTGACCTCCTGTAGCGGCTTTTCAATCATTAATAATAGGACACTTGTAAATACTGACTATGTCTGCTTGTTTAACACAACTGATCAGTGGCTATAACCTGCTCAAAAGACTCGAAGGTGGAAAAACAGACAGCTTTCTAGTGGTTTCTAGTCAGTCTGTTGGGCAATTTGTTTAAGGAGGCAGTTTCACACCATGTCATAGTAGATTGTTGTCTGATTATCACTGCTTTGGTTGTGTATATTGCAAATCTATTTATCATTTTAATCGATTCTTTAGCCTTTTGCTTTTATTTCTTACCGTAGACTACGACCATAGCTGTGGTACTACGCCTCTTGGCAACGATGTTGCTGGCAACACATGTGTAGTTCCCAGAGTCTGAGAGGCGAGCCTCTGAGATGATCAGATCATGGTCCCCCGTTTTACTGATCACTCCGTCACCGTCAGCCTTCAGAGGCTCCTCGTTTTTCTGCCATTCCACCTGCAAAGCATAAACAGACCCGGTTTCTCTTTTTTAGCTGACTGAAAACACTTTGATCATGAAAGGCAGCTGACTGTCTAGCGCTATGAAATTTCTAATATTAGCAACTTTTCCTTGAACCGACAAAATACCCCCATACTGGGACTTCCTAATGTGAAACTCCTCAAGAGGATTATACTGAGATAAGGTTGGCACACACATTCTGTTTTAACATAGATTATTATAGAAAACTGTTGTGTAAGTGTGTCATTTTGATTCGAATTTTTGACAACTCGGCTCTCTTTGCTGCCGTTGCATACAGCTCCAGCCCACTAACTAGCACTCCTGATAAGATGTGTAAAAATAATTGTTAAATTAGATTACATTTTTTTACAGCATCTGTAGTCTCACAGAGAAATTTTTATCCATTGAACTGTGATGAAATTTATTTTTTCTACCTACTACATCACTCAGAGTAGTTGTCAGCAATGTGCTTCCTTTCTTACAAACTACTTATTTTGCAATTACTGCCGAATAGGCCCCCTTACATTTTGTTAATGTCAAATATTTCAGTTTTTTTTTGTTTGTTTGTTTTTTGTTTTTTAAACTGAGGTTGGAATTGATGTATGCAGTGCAGTAAAAAAAGCTAAATTATTGGAATTCTATCAAATAAACAATATATTTTTATATCTCATTTTTTGTCACTTGATTATTGTTACAACCGACCGCAGTTAGAAGGAAGATAAAAAGATGGGAAATGAATTTTTTTTTATGCACTTAATGCTGGAAAATTTTAGTTTCCATATTTTTCCAGGATGCTAATATACATTAGAAAAATAAACTGATCACAAGTTTGAGTTTCAAAAGCTATCAATTTTTAACAGTTAATGTTAACTTATTCGTTAACTTTCAGCAAACGTATCAGACCCTGAACACAGTTAGTGATACAGTGAGTATACAATCAAAATGATGCAAAAAAGCACTATAGCTTGTAAAAAAACTGGCAGGTCTTTACAATTTATATTTATGTATATTATCATATGAAAGTTTAATTATGTTAACAGTAGGGATGTGATAAAATATTGATATGACAATATATTGCAATTTAGCCTTCTGTTTTTTGTACATACTGTATCGATATTCAAAGGCAAATTATCTTTTTTTTTTTTAAGAATTGAAATGGGACAATTAATGATAACAGCATTTTTTGTTTTCTTTGTTCCAGTGGATCAACTAGATCTGGTTATAAAACAAGAATGCAATGTTATATCCAAGTCTCAAAAATACTATCAAATGTGCTACTGAAGGAAGAAAAAGTGATATAGGCATGTTTACCACTGTGTTGCATCACTTTTATAAGTTTTGGAAAGTGAAGAGACCTAGTGTTAAAAGCAAAATGTTTGTCTATTGATGTATGTTTTCGAGATAAGAGCTGCTTGGCTTTTGAGGGCCCTTTGTCAAGTACTTTATTGGATGAAGCAACAAATATTTTCAGCGAATGACAAGTAAGGGCTGCAAAAAGACCAGCCGAACTAAGAGCAGAACTAAAAAAATAGTCATTTTAAGAGCAGCATATGTTGCTCTGAATACTATTCAGCATTCACTGTGCCATCAAGATAAACATCCATTTCATAATGCACCTCAGCCTCATTATCTGCGTGCTGAAGGACGATCCAGGTTTTCATGGTCAGCATAAGAAGTGTCGAAATACCAGATCCAAGATTGAACATTTGAATGTCTTTTCTTAGTGAAACTTAAAATATCAACCTTTTTTGTTATTTGTATCTTTGCGTAATACATTTTGAACTAGTATATTTTCATCTAAAGCTGAACAGTGTTTGCTAATACATTTTCCAAGATTTTCTGAGAATCACATTGATTTTTACCACAGGATGTCTACTGCCTGAATACTTGGAGATTACAGACATTTACTGCTGATTTTCTCTTTTTTTCGACAAGAAGAAAAAGTCTCAAAAGTTGATTTAGATTCTGGTTTGATAGACAATGTTCTTAAAATTTGGAGCAATTTTCACATTTGACAGCATGGTAACCTCCTCCTTATTTTTTTTTGCCTCTGAGGGACTAATTGGAATGTGCTTTCAGCTCCAAATCATCACGACTTGTTGATGATTAATGTTCCACTCAGTCTTTTACACAACTTTTCTATAATTTTGTTGTCATCATTCCAGTTCTTTTTTGGAATGTGTCATTGGCGTCAAATTTAAAAAGACCCCATATAAAATAATTAAGTTTTTCATCCATTTATCTTCTTTGAAAAAAACCTTACTAATGTGGTGCAGATAGTTCATCAGACTAGCGATATTTGCTATAAATATTTAGGAAATTAAAAAGTTGGACAATTTTATTATTGACTTTAAATTACATCTATCAAAGCATCTTACACTCTATACGGTGGAGTTGTTTTATCCAAAATATAATCAAATTAAATAAATATTGATAAATTAGGTGATATTGTTATTTGTGTTTTTTTTTAAAGTACATTCCGCTGGTTATCCTTGTCAAAAATATATGTGATGTAGTGGAAGGTTTTCGTCTTAAAAAGCAAAAAATTAAAATGTAATCTGTAAGAGGAAAATGCTTTTTTTACTGCACTGCATACATCAATTCCAACCTCAGTTTAAAAAACAAAAAACAAACAAACAAAAAAAACTTAAATATTTGACATTAACAAGATGTAAGGGGGCCTATTCGGCAGTAATTGCAAAATAAGTAGTTTGTAAGAAAGGAAGCACATTGCTGACAACTACTCTGAGTGAGTGATGTAGTAGGTAGGTCACATCCACTACCGTTACCAATTCATTGTCCGTGCACTGAGTGAAAGTAATAAGGAATTACAAAATAAAAGACGCTCTGTTGATGCTCCCTTCCTCGCCTGACTGGCTCTGTAAATTGCTATTAATGTGCCACTAGCATGAGCTGTTCATTGAGAGGGACGAGCCGGAGCATGAGGAGCGGGGTTTGATTTATGGCCGTGTGTTTGGGGATTAAAACTCCGCCCCCGCTGGGAGCTCCATGTGTTTGTGCATGGGAGGGGGTTCCATTTGCCAGGGGTATTTAACAAGAACCACTGAACTTGGAGATTGCTTTGCTTTTTCCAAAACCCTTCATAAAAAAAAGAAAGAAATAAGTCAAATATATTGATCGATAGATCAAAAGTCATGTTGTCACAAGTGGGTGTTTTTTTTCCTTTAAAGGCTGAGGAAGTCTTTCATCATGTGGCTTTAATTTAGCTTTTTTTTTTTTTTTTTTTTTTTTTTTTTTTTTTTTTTACAGCAGTTGGCTTCACAGCTTTCAGCACACTCCAAGCAACATTGCTGATTCGAACTGGTCCGTCTGACATTCTATTTCTAAGTAATGTTACCTTTAATATTATCAGTATTTAAGCCCTACCCCTATCCCAAAAACTCATATTTAAAAGGATTAAGAGTATTTACAACCCCCCCAAAACATTTATCACATTCCAACCACAAACATTTGTAATTAAAACCACATATTTAACGTGTTTTGTGGGGATTGTGTGTGTTGAAACAATTGAAAGCAATGCACAATGAAGTGGAAGGAAACAATCCGTGCTTTTCAAAATCTTTTAAATGAAGACAGCTGTTGTTCAAATAAAGTCATGGAGTCCTGTTTGCAGCTTGCTTCTAACAAAGTATTAACATAGAGGGCTTGAATACAAAGACCATTTTTTTACCTTACTTTTTTGAATCTAGCACATAAAAAAGTTACAATATAATACATGTTTTCTGCTCTGCTCTCAGCGAGGACGGTCGCTTTTTTCCCTCCCTCCTCCTCCTGTGTCTTATCCCACAGCTCTCTGTCTCCTGTGCCTCTATCTGGAGTATCTTTTGGCAATTTTTCTCCGAAACCAAACTGAATAAGCGAAGATGGAAATGGTCAGCTGGTCTCTGAATGCTATTGATAAAATCTACTCAACTCTACGAAGCACCGGTAAGGGTCAACCGGGGTGTCAACCATGGTGATCGGGTTTCTGCTGATTGGAATGGGCAGTTACTGGAACTACCGAAAAATGGAGCAACAAAGATCTGAAACACGGTCGAGATTGGTCACTGTTCTGGAAGCGATTGGACGGCTGAAGGAACAGCTGGATGCGTTGATTCGTACTGATGGGACTCAGAACCAAATGCTGGGAGAGCTGGGACGCAGTACAGACGCTGTAAGAGGCGATCTGGCCGGCGCTCTGGGACTCATCCGCAATTTGTCATCGGACTTGGAGATACTGTCGGTACGGATTGGGGCAACTGGAAATTAATTGGATTTGGAACTTGGATTTGGAACTTTAATTTGAACTACAATTTGGCTGAATTAGACTAAAAAAGAAACCACTGACAGACTGAAGGGGCAGAAAGGAATATTTGATATCTCCCTGAAATCCAAACAATTTATATTTTGGCTCCCATGAAGACCTTCAACCTGGTTCTTATCAAATGTCCCTGAGAATAATTTCAACAGAGTCTCCTCTCCCCCGTACACGTGCATCTACTGACGCACACATTGACATGGTTACACACACTCACATTCACACACACCGTCTCGCTGTATCCTCATTTTCTCTCCTGCAACATGAAGCTGGATAACAGCGCGCCTCGATGGCAGCGCGTTACCCTGTGGACTGGAGCTCATACCTGCCCATCCTTCCTGATGTGTCATTGTTAATGTCTGAATATGTGCTTAAATGTTTGTTGGTGTGGTTTTTTCTATCACCTGCGTTGTGAGTGCTGTACGGACCCACAACACAGTTGAGCGTTTTTTTTCCCACTCACCGTGGAACCCTCCCCTACCAAATGTTTACTTCTCTATGTTTCATAAACGGGAGCGCCGCTTGGTGGCTGCATGCCCAACAGTGACCTGGATCTGTTTGTTGTTGTTGTTGTTTGTAATGATCTTGGACAGGTTGTACTGTATCTGTAAATTCCTTGTATGCATCATACTTGTATGTGTCATACTTGGCGATTAAAGCTGATTCTGATTCTGATTCTGATTCTGATTGAAGTCTGCAAAGCTGAAACCCGGGTCACACTCATGCACATTTTTTGTCCGTGGTGCACAAATCCTTCTTCATGGAAGATTTGTGCACGACCTGTGTTTTACGGTGAGGAGGTGATGGGCCCTCCCACTGATTGTTCAGCACTCTCACAACCAATTTCAGCCTCTTAGAGTTACAAAATCTACTACTTCGGTCTGCAGTTGACCAATGAAAATAGACCCAACATTAATAACAATGGAGGCAAGAACATGTCAAGCAACGAAGAAGCTCAATTTATTGCCTTAGGCAGCAAAAACACATTTTAGGACATGTGATTGTTGCCATCTTTGGTATCTAGCAGCTTATAGTGGTGAATGTTTTGCTGTAATGTATGCTTGTGATGTTGGCGTGTCTCGCTAGAGGGAAATCTTGTGGAGTGAAATCTTGAGCCATGAAGTGTGCCACCTCTCTAGAGCCTGTACAGTGTGACATGAAGCAGTGCTTTGCAACGGCCGAAAAAGGCACAGTTTGAGTGGGGCTTAACATGACAATATGTGGAAAAGCACAGGAATATGTATACTTTTAGAAGGGACTTTGTCAAACTTAAGTACAGAAAAACTATTTGTCTAAAATCTTTTGGATTGACCAAGTTTTAATTGTGCTGTAATGTGTTTGGAAAATTATTCCACCTTAAACTTCTTTTCAGTTTTCATTTTCCAGGACATAAGTTCTCAAAAACAAGCTGATATTAAACCAATACCCATTTTTTTAACATCATGCCATTTGGTTACCCATGTAATGTTCAAGAAACAAATGACATTTAAAAGAAGATTCTTACATCTAATTGAGAGTTATACTTTTTATTATAACGCTAGAGAAATGTCTTTTTATAATGTGCCATGAGGAAAAGTAATTAAAAAAGGATCTTTCCATGACAATTTGCAGCTTTATAAACATAATATAAGAACGTCATTTATTAAAGTTAGTATCCAAAGACGGCTTGAGCATGTAATTTCACACAGAATCCTATTCAGCGTGATAAGCTCGATCAGATTGGAAATGTTTTTCCACTTATAGCAAAAAAGCAGCTAAACTAAAAACCATTCCCCACATCTTATTAATCTTGATAGAGGAGTGAAAGAAGTTTGAGGTTAACCTTGAACCCTTTTGGTTCATCTATCTTCATTCCCTCATCAAATTTTCGTTCCATACACATACAGTATTATTCATCTTATAAGTGGTAGTTAGGGCATTATTATGTTTACTTATGTTTATTCATGTGTATTTATTTTGTTTATTATTATCATTATAATGTTTTTTTTATTAGTCGCTAGAACTATTCCCCTCAGAATTCATAGCATCTCAGAAGTGCTTCTTTGTTGTCTAGAAGGGATTTTACAAGCTTTTATTTCAGCTTACAACACGTATATGCACTGTTCTATGGTTTTCCCCTGTCCATTATGCCCTGAGAAGCTGGCTGTGACGCCATCATTTTCTAAAGTCCCCGGCCTTGCGTTTACATCACCCGGCGTTGTCATCATTTTCCACTCTGGAACCCATTTTTGAAAGTTATGTTATCGCCCCTTTGACACATGGTTCTCATGTCAACGAGAGGTTTCAGTTTCTCAGTTTTGCCAAAAGAAATGTTGTGTAAACTGCCCCTAAACTGTCCTAAAGAATTTTTTTTATAGTGGTCTAGTGTGGTTAGAGCTTAGCAGGGGTGTTACTTTTGACAGAAAACACAGAAATTGTCAGATAATGTAATACCTATTACTAAGATGTTGGAGATATTTAAACCTTTGCTAACAAATAAGTCTAGAAACGTCAATGTATTTTATTGTAGTGTTTTTTGTGACAGAGCCACACAAAGTGGTCCAAAACTGTTATAGTTAAAAGAAAAGGATGCAACCTTCACCTCAAGCTCCCTCGGGTCTTGTCACAGATTCCTAACTTTTTTACTCTGCAAAAAAGAAATTCTCTGGGAAATTTTACTAAACAAGTATGCTTGGAGCTAAACATTCCCATTGTACCTTTGGTTGGTATCTTTATAGTCACTGTCCTAATGGACGGTGGATCTTAACCCTAGTAACAAGTCTCTAACTCTAACATACTAGTGTTATATGTTGGCCCGAACACGTTCATTTTAGTCTCATCTGACCATAACTAATTTTTCCATGTGCTGCCTGTTCTTTAAATGACTTGTGGCAGACTGCAAAAAAACTTATTTAAATAATGGCTTTCTTCCTGCAACTTATCCAGAGGGTTCAGATTTGTGCAGTATGTAACTATGCCATCAACAGGTTCTTCTACCTGACCCATGAATTTCTGCAGCTCCTTTAAAGTCACCATGAGCCTAATGCTCTCATGGCATGACTTTTCAAAACAGATATAGGGGGATGCATTGGCAGCTCTGTAAGATTGTTAAGTCTTGGAGTATTTTTTATAACCTGATGATGCTTAACACTTTCCAATAAACAAACCTGTTAGATTATAAATTAAATAATGTATATATACTTACATACATAAGTAGACTTAGATGTACTGAATTTATTTAAGGGTACCAAAGTAAATTAGATTGAATACAAATGTAGTTTTATTTCACTTCTAAAAACCATAAACCCATATCCTTCCACTAAAATGATTCTCTATTTGGTGTTGACTGGTCACATCAAATTCAAAGAAGCTGCAAAATGTGAAATTGCTCAAGGGGTATGCATACTTTTGCAAGGCAGCCAAAGTCATATTTAATCTGTGGCAGCATTTACAGATTCCCGGAAATGTAATTGTTTTGTTTAGACATCCTGCCTGAAGGATGATGGTAGCAAGGCGGCAAGTGTGTTCTTGCCACCCTCAGAGGCAAAATGCATCATTTATGTGTTTTTTTATATCTGCCCCAATCCTGCACCCAGACTTAAAGCGACTGCTCTCTAATCAATCTATCTAGTTGGTATTGATAACCTGTGAGCTGTGTCTGAGAGAAGTATTGATCACTCCTGCATTGATCCGCCCTTCACTAAGGATCATTCACTCACTGTTTTTGCAATACTGCTGACTTGTTTAGGATGCTATGTGTCTTGGTAAATTATTTGTGGTTTTCTCATGTTTAGCTATTCGAAGTCAGAAATGTATAAGTGCAGATGCTAACATAATTTCGGATGTATTTAAATCTGGAAAGCTTGTGTGATGAAGCCTTAAGGGATAACATTTTTCAGCACTGGCTTTCTCAAAAAGGCCTATTCTGGAAATAAAGTCAGTGTCAGAGAAAATTATATAATCATTAGATGGAATGACTTTAAAGCTATAATTAACTCTATTTGGGCTGATAATAAAAGTGTTTGATTACTATGCTGTCTTTTGTAAGAAGCATCTGAGCTCATATATAATGTGGGAGAAAACAGAAGCAGAAAGATGTAGTTTAATTAAACCAATAAACATCAATTTCTGTCTCCCTTAATTAAACTGACCAAATTATCATGAATCTAATTTCTCTTTGATTGTGGAGTGTACCCTAATTCAATTTTTCTTAGACGGAAGACCTAGATTTTTTTTTAGCTGCAAAGGTTTGCTTTAGTTCATGCTTACGCTTTGATGTATCTATCTCACTCCGTGCCTTTTCCTTGTTCACTACAGGATGTGCATAATCCCAGAGCAGGATATGCATGCTGTGTCAAACCTGGAGTCCCCCCTCGGGGGTGGGGGAGAAGCGATAGAGAGATGCACATGCTGATGAGAAGGCAGGGACAGGACAGACTCAAATGAGCCTGATAAGCCCTGCGCCTGGGGAGGAACAGAAACGGATTTGCTTAATTGGCAAATTTGTTCCACTTAGATAGCAGCGGTTGGGTGCTGAACAACACCTCGCCTCAGCCAGCAGACCACCCCTTACGGGCAAATCTGTCAGCCAGGTGTCAAGGTCAAAATGTTGGCCATTAAAAACTGTTGTCAAACTAAGACAGAACATGATCACGTCTGTCCATCTCAAACTTTCCCTAAAATGTTTTGTCTTCATTATCAGCTGAACAAGAGACGGCGGACGAAAATGAGTTTACAGCAGGTTTAACGGTGGGTAGGAAATCCTTGGACTAGCAAGAAGACTTCCTTTTTCCTGACAGCTTCAAGGTGTTTGAAGATGTTAAAAAGACAGAAAAAGTGTGCCTCAAGCACTGTGCAAGGGTTTAATCCTGATACGCAGGGAATTTGATCATCTCCTGGGATCAGATCGAAACACCAATTTTGATCAAGTCAAAGTCAGTGAAGAATTTACACTATAGTATGTTATAACAAAGGATGACCAAAGGGACTGCAGTCAAATAAAATAGAACTCAAAAATGGAGCAGATTTATGTTCAGACGTTGATGATGACAGTGCAAAACTTTCAGTTTTGTAATTTTGTTCAGCGGGGAACTTTGGATCAATGTCCTGCTGCACAATGTAACTGTTCCTGAGCCTAAATCCACAACCGATACTCAGACATCATCCTTCAGAATTTTCTGCCAGAGAGCAGGAATAACAGTACCCCTCCTGGGAAGAATGTGTTTTTGTTGGACATATATTACCTAATTTCATTTTGTTAGACAGGACCTATTTAACTGATTTGTTAATAAGGATGTTTAGGCAGCATTCAGGCCTGGGACTAACTAGTGAGGAGTGAACCACAATCAGACAGCTTATAAAAATCAATTAATCAATTAATGATGTATTCTTGCATTGGGTGGTTACTGTTGGTGAAATTAGTTTTTACATACTTCTGGGTCAAATTTGCATGAATGTAAAAAAAACATATCCAGGAAATCACATTGTATGATTTTTAAGAATTTCTTTGTATAATGGTGCAAAAATAAAGTATTTAGCACCCACAAAGAAGCATGATTCTTCCCCTCGCATACCTGTTCCTTTTTTTAGAAGCTTTTCGATCAATCACTCATTTCCTCTGTTAATAAATACTTTTTGAACTTATCTAGTCACAGATGTTCTTTGACACCTGGGACTAGATTTCACATCTGCACAAAGCTCAGATGAGACAATTCAGGCAAGCAGCTTGGTGAGAAGAGATCAACTGTTCTGAGCAGTTTTTAGAAAATGGGATAAATACAAAATCAATGACAATATCCCTTGACCTCAAGCTCTATGAGAGATTTCATCTCGTGGGGTACACCTGATCCTGCGAATGGTGAGGAGATAGCCCACCATCCGTCATCGACCAGTTCAGGCCAATGACTTGAAGAGAGCTGAGACCACCATATTAACACATGACATCATTATGGTCATCATATTCTCTGTAAAACAAAAAAAAAACAAAAAAACTTTACGATAAAAAATGTCCCATAAGATTTTAGTTCTACATCCCAAAGTCCCCCTGTTTATAGCTGCAGTCCAGACAATTTGAGTAAAACAGATTTTTTTTAATCCACCGCACCAAGGCCCTTCCGAAAACATCCGTTCTTCCCCATCCCACAAACTTCCGGCCAACGATGCGGAAACTTTGCCAGTCAGTGTGAACTGCATAGGAATTTATGGGAGGAAGGAGGGACTAAGAAGAATAACAAATGTTTCGGAGCACCACCTGTTTATCATACTATAAAATTGAACTATTATTTGAAAGATTTAGAAAATTTTGATACATAAATAAATTCTCTGGACTGCAGCTTTAAGCCAGCACATGTCTAGGGCCTTCTAAAATGTGCCCAGAGACCATCTGGGTGATAGCCAAATGCTGACATCACTTAAGCCCCAACCGCTAAGAACAGGAAGTGTAATACGGTGGGGCAAAAAAGTATTTAGTCAGCCACCGATTGTGCAAGTTCTCCCACTTAAAATGATGACAGAGGTCAGTAATTTTCATCATAGGTACACTCCAACTGTGAGAGACAGAACGTAAAAAAAAATAATCCAGGAATTCACATGGTAGGATTTTAAAATAATTTATTTGTAAATTATGGTGGAAAATAAGTATTTTATCAATAACAAAAATTCAACTCAATATTTTGTAATATAACCTTTGTTGGCAATAACAGAGGTCAGACGATTACTATAGGTCTTTACCACGTTTGTACACACAGTAGCTGGTATTTTGGCCCATTCCTCCATGCAGATCTTCTCAAGAGCAGTGATGTTTTGGGGCTGTCGCCGAACAACACGGACTTTCAACTCCCTCCACAGATTTTCTATGGGGTTGAGGTCTGGAGACTGGCTAGGCCACTTCAGCACTTTCAAATGCTTCTTACGGAGCCACTCCTTCGTTGCCCGGGCGGTGTGTTTGGGATAATTGTCATGTTGGAAGACCCAGCCACATTTCATCTTCAAAGCTCTCACTGATGGAAGGAGGTTCTGGCTCAAAATCTCACGATACATGGCCCCATTCATTCTTTCCTTAAGACATTGGAGTACTGTTATCAACATGTTTTTTTGCTGTGTCAAAGCATGTGGTCGTGACCACGCCTCAAAGTATGGCTTCTAACTTTCACAAACAAGGACACAGCTGTAGCAAACTTTCTGGGTCTCATCACATAACCACCGCTCAACACATTTGCTCACGTAACCTAAACCTCGCCCTGTGAGAACAGGAAGTCCAATGTTTAACTTGGAAAGGTCCATATTTGCCTTCTTTTACTTAATCAACATCTGGTTTTGGTAAATAACTGAAAACAAGTTGGGGTTACTTGTTCAACAGTACTGAGAGTTTTTGGAAAAGGATGTGGCATGACAAAGCATGGTAGCATGCCATGGAAACATGTTTGGCTATAATTTACACATACATTATCTGGTCTGCACATGATTCATCAACATGGATATTAATCCAACCCCTAACAGATATGTTTGCAAATACATTTGTGGATGTGGCCTAATTCCCGCACATCACCTATATAAGGAATTTCATTAGCCATAAGCACAAGCCAGAGTGGGGCTAAACTGCAAGGGCCATTCAAGGCTGCTTCCAGAAATGTTTTTTTTTATTCTGTTTTGCACAGTTGAGGTGTACCTATGATGAAATTACAGAACTCTCTCATCTTTTGAAGTGGGAGAACTTGCACAATTGCTGGCTGCAAAATACTGTTTTATTACACTGTAGCTAAAATAATCCAAAATTAACAATGGGAAATGTCACTTCTTGCAGTTTATTTTGTCAAAATGTAATGATGCTAAAATAATAAATAACATTGATAAGTGTCTTCAAAGGGGAACAACTGGTTGCACTGTTGCCTTGCAGCAAGAAAGTCCTCGGTTGAAATCCCAGCTATAGCTTTTTTGCAAACAGTTTTTTATGTTCTCCTTGTGCCAGTGTGGGCAATTGCTGTGTATTTCAGCTTTGTCCCACAGTGTAACAACATAAATTATAGATTTATTTGTCTTTTTAAATTGCCCCCAGTTTGGGAAGGCACTTAATCTGAAACTGCCCACCAATTTGCTACTCAATTATGACTGTCTGTGTTTGTGAGTTCGGCTTGGAGAATGAGACTCTTCGAGTGGTCAGTATGTCCATACAAGCGCAACTGAAGTTCAGTTGATTTACCATCTATAGAAATGAGAATATATGAGTTTTTATATTTGTCACAAAACAGAAATAAGGTAAGAAGTCAAACATCTCTCTTAATGGGCTGTGAAAAATAAAATGGGAATCTAAATATTTCTTTAATGATAATAAAGCTGTAAAATGTACTGACCAAATACATTTCAACTACCTGACTAAAAGGCTATCCCTTTTGATGCCTTCCACTTTTAGTTCCAGTTTTGAATAAAACAAATTATAAAACTTGTCATAAACTTGCAACATTCAGAACTATGAATTCTGATCATGTGTGTGGTATAAAGGCACAAAAACCCTAATAAGTAACAAACTAGCTAACAGACAAAAGCTGTCTAAATCAATTATGTTTAATACTTGATTAGTTTGTTGATATTTACCCTTGTAACGTTCTAATTATCATATGTTAACTTAGTGTATGTACTCTGATACAGCTCGCTTTTGAATAAAAATATGAAAAAAATTATTCTTAACAGGTGCTGCAGCCTTAAAAAAATCTCAGTATATAACATATTATTTATTTATTCACATTGCTATATTAGTACTTACCAATGAACCTAATGAATTTCTGTTATAGTTTACTGCTATGAAACATATATTACATTTTGAAGCGCACATTGTTATAGTTAATCTCACTTTCATTTGTCAAAACTCCCCCTTTTGCCATTTTGCTTTGACAGATTAGACATACAACACCTCTATTAGACACATCAACCACATTCACAAACATGCATGGCAAACGTGAATGCAAATATGATTTAAATAAATACTTGGTTAAAAAAGGTGAACCTACATCTTGTAACATGTATGTAATGTTTTTTTAGACAAAAAAAAACAAGAACTTTGCACTTAAAACAACTAATTTCAAATTATTCAAATTAAGTTAAAGCAGTCTGTCCAGACTAAAAGTTTAGTAGAGGTGGGAAATAATGTTCCTACTTTACATTCATTAGCCCCACATTAAACGGCCTAGTAATCTATACCAAGAATCATCAATCATCATTCCTCCAATCCCACGTCATCTGAAGTGCTTAAAATGTAATTATGAGGCGACAAAAAAAAACATTCTGAGATACAATGTAAAGATAAACCACAGGCACAAGCGTACAGCTTGACCTCTGGAATGTATTGCTGTCAACTCTGGAGACTGCATTTAGCTATGGTGAAGATATGACAGTCATAGTTTGGCTGAGGAAAGCCATAATGGCTGAGGGAGGGCAGGTTGCAGACATAGGGGAGGGAAAAAGAAGAGGATGTGTGTTTAATTGTATCAGATGGAATAAACGTCAGCAAATTGTCTTTTAATTGCCTTCATGTTGCTTTCACCTCCCATTTAAATAATTACACATGTAGGTCATTAGAACTCCTCTACTATCTAGACTATTTTTTGTCCAACAATTAATTTCCTGATTATTATAGATTAATATATGAGTAATTAAACCCGTAGCTGTATTATGTGTTTTGTGAAATCTTGGATTTTATGAAGAGCTGCTATGAATATATTTTTCCCCTCACGGTCTATTGTTTTTATGTATTGTCAAGACTTTTGGATAACCTTTGAATAGCCTTTTTCAAGAGTTGTGTCAGTTCAAAATGACAAAAGCATAAAAAAACTATAATAGAACAAATAAAAATTAGACATAATAATAAAATAAAAGGTCATTGAAACGATGAACCACAAAGCCTGAAAGGACTTTGACCATATAGTAGCTATTAAGTCCAATCCTGAGTAAACGAATTAAAACATTTAAAGGGTGTACTGTCATTTTAGGCCAAAATGAGCAAGCTAACGATAGTTCTATTTAAAACATTTACAGAAATAGATGCAAGTAAGCAAATTACTTATTGGTTATTACTGGAGTAAATGATTTGGGCCCTTTTAAAAAATATGTTTTTTTGTTTGATATTGCTCTGTTTTGTAAATGAAATGAGGCTTAAAATTGTGAGTTGTGCATAATTTTACTCTGACTTATATAACAAAAGCCTTCTCTGTGTGCAGGGTTCGAATTACACACATTTTAGGCCTTACAAACAATCACAAGAAACTTAGATCAGAAACACCATTTTTATGATTATGCTGATCATCATCACCACCATTAAAACCAAAAAAATTGCTAAACAGAGAACTAATGTCAGTCCAGCAGGCTATATTATCTATAGATCAATGGGGACCAAATGTGCCATTTGTGACCCAATTTCTTTATTATTTTTAGCAAACCTAGCTCTGATTTATTGGCAATATGCAGTATTATTTCAGCTCAAATATGGTATGATTTATGAAAACTTTAGCACTATTACGTTATTTAATCATTATGGCTGGGGGCTTTCCTAAAGCCACTTTGATTTGACAATACATCTGAAAGACATATTTGTTTCCTGCATTAAAAAATAATTTATTTTATATTCTCTGTGACATTTCAACTCCTTTTTTTAGCTAAACAACTCAGTGCTTGATCAATTTTTAAGATTATTCTGTGATTCACTGCTGACTTCTAAATTTATTAATTGCCCACCAGTTATATTTTTTGCAAGCAGCAGACTTTTTGCATTGATACATAGGCCAACTGCACCTCCTAACTTTCCAATAAAGAGCCAGGTATTTTTACCTTTACACTTGTTGCACTGCTTTTGCGTCCAGGTAAAAGCAAAGGCTGCATGACCTGATTCAGCAAGACTCATAAACCACCAGGGATCCGGGGTGCCCTTGTCCTCTTCACTGTTTTTTTTTTGTGTGTGTGTCTAAAACCAAAATTATCCAGTTTCCAAAACCTGAGAACAAATTTGCCCAATCTAATCCATGGCACTGTCCACGTCGGTCCAAATGTACTTGATTAGCAAGAAAACAACACAGTTTTGACCACAGAAGAAATGAAGTGAAAGACGTCATCTTAAAATGTATTGTGAGAAATTTAACACACAAGGGGAACAAATTAGGAGTTAATTTTAATCTGAAACACTTTAGGATATTTCTAAAAAAAAGCGGGCCAAATCTAAACTAAATTGAAAGTGGAATATTTTCAGAGGTCCCCCTTGGTCTCTCAGTTGAGGGCTTTCAGGGGGGCCCATCTCCCTTTCATGGGAGCCGAGCTCCTCTTAGCTCCCCTGTAATTCGAATCCTGTCTATGTGTACAGTTGTGATTGTATACTTGTTAAGCATATAACTCTAGAGTCTTGTGAAACTCAGCTTTCAGATTATGTACATTAATTATAATATTATCAGAAAGAAACATATATATAACTCACCCAAATATTAGCGTTAAATGGCAGCTGGGAGGCAGTGACCTGCTGTGAGGTTCATGATTGACTCTTCTGGATTAGACGAAATTACACCCTAAATGGAAGCTTCTGTTTATTATTATTATTTGAACATGTTTTAACCACTTTTAATAATGCTTTAATCAACCCCAATGGATCTCAAAATATGAAAGCAATAAAAATATGTTCAAAATTATGTGACATTTTTATTCATTATTTATTGTATTTATTTGTTTCAGGCTGATCTTTTTTTAAAAGGAAATTGTAAATCGTGTATTAGCCTATCTTTTTATTTGACTTGCATGCATCTATCCTGCTCAACACATATTTCCATTACTTTCATGTAAAACTCTTGTTTTCCTTCATTTTTACAAATCTGGCTGCTTCAGTGGAGATGATCCATATGCAGGAGAGTTGTCATAAATTGTTTTCCCATCCTGTTTACAGTCTTTTCCCCATTTTGCCTTTTGGGCTCAGCTCTACCCCATTGAGGCATGTCATTTTCTGCCTCATCCTCTGCAATTTGACAGAGCATTTAAGGCCAATCAGGAAGACTAAACCTGTCACAGACATTTGTTTAATATATTAGAAAGATTTTAAAATGTCAACATTTATATACTTATAATCAAACATTATAATATGCGATATAAAGAGAGACAGAAGATAGTATGGTCAACTGCCTGCTGCATTCACTGTCTGTGACACAGTGCCACCAGATGTGAGGCACACCACTGCCTCACTACATACTTCACCCAAGAGGGAGTGCATAAATTCATAACTATATTATATTAATTCAGTCAATTTGATTACAAAAGTTTTGAAATATTATAGAAAACAAATTATAGAACAAATAAGTTGAAACACTGATTTTCTATGATCTTATGCAGTGCTGATTTAAGTTGTCATTATTGAATTTGGAATTATGGAATTTGTATTACTTGTGTTTAAGTATAAAACAAGTGTTTTTTATGGGTTTGGTACACTTGGATAAAGTACAAGATATGTTTGGTACAAATACATGTACAGTTACACCCCTAGCAAACACCTAGCCGCTGCTTGTTCATTTTGTGTTTTCAGAACATGTATTTTGTTGCTGAACCCAGCTTCAACTACAGCAGGTGACAGTAGTTATTAGTCACCTCTCCAGGTGACCCACTGCGCGATTGCAAACAAACTTACACCAGGTGGCTCTGCAGCAGATACGTCACTGAACGAGAACAAGCTTAGAGCTCATTTCACACACATAAAAAGGAAACTAATATCAGAGATCATATTTGGAAATTTAAAAACACCTTTCCAACATGAATAAGTTAAAGTTTATCCATTTATTTTTCATTTTCAGACAAAATCCTCTAACGTTATCTTAACTTTGGCAGAATGTCATGGGTTAATTAGCATATTTACTGAATCATTCACACTGTACCTTCTGCCACTGTTTTCAATCTGTTTGCTTCTCTCCTACTCCTTGAGAATCCGTAGTACTTTAATTTTTGATCTTGAATTGAAGTCACCTTTGCAGTTATTTTAGCAGTGTTTATGTGCAATGATTAGTAGAGCAGACAGTTTTAAAATTGTTTTGTCATTTGTCATTCTCTGTTTTCTTGAAAGCCAATATATGGTTGAGTCCGCTTCCGGGCATGCCAGAACAACTCAAAATAAACTTTGAGCTTTAAAGGTTAAGTCATAAAGTTTCAACTTTTATGTTACATTTACGGGAAAGCTGGAGAGCAACACAAGTTATAAGTAAAATAAGAGAAAAATACAAACTCACAGATGTGATGTGTGTCCACAGCAGCCTCATAGCATAAAATAAACTAATCTGCTATTGTGGGGACAAATTAAGAGCGTACCT
This sequence comes from Apricaphanius iberus, assembly GCA_028564705.1. Taxonomy (NCBI): domain Eukaryota; kingdom Metazoa; phylum Chordata; class Actinopteri; order Cyprinodontiformes; family Aphaniidae; genus Apricaphanius; species Apricaphanius iberus. Next base: position 1,857,392 of record JAPXFQ010002640.1, read on the forward strand.
TCTGTTGTCCATTGCTCCTTCAATGGATGACAGAAGGAGTAATGGCAGGAGTATTCCCCCGAATGCCTTCACAAGCTAATTAAATAGAACCTACGCTGCAACGGTAGGCATACCCACTGTGAAAAGTTAGCACCCCATGCTGTCCCGGTCGGTTATTGCTTTGCACCACAAAAGTACAACGGTATAACGGGGATTATTTTTTTAATCGGAAGGATGGGAATGTGGTTAATGTGGGGTTATTTTAATCTGTAAAGCACTTTGAGATGCATTGCTTGTATGAAAAGCGCTTTATTATTTATAAAGAACTTTTAACACAAGCAATGCTTGGATGCAAAGTTTGATTTGATATGATTCTTTTGCATTCAAACGCACATGCTAAAGGCTATGGGCCTGATTTATCAAGGGTCTGCTCTTGTTAGAACAAGCACAAGCCCGCACAGCGATGCAAAAAACACGCAGCAGGTAATATACAAACTGCTGCAAAGAGAATTGGGCCTGGTAAACCCGCAGCAAGATGCACGGAAACCATTCAGCGCCTATGCCCTTGATGAATATGCAATGTGCGCATTTTTGTCAGATTGCTCAAAATATTGAGCGGAGGGCATGCAAATAAGTAGGCATTCCACTAGCAGTTTGATTTATCAAATATTAAAATCTTTTTGCCATCTGTTCTAGCCCCTATTTTTAGCACCTCTGAAAGGCCTGTCTTAACTTTGCGCCGCTCCGATTCATCATAAGTTTATTACTGACAAAAGAAAAATATCATTCACACACATTCTAACCAATTATTGATTATGCTTTTTCCCTTTCTTTCCAAAGATGCATCATAATTCTCTGCCACCTCAGCACCTCTTACCCTGCTGTTTATTTGGATCCCCATTAGAAAAAAAAAGGAAAGGCAATTTTATTTGTATAACACATTTTCAACAACAAGGTCATTCAAAGTGTTTTATATAATTGGTGGTAAAGAAACCAAACATATGATAAAAGTAAAAACAGCAATTAAGAATAACACATGAAAAGCACAACACATATTAGTTTCAGCCAAAGCAATACTAACCACTTCCTGGTGTCCAAATAATTAAAATATAAGAATCATCTATATTCTACAAAACTCAGTAAATATGTATGTACAATTTGTTACATACATTTACTTACTGGAAAGCCATAATTGACGGTGAGTACATCCCTATGCTAACACACTAAGTTGCAGTGTTACTGCATACCTTTTCATCATGACTGATGAAAAGGTATTTGATGTTTATGATCATAAAGGTGATAATTTCCTCTGCTGCTTTGAAGGTCCACAACTGGTAATAATAAGCTGAACAGAAGGATCAGCACATTATTTTTAAAATTCAGAATCATTTATGACATTGCAGTAATTAACGCTGGGAGAAATAGAATGGACAACAGAATGGACCAGAGACTTAGCAATGAAGTGTCTACAAGAAGGCAAAGCGCAGACTGGACTTCTGGAGGAAGCTTAGCTCTTTCAAAGTTTGCAGCAGGATGCAGCAGATCTCCTACAAGTCTGTGGTGGAGAGAGTAATTTCTGCTGCCATCATCGGTGTGGGGTAGATCAGAGCTAGAGACTCAAAAAGGCTCAACAAACCGATGAAGAATGCTGGTTCTGTTCTGTGGAACAGACACAATTTCACTTCAATTTTACACTCTTAACTGTACATGTGTGACAATAGCATTTCATGGTATCCTTGTATCTATCTATCTACAGCTCTTAGGGACTAGCACTGTCCTGGCTGTTCAAAGTACTGAAGTTATTTTCAACTGGCTCATGATTTATTAAAAATACTTCATAAGTTATCAAATGCCTGTCATCAAAATACTGTACATTTTAAATCTGTTGACCTAACAGCAGCAAAGTGACTGATTTACACAAAGAAAAATATTTTTAAAAAATGAATTGAAGATACTATACCAGACAGTAAGGCACTATTACAACACTAAAACAGCATTCTCCTCTTCAAGAAATGGGCCGTTGCAGGATGATTTAAAAAAAATACTTAAAAATGTGCAAATGGTTTATCTGGGCATTAAAAAGCAGACCATTTTCAAAATGTGACAAAGAAAAGTACTTCAAACAAGTGATATGGGCAATAACAGCAGGGATGTGAACACTTGAGAACAGCTGCTTTGAGGAAGTCCCTATGATAACATTTCGTCATGCACCTAGGATGCAGCAGTCTATCGCTGAAGGAGCTCTCTAGCTCAGCAACAACTTAATGCAGGGGCTGGAGACGCTCTCTAGCAGTGATGATATCTTAATCATAATCCTTCTGTCTCCTACCAGCTGGACTGGGTTGAGGAAGCACCCTAGCACAGAGACAGGCATCCTGATTATCGTATCTAACCACTTCAGCTTCAGTTAAGCTAATGCTCCAAGAAAGTACACTAAGGAAGATGGCTGATTCGGACACAGAGCCACCAAAGTTCTATAGGGAGCCTGTACTGCAGAAATTCTAAGTCTCCTCAGCAGGTCTGATCCTCCCTGTAGAGCGCATCAGTGATTTGGCTCCAGTCAACTTTATTGTTCAGGTGAAGGCCCAGGTTCTTAAAAGAGTCCCTTATCTCCATGTCAGCTCCCTGGATTTTCTCTGGTCTAAGGGTAGTTTGTCCACACCTGTGGAAATCCACCTCGTGGTTCTCCCTGTGTTAATTACTGCATTGCAATGAATTAATGTGAATAAAAGAACCAAATGCAGATCCTTCTGTTCAGTTTATTATTAACACTTGTGTACTTTAGGATCACTTGTAGAAATCTTCACCTTTATGAACATAAAAGTTTATACAAAGGCCTTTGGGTGCGCAATTCTACATCAAGCTAAGTTCTTACACATTCCAATTATCAATCAATCAATCAATCAATCAATCAATACCAAATTAAAACATCAATCCTAAAAAAAACGGTGCTATTACAAAAAGGTGAACTTTTTCCTTTGAACTCAGTATGAACTCAGTTATTTTATGAAGCAAACAGTATGTAAATGCCAGAGATCGGAAGGGGATTAATTTTTAAAGCCATTTTTGGGTTCAACTTATAGCCTAATAGCCTCCATAAGCACAATGGAAGGGATGATTACATCCTTTTCCCATACTTCATAATTGCCCCCCACTCTGTTTTGACTGTGACAGAAAACTTTGGTCAGAATGTAACAAAATTGTAAAGTTCAAACGATACAATTACCTTTGTAGGGCACTTTAGTAGGCCTTTGGGTGTGAGGGAACAGGATGGAAGCAGCCTAACCTTTGCACTGTGAAAAGCAAGTAATAATGAAAATGTTTATACGAGCAAGGGGTCTGTATATCTCGGTACCAGTTAAAGTTTAATATGACGGGGAAAATAATCACACAGAGAACTGCTCTGTCTATAAAAAGAGGATCTAGTTTAAACTCTTGTCAGTATTAAAGTGAAGAAGTCCTAAGCTGTTTTGCTATGATCGATTCTCTGTGGTCTGACTTACAGTGTGTACAGATTATTGCTTCTAACACTGCTGGGACAGATAATGTGGCGTTCTCTGGTGTTCATTAACATCCCACACAGCAGCCCAGCAAACTCCCACGTGGTGTGGTTTCAGCCAGACGCAGATAAAGTTTTTCCTCTTTTACTGCTCATGTTGCCTCTGAAAACTTGAAAAGAGAGGAAACGTAAAGGGATTTCAAGCTGCAAAGTCGGCTGGTTCATGAATTAAAACAGCAGACAGTACAAAGTCGGAACTTATTCCATTTGCATCTTGTCAACTGACTAGAAAAATTAAGTATTGGAGTTTCTTCAACACCATACTTCTGAAAGCTCGCTGAGGATGTGATGCAAGTCAAAGGGCTGTTAAAGCTTTAAGTAAATGTCATGACCAAAATAAACATGTCTCAGAACACAAACAACATTTAATACAGTAGATCACACTGCATCGTGACCTCAATTCCTTAAAATCTAAGCTTCAGCTTCTTACTGGGGTAAAATTCCACTGCCCACAGAAACAGCTTTAACCTCCTAACAATGGCTAATGTCACAAAAAGAGAAAAGTCCATTTCTGCTTATGGGTGCTAGTAATTTCCATCTAGGTGTGACTAATGGAGGGTGCTGGATTTGCCACTGCATTATTTACTAACACCATTCTCTTTGTTATCCACAGTGGCATTAATGAATGCATGAGAAAGTGCCTATTTGATGACCACAATGCACGGGGGAAAGTCGTGGTACACCAATGCTCCATTTGTGAGCTCTGAATGATTCATCACACACAAACACGCAGAAACACACACACACACACACACACAGTCATGCAGGGAGAATGAACACACACTTTTACATATTTATGGAGCCTGTTGATATCTTTCAGAGCTCTTTATGATATACTTTTAGTGTTTTTTTTTTTTAACTTTCAGTAAAACCAAAATACAGAACTAATAATGCAAGGTAAATAGATACAGTCAAAATTTTCAATGAATAAACATGATGATTTTCAGCTCTGTTTATGCGTTATTAGGCCATAAGGTATTATGATTAAAGGTCAGTGCAGTCTCTTGAGAACTTTGGGGCTATTTTACATTTCTGTAAGCTTCACTTGCTTATTATACATAGATTTATTGTAAGAAAAAATATGTGGAATTATTTTAGCACCTCAAAAATTTTCATTTATTAATGTTTTTTATATTTTAAGAAATCATAAAATAATTGAAGCCTCATTTCCACTAAGCAGAAATATGCATCTTTCTCCGGTTTGGTCGGGTCAGATGCATTCGGGGCGCAAGCTGAACTCTCACTGGGTGCACAAAGTTGTACCACAACATTATACTAGTGCAGCGAGAATCGGAGTCGATAAAACACAACAAATAAATTGAGGCAGCAGCTTGTCCTATGTTTTTAGTTAATTTTTGCACAAATCTTACTGCGGTGTTGATGAGAGGGCTCCTTGCAGCAAAGAGAAGCATTCCATGTACAATGAGGTTAGATGAAACAACTCTAATGTGTTCTATTACCCTAGACTAGAAGCTCCACCCTAACCATACCGGACCATAGTCCTGGGGACCTACTACTAAACGAGGGCCATCAACGGAAAGGTATAGGCCTGTTGTAAGTTCTGCTCTATAGTGGAAACAGACAGAAATGTGGACCGGACTGCACTGAGCGAACTTCACTGCTTATTTTGTATTATACAATTGTTGGATACACAAAACACAGACCACCTCACCGGTAGGAGTGCTAATCTGCATTCCGGTTCCAACAGGGAGAGGGGGAGTTTTCCCCTAAGAAAACCAAATGCTGGCAAGAACTTGTTCTCCTTAATCCATAAGCCCTTATGGCCCTGCATCGGGAAGAGAAATCCAAACTTTAAACTTTCCTTCCTTCGGGGCGAGCGGAGAACAAGTTTCTGGAAGCGACTCATTGGACCTGAAAGACTTTAACAGCCAAGACCCGATGCTGCTGAGCTGAAGGCTGCCGCAAAAAGGGGACGGTCCATTAGAGAAACTAGGAACTGAATGCTGTTTAGGTGAACCTAGTGGAGAGGACAGCCCGCTATCCAAGCTAACAGTGGTTATCTTCGGCCACACTAGCCACACTCACACAGGGCCTTGCTGCTTGCTCTAACCAGGATGGTGCCCCAAACTTGGTAATTTGGACATAATTACTCTCATTACTAATTGCCATATGAAATTATTCATAATTATTCATAGCCAAAATTGTTGTGCTGCATATTGTAGCACAACAGAATGCAGGGAAAAAATATTTACATAATTTGAACATTTCAAATTTTTGTCACTTTGAACTGATAATGTATGTTACTAGTATTTAAAGTGACAAGGGTGCCACAATTTATATGAGATAGTAATGTAGAAGTGTGGGAGTAGAGCAGAGTTTTTTCAATATATTTTTTAAGATAATCTGAAATTTGGTGTATTTCTATTCAGTCCCTCTTGAGTCAATACTTTGAATAACAACATTTGCTGGATTTTATATAAAATAGACAGTTATATAGATATATTAGATAGTGACTGCCTCTCCAGTCACTATTGAACTCTAGGCTGCTTCCGCAGTTACTGTTTTTCTGGCCAAATTAAGGTGGTATGGATATTTTCACAAGATTTTGGTATACATTATTAGAATTAATGGCAACAGATAATTATTGCGGTTTATTAAGCATTATCAACTTCATTGTCCAGCTCAGGATTTTCTGCCCCATTTCTAGGCTATTCTCTCCAAAAAGTGATTAAACAATTTATAACTTTATACAAGTGAAATGCTAAAAAAGTTATCTTCATTATATTGGCCTATACATTCCTTTTCTTAATTCCTGCCTAAACCTTACCGGGTGATTGGGTTTTGCCTGTCTCTAGTTGTCAATACATGAGATGAAGACTTCATCCTGGACAAGTTGTCGGTACATTAGAGGTCAATGATATCACGGTTCTGGAGTTTGGGTGTGAGTGTGCTTGCTTACTTTGACTGAAGTGCAGGTTTCTATCAGCAGCTGTGGATTCAAGGTCGACTCAGACGACCATTCTGCACCTGAAGATCAGCCATAGTGGTAAAGCCAAAGCTCCTTTTCATGAACCTGTGACTAGCTTTTGAGATACTCACCTTGAGATTCTGTGTTTACACTTGAGACATTTTGTTCCTAGACCCACTTTCTCTGTCAGAATAAATCTAATTGGATTCTCACCAGCTCCACAGCATCCTCCGCCACTTTTGCTCCTCTTAGTTAAACACCTGCCTGCTCGCTTTCAAATGTTTACCTGCTTTTAGGTTCAAAGAAAAACCTCCTCTAGAAATTTCAAGCTGCCTCGATTCAATTTCCAGCTCCATACCCAAGCCACTCTCCTCTGGAATCATCAGAACTCCCATCAGCACCATTTCCTCTCCTGAAACCTGTAAACCATTACTCACCCCTTCTACCCTTGCTCTCAATATCCTCACCTAACTCTGACACAGTCCTAAAGTCTGTTTTCTTCCATCTGCCACCTGAAACCAAAATAATATTTGTACAAAAACCAAAAAACTTTGCAAAATAATAAAACCCCCCAACTTTTCTAAAAACTGTATTCTGTTTCTGCATGTGGTTCAGAGATTAATTTCAACCGTTACAAGCAAAGAGTCACTAATACATTCATGCAAACAACTAAGAAGGACGAGTATGTCTAACCTAATTCTGGTCTGCCAGAGGGAAGTCAGAGTTCCTAGAGATGTGTAGAGAACGAGACCAGAAAATAAAGTATATAAATGTGGAAATATTCAGCAGTGACTAATGTAGAGTAATACATGGATAATATTTATCAATGCATATGCATTTTTATACACAGCACAATCTGTACTTTTCTGTCTTTTCTAAATACTCTAATTATTCAAACATCTTCCAGAATCCTGCTCTGTTTACTTTATCTGTTTTTGTTACTATTGTACATGATGTAAATATTTTTCTTCTGTAATATTTATGTGCTTCTGTTCTGTGTCCTATTCACTTTGTATATGTGTTTTTTTTTACTGCTGTTACGAACAAATGTACTCTTTAATCCTTAAAGGATTATTCTGTTCAATGCAATTAAAACGATGTTCTTACTCATTACCTTTAGTTAACTGTAGTTTGTGCATTTTCATCTGTTTTACGTTTTTTAGTTTAAATTAAATTAATATTTACTTTGTTTGGACCTGAGCAAACCCCATTACGTACATGGTTGATGGATCTTTAAAAATGCGACATTATATGATATAATGACATAATTGCTTTATTCAATGTTAAACTTTAATTAACCATGCATTTTCAAATGGTTGTGTTGACCTTTTCCCCCGAAAAATTGAAGGTCTTCTTGGATGTGAAAATAATTATAAAAAAGAAAAAAATTGAGTAGGAATACATTTTTGCAGATGTTGAAATACAAATTGTTAGATGCAACTGGATGTTTTGCAACCAGCAGCACCCTGCCTGGCTGCCTGACATCCAATTAGTGCCTGAATGTATGCTTAATAAAGCCAATGGGGGTACAAGAATCAAAAGTCTGTAGTGTGAGTGTCAAATACTTAAACGGCGAAAAAAAAAGAAATCCAATTATAATATGCTTAAACATGGCAGACTTTGAATATTTTTGTCATTTTATGAAAATGTCAGTATTTTCCTGCCAGTTGGGTTAAAGGTAAACACTGTCTGAAGTTTGTGGACATCTGTCCAATCGTTGTCATTGCTATATATTATCTGGTGCATGTACTGCTGGCATTTTCACTTCCATGTTTCTTAAACAACGTTCTATCATGCTATTTAATACTTTATGTAATTGATTAACATATAAAGTGGCTTGCAAAAGTATTCGGCCCCTTTGAGCTTTTCCACATTTTGTCACATTACAGCCACAAATATGAATCAATTTTATTGGAATTTCACGTGAAAGACCAATACAAAGTGGTGTACACGTGTGAAGTGGAACAAAAATCATGCATGATTCCAAACATTTTTTACATATAAATAACTGAAAAGTGGGGTGTGCGTAATTATTCAGCCCCTTTGGTCTGAGTGCAGTCAGTTGCCCATAGACATTGCCTGATGAGTGCAAATTACTAAATAGAGTGCACCTGTGTGTAATCTAATGTCAGTACAAATACAGCTGCGCTGTGACAGCCTTAGAGGTTGTCTCAGAGAATGTTGGAAGCAACAACACCATGAAGTCCAAAGAACACACCAGACAGGTCAGGGATAAAGTTATTGAGAAAATTAAAGCAGGCTTAGGCTACAAAAAGATTTCCTAAGCCTTGAACATCCCATGGAGCACTGTTCAAGCAATCATTAAGAAATGGAAGGAGTATGGCACAACTGTAAACCTACCAAGACAAGGCCATCCACCTAAACTCACAGGTTGAACAAAGGAGAGCGCTGATCACAAAAGCAGCCAAGAGGCCCATGGAAACTCTGGAAGAGCTGCAGACATCTACAGCTCAGATTGGGGAATCTGTCCATAGGACAACTATTTCAACTATTGTGGAGCATGGTAGTGCAGCTGGTTGCGCAGCTCACCTCACAGCTAGAAGGTCCTGGGTTCGATTCCTGCCGGGGACGCTGTGGGTGCTGAGGGACTGTTTGTTCCTCCATATCATCAGCACCCACGTGGGGTTGGCAAAAGGGCCTTTCTGTGTGGAGTTTGCATGTTCTCCCCAAGCTTCCTTGAGTTGCTAATGTGAGGAATTCCCACAAAAACATGCATCAGTTCTGCACTGGGGCGCCTGACGTGTTGGGGAGGATCTGGCTATATGAAATAAAGTGATCCTTCTACCCGCTATGTCCAGCTGGGGAAACCCTGCACCCTTCAGGTGAAAAGAAGGGCCTGCTCACTCTTCAGGCAAGAAGGAGGCTTGAGTTTCAGTGCAGGGCCCTCCCACAGTTAGCAGATGGAGAGCAATGCCCAGAACTGGAACAAGGTAGGAGCACTGGGTAATAAATAATGGGAAAAAACCATGGGATAAAAAAAAAATATATATATATATATATAAAAAAACTATTAGTCGTGCACTGCACAAAGTTGACCTTTATGGAAGAAAGCCAATAATGAAAACCAAAAGAAGTCCCGTTTGCAGTTTGCCACAAGCCATGTGGGTAGACACAGCAAACATGTGGAAGAAAGTGCTCTTGTCAGATGAGACCAAAATGGCAAAACGCCATGTGTGGCGGAAAACACAACACTGCACATCACTCTTGAAAGAAAACCTCTTGGAGTCTGCAAAAGACTTGAGACTGGGGTTCACCTTCCAGCAGAACAACGACCCTAAACATAAAGCCAGGGCATCAATGGAGTGGTTTAAAACAAAACATATCCATGTTTTAGAATGGCCCAGTCAAAGTCCAGATCTAAATCCAATCGAGAATCTGTGGAAAGATCTGAAAACTGCTGTTCAACAACGCTGTCCATCTAATCTGACTGAGCTGGAGCTGTTTTTGCAAAGAAGAATGGGCAAGAATTTCAGTCTCTAGATGTGCAAAGCTGGTAGAGACATACCCTAAAAGACTGGCAGCTGTAACTGCAGCAAAAGGTGGTTCTACAAAGTACTGACTCAGGGGGGTGAATAATTACGCACAACCCACTTTTCAGTTATTTACTTGTAAAAAATGTTTGGAATCATGTATGATTTTCGTTCCACTTCTTACATGTACACCACTTTGTATTGGTCTTTCACGTGAAATACTAATAAAATTGATTCATGTTTGTGGCTGTAATGTGACAAAATGTGGAAAAGTTCAAGGAGGCCGAATACTTTTGCAAGGCACTGTATACTAACAAGGTTAGAAATATGGGGTCTTCACATAATATAACTCTGTAATATCCTTCCAAGTAAATGACCAATGTGATCCTCAGTGTCTACTTTGTGCAGCAACTGTAATTCTTTGAGTTAAGCACATGCAAGAAAAATGTTGCTCTCTGAAGACAGCCTTGGGCATAACTCACTGCTAATTAAAATATAATTAGTTAACTCTACTGCTATTTTCCGAACAAAACATACATGGCTTTGGTCTTCTTTCTCAGCAGGTCTTTCAATGAAATAAGAAAGGAACTGCAAAACTAGGACTGAATGATCTAATTCTGATATATTTCATTTTCATAAAACAAATATTAAATAGGGAGTCTTAAAACCTGTGACCTTGAGAAGACTCAAGATGACCTCTATCATGCAGCCTTAGAGAGATTTTTATATTTAGACTCCTTAGTGACTTTTATAGGTAAAACGCAGATCAATGGAACAAAATAAAGTTCAGGAAAAATAAAAGATAAGAAAAACACAAAGTGAAATTGTTGTTGATGAACAAGTCTTTTTTTCCCAACTGTAAATCTACCAAGACATAGCTATCTATCTAAACTGACTAGAAGGTTATGGTTAATCTGGCGGAGCTGCAATGATTCAGAGATCGGGGGTTGGCAATATGTAATCCAATTGTCATCGACTCTAAAGATGTAGCCTGAAAGTAGAGCAGCAACAATAAATAGCTTTTGTTGAATGAAAATCACAAGAAGTCCTTTTCCAGTTCGCCACAAGCCATATAGGAGACATTCTAAATATGTGAAACGGAGTGCACATGTAACATGTGATGGATTTGTGTTGAATAAAACATTTTCCCAAAATTAGCTAATTTTAGGACGGTTAATAAAAAAATTAGGATTTATTAAGATGGATTTTACCGTTCCTGTCCTGCCGGTTTGTGTATGCATTCCTCATCTTCTTTGAGTCCTTCAGTATTTTTATTAAAACGTACTATCATCGTCTGTTTTCTGAGGTTCCATCTGTATGTTGGTCCTATTCGAAAAACCACATGGCAACTCTTCAGTATTTTTAACTGGAATTTTTTTGCGTTCAGTATACATCCATCTTTTAATTTCCTAAGCTTTGTAATGAAAACATATTTTTTGTAGTTTCGGACTTTTAAAGGAACACATACACATTGTTTTCATTGTACTTTTACTAACATCTTACAATATTGATTAATCTAAGCTCAAAATCAGTCTAGCACAACTGTAAAACAATTTACAATTTTTTTTGTCTTTCTCTTTACTGTAAAAACAAATGAGAGCTGAAAGGCTCATCTAGCACAGCTTCATTGTCAGACCAAAGGTTATAAATTAAATGCTAGATCCTAAACATAAAAATTAGGTCAGCATCCCAGTCAATATGTAAAACCTTTAACTTTACAACATTATTAACCTTGTGATTATTTTTATGTAAAGGGGTTGATGTTTTCGGGTGTTGTGTTTTTTTTTAAATTGGAGTTTAAGATTGTTTTTTGTTTGTTTCTGTATAGATCACAGACTGTGTCTTTTAGTAAATGGAAAGCTTCAGATGGCTGGGTGCACAGGCTTTGATATTGACATATTTCCCTGCTGAGCCTCTGCATGAAGGAACACAGAATCAGTGAGCAGCACCACACACCGCTCAACAAGACTGTCCATGAAAGCCTCATTTTATATTCATGGTAAAAATTAAAAAGACCGTGACAGCTGATCTTTTTTCTTACACAATCACACACACACACATACACACGCACACACACACACATTCACTAAGCCTTAGAAAAATAAAGGAATGGAAGAAAAATTAATGCATGTCATTACTTTAAGTCCAAGCCATGCACCCCTTTACGAAAGTAAACTGCACAAGGAAGAGATGCTTATTCACATTCCTCACATTAAAACCTCAAACTTTAATGTTTTATTTTGGAAAATAGTGTGATAGAGCAAAACGTTGGTGAATAGTTGTAAAGTGGAGAAAGAATTATAAACAGTGTTATTTTTAGAACATTTTACAAGTAAAAACAAGAAGAATGTTGCTATAGTATTCAGTTCCGTTTACTCATATTCCTTTACACAGACTCTACTGTAGTACATCTAACTACTTTCCGTAAAATCCCAGGGGTATATAATTTAATCTCAGCTGTTCTATGATGGCTACAGAAACTTGCCACAGAATATTAGTCAACAAACCCCATCATGATGACCAAGGAACACTGCAGACAGGTCAGGCAGAAAGCTAGACTGAAGTTCAAAGAAGGGTTAGGTTATAAATAAATGTCCCAGGCTGCGGGCATCTCATTCACCTCTATTTCATCCATCATCCAAAAACAGAACGAGTATGAGACAAATGCAAAACTACCATGGCGTCTACCTAAAAGCTTAGACAAGGAGAGCATTAGTCAGATAACTGGCCAAGAAGCTCAAGGTAACCTAAGAGAGAAGGATCAATCGACATGACTATTTGTTGTGGACTCCATTAAACCTTACTTTATGGAGTGGCACGAAGAATGCCATTGATTAAAGAAACCCATATTTGGAGCATGACATAAACTATGAAGGAGAACCAGCAAATGTGTGGAGGAAGGTCCTTTGGCCATACACCTGAAAGTGAACATTTTGGTCAACATAAAGATTGCTGAAAACTTCCTCTGCACACCACTTGGATGACGTAAGGTGGTTGCAGTATCAGACTGTGGGGATACGTTTTTTCAGCAGAATAGTACAAAACTTTTAGAGGATGCAAAACATTTGAGAATGGGTCCGGTTCCTACAACCCCTAGCAAAAAGTATGGAATCACCAGTCTTCGAGAATGCTCATTCACTTTTTTAATGCAATAGAGAAAAGGCAAAACACAAACATCCCACAAAACTCAGATTTCTCAAAAGGGCATCTTCCTGGCTTTTAGAAACAGTATAAGAAATGAACAGAAACTCAAGTGGGAATAAATTGCAAGTGTTTCTTTGGAATATGGGGCTGGAAACAAATATGGAATCACTCATTCCTGAGGAAAAAAGTTTGGAATCACCCATTAGAATCACCCAATTCTTTCCCATTTTCTACACCATCACCTGCAACTCGTTATGTCTGTAGATTGGTCTCCATTTAAAAAGGAGTGCTCAACACTTGGAGAGTTGTTGCAGCAAAGTAATGGACAGGAATCATGGCTCCAAGACCAGAGCTGTCAACTGAAACAAAGAAGAGAATTATCCAACTTCTGGAAGAAGGTAAATCCTCAAGAAATGTTGCAAAGGATGTTGGTTGTTCTCAGTCAGCTGTGTCTAAAATCTGGACTAAGTACCAACAACATGGGAAGATTGTCAAAGGCAAGCGTAGTGGTAGACCAAGGAAGACGTCTATGCGACAGGAGCGAAAACTTAAAGCATTATGTTTGGAAAATCAAAAATGCACAGCAAAACAAATGCGTAACAAATGGGCACAAACTGGAGCAAGAGTCTGTGACCGAACTGTTAGGAACCGTCTAGCAGAGACGGGATTTTCCTACAGAAAAGCCAAAAGAAAGCCAATGTTAACGTACAAACACAAGAAAGCTAGACTTAAATGGGCCAAGGAAAGGCAATCATGGACTGTAGATGACTGGATGAAGGTCATCTTCACTGATGAATCACGAATCTGCATTGGACAAGGGGATGATGCTGGAACTTTTGTTTGGTGCCGTGCCAAAGAACTGTATAAATACAACTGCCTGAAGAAAACATGCAAATTTACACTGGCTCATGATATGGGGCTGCATGTCAGGTAAAGGTCCTGGAGAGATGACTGTCATTAAATGTTCAGTAAATGCACACGTTTAAATTGAGATTTTGGAAACCTATCTTATTCCATCTATTGAAAGAATGTTTGGGGATGATGACATCATTTTCCAAGATGATAATGCATCATGCCATAGAGCCAAAACTGTTAAAACTTTCCTTGAAGAGAGACAAATGAGGTCCAAGGCATGGCCTGCAAATAGCCCAGATCTCAATCCGATTGAAAATATGTGGTGGAAATTGAAGAAATTGGTCCATGACAAGGCTCCCACATGCAAAGCGGATCTGGCAACAGCCATCAGACAATGTTGGAGCCAGATTGATGAGGACTACTGTTCATCACTTGTCAAGTCCATGCCTCAGAGACTCAAGGCTGTAATCAAAGCTAGGGGTGGTGCCACAAAGTACTAGTGGGTGGTTTTAGTTGTTTCTGTGTTTTGATTATTCTTTGTGATTCCAAACTTTTTTCCTCAGGAATGAGTCATTCCATATTTGTTTCCATCCCCTTATTCCAAAGAAACACTTGCAATTTATTCTCACTTGACTTTCTGTTCATTTCTTGCACTGTTTCTAAAAGCAAGGAAGATGTCCTTTTGAGAAATCTGAGTTTTGTGGCATGTTTGTGTTTTGCCTTTTCTCTATTGCATTAAAAAGTGAAGGAGCATTCTCCAAGACTGGTGATTCCATACTTTTTGCCAGGGGTTGTAGAAGGTTCCCCTTCCAGCATCACAACAACCTCAGACATATAGCCAAATCTACAGTCGAATGGTCTAACTCAAGGCATGTTGAGGTGTTAGAATGACTCAATGGCTGTTTGGACCAAAACCAAACTGAGGTTTGGTTTTGGTCCTCCTAGGATGAGCTCAGCAGCTCATCCTAGGAGGATGAGCTGCTGAGTTCTCGCGAGAGCTGTGCATAGGTGAACATGGCGGTTATGTGGTAATGTATACACCCAGGTAAAATAAGACAATCATTTTGAATCAAACGCAGCTTCTAAACTAACCATCAAGTTACTTTTTTTTTTTTCCTCTAAACAACCTGGACGAGGAAACATTGGATTCGCTGGAGTGCTACCTAGACGAGTGCTTTGATAACATCGTTATGGGTAAGTCACGGAAACCTGCTTCGGATACAACAACGAGCACACCGTCGCAGAAGCGCACTCGTTCCGAGGCTAGCACATCCACCGACTCGCCAGATAGAAGCTACGGCGACATCCTGGACTCAATAGACAAGAAGCTAACCAGCCTGGACGCCCGTCTCGCGCTGGTTGAGGTTCTTCATAAAGAATTTCAGGCTCTGAGGGAATCGCTGGAGTTCAGCCAACAACAAGTAGCTTCGCTAGTTACAGAAAACCAAACACTAAAAGAAGACGTTAAGAAACTCACCGAGGGAATGAAGCAGCTGTCTGGAGAAAACAAAAGCTTCAAGGAGTCTATTCTAGACATCCAGGCCCGATCAATGAGGGACAATCTTGTTTTTTCGGGGATACCAGAGCAGGCTGAGGAAGATGCTGAAGTAGCCGTGCGAAAGTTCATTCAACACCAACTGAAACTGCCAGACGACACGGTTAAAAGCATAACCTTCCATCGGGTTCACCGACTCGGAGGTAAGAAGCCCAACAACACCCGCCCGCGACCAATTGTTGCAAAATTTGAACATTTTAAACAAAAAGAACAAGTCAAAGGACGCGGGAGAGAGCTACGGGGGACGAATTACAGCGTTAATGATCAGTTTCCGAAAGAAATCCTGGACAGAAGACGCGTGTTATTTCCAATTAGAAAAAAACATATTAGTGAGGGCTGTAGGGCTACGGTTAGTGTGGATAAACTGTATGTTAACGGTCAGCTGTTTAGGGACCCTCAGGTTACTCCTTGGCTTTATTAGTCATATTTAACAGAACCAAGACAGAATTAGCTTTATCAGACAACTATAGTTTAAAAAAAAAAGCACAGCTCAGCAGGCTGTTTTTGTTTGTTAATGTGGGTAGGGGCAGGGCTGTGCACTAGATTGCTTTTTCTTTTTTTTTCTTTCATTTTTTCTTTTTCACTATTATCTTTCTCACATTTGTACCACCAAATCTCTTTATCACCTTTTTTCCTTTTTCTCTCTCACACACACACAGACTTTTATCATGGCATATTCATGTTTTTCCATCATACTTTCATTCTGTACACACCTGTATGGTGCATTATTTACCCGCTTTATCTCTGCTTCTGTTTTTTTTCAATCTGGCAACCCCATGGACAAACCAAAATTACACCTATATTCATCCTTGGCGATAGTACATATCTAAGGTTTATCTTAGCTCTATGAATCCTGTAAAATTTATAACATGGAATATTCGCGGCGCTAGCTGCAGAGATAAAACCATTAAGATTTTCAACCATCTTACAAGACTGAAGGCAGATGTCGTCTTACTACAGGAGACTCATAAATCAAGTTCAACAGCTAATGATTTAAAAACACCAGAGTATCCTAATATATTTTCTTCATGCTATAACTCTAGACAACGAGGAGTAGCAATATTAATAAATAGAAATACTAATTTTAAAGTAATAGACACAGCTACAGATCCAGAAGGTAGATTTATAATATTAAAACTATTTATAAATAACCAAAAGTTATGTATAGTTAGTATATATGGTCCAAATGTTGACGACCCCTCATTCTTTCATACTTTCTTCTCGGTTCTGGCTAATCACATGGATTGCTCACTTGTTCTTGGGGGAGATTTCAACTTTGGACTAAATGAAGAAATAGACAGGCTCAGTACAGCAGGGACTCAGCGCAGATGGCAATCCATAGATATAGTTAAACAGTACATGAGCGATTATGGACTCTGCGATGCATGGCGATCGCTTCATCCCAACGACAGAAAATACACTTTTTACTCAAACGTACATCATTCTTATTCTAGATTGGACTATTTGTTAGTCAGCAGCTCACTGTTGAATGACATTTCAGACACTGAGATACATCCTATAGTGATCAGCGATCACGCTCCTGTTTCTTTAAATTTAGCAAATAAAATTGCAACCCTTCAATATAAAAATTGGAGATTTAATACATCATTACTTAAGGATAAAGAATTTATTAAATATATTGAAAAAGAATGGGCTTCATACATGGAATTTAATGATCTCCCTGGTATGTCGCCATCCACTCTATGGGAAGCAGGGAAAGCTGTGATTAGAGGTAAAATAATTTCATTCTCATCAAATAAAAAGAGAACAGAAAATAAACATGTTCAGGAATTAGAAGAAACTATTAAATCATTAGAACCTTCCCTGGATAAAGAGAGCTTAAGTAAAATAAGGAAAGCAAAATTAGAGTTAAATGAAATTATTAATAAAAGGACGCAGTTCTTAATCCAAAGACTTAGAATAGAAAACTTTGAACATAGTAATAAATCAGGTAGCTTCTTAGCTAATCAGTTAAAAATAAATAAAGAAAAAACAACTATATCTGCAATCAAAGACAAAACTGGGAATATAATATATGACCCTGAAAAAATAAACAACACTTTCAAAGAATTTTATGAGACGTTATACACACCAGAGATAAACCCTTCAAATAATGATATTGTACAATTTCTGGATAAAATAACTCTTCCTAAACTTTCAGACAGTCAAGCAAAGGCCCTGGATTCACCGCTAACAGTGTCTGAACTCCAGGAGGCCCTCCAATCTATGCCTAATAATAAAGCTCCAGGTCCAGATGGATTTCCAGCAGAGTTCTATAAAGAATTCTGGAATATTCTGGCACCAACATTTTACAAAATGTTACAGGAAACAAAGGAAAATGGTCGAATACCACCAAACATGAATTCTGCCTACATCAATCTTCTATTAAAACCAGGAAAAGACCCTATGTCTCCTACCAGTTATCGTCCGATTTCTCTTATCAATGTGGATCTGAAAATAATTTGCAAAGCTCTTGCAAGAAGGATAGAGAAAATAACACCTCTAATAATCCACCCGGATCAAACAGGTTTTATAAAAGGTAGGCTCTCTTCCACAAATTCACGTAGATTAATAGATTTAATAGATTATTCCCACTGTAAAAACGTCCAAACCAATATATTATCTTTAGATGCAGAAAAAGCATTTGATAGAGTTAACTGGAAATTTTTATTTGCAGCCTTAAATAAATTCGGATTCAGTAATTCTTTTGTAAACTGGTTAAAAATATTATACAGCTCACCAACAGCATGTATTAGGACCAATAATCAAACATCATCAAGGTTCTTTCTTCAGAGAGGTACCAGGCAGGGATGTCCACTTTCTCCCTCCCTCTTTGCTATTTTTATTGAACCATTAGCAGCAGCAATCAGGCAAAATAATAATGTTAAAGGTATACAATGCAACAAAATAGAACATAAAATCAGTTTATACGCAGATGATGTACTACTTTTTCTACAGCATTCACAAACTTCCTTGTATCAGGTAATTGAGTTAATAAAATCTTACTCAAGAGTTTCAGACTATTCCATAAATTGGTTAAAATCTACAGTCCTTCCAATCAACTGTTCTTACCAGAGTCCTGTTGCTTTACAGCTCCGGTCGGGAAATATTACATATCTAGGTATCCATATCTCACCAAGACTGGCAGACTTATCTAAGCTAAACTACGTCCCACTTTTAAAAAAAGTGGAAGATGATCTGGCAAGATGGAAATCCCTTCCAATATCACTTATTGGAAGGGTAGCTACAATAAAAATGATGGTTTTGCCTAGAATCAATTATTTATTCTCAATGATCCCAAGCAAACCATCACCTGATTGGTTTAGATCTCTGGACTCTTCTGTTTCTAAATTTCTTTGGAAAGATAAACCCCCACGTATCAGCTTAAAAACACTACAGAAGTCCAAAGATAAAGGAGGTCTAGACCTACCAAACTTTCGTCATTATTTCTTAGCCAACAGACTCCAATACACATCAAGATGGGTAAAACACAGTTATATCGATGAGTGCTGGGTAGATGTAGAACAGACACTATGCAATAAGATAAAACTTTCAGATCTACCTTTTGTTAGCTCAAATATAAAACAAAATGAATGTTTCAAAAGTATTAATATCAGCTCCTCTCTGACAGCTTGGTGGGAATTTCTTAAAATGACAAAGACCTCACTAGTCCCATGCAGGCGTACACCCATCTGGAATAACCCGGATATCTTACAAAAAAAATGCATGATTAACTTTCCAGGCTGGAGTTGTAAAGGAATTGAATACCTGGAGCATATATTTGATGGAACAGACTTTATCCCCTTTAATACATTGGTTACACAATTCGGAATTAACAAGAATAAATTCTTAGAATACCAACAAATTAAATCAATTATAAAAAATAAATTTAGGCTCAATACAGTTGATTTACAAATTCCAGGAAAAGTTTTAGACTTCCTTAATCTTAACCCTCCCAAACTGCTATCTAAAATATACAAAACATTAAATAGAATAGATGAATCAATAGCCCTTCCTATTTCAAAATGGGAGATGGACTTGTCCATCTCAATAGACCAAAACCTCTGGTCTCAAATTTCATTAAGAACCTTCAAATTTCTTAAGAATCCTAATCTACGATTAATACAATATAAAATCCTTCATAGAGTGCATTATACAGGGCAACGGATGTTCAAGATGGGTTATACGCCGTCTGATACCTGTTTACAATGTACAAGCAATCTACCAGACAATTATATTCATGCTCTTTGGTTCTGCCCACCTGTTAAGAAATATTGGTACCAGATATGTGAAGATCTATCAAAGTGTCTGAAATGTAATATCACACCTGCTCCCACAGTTTGCTTGCTGGGAAATATAGATGAAGTTACCATGGATACAAAGTCTATGCAATTATTTTACATCGCCTTATGCATCGCTAAGAAAAATATCCTCTTGAACTGGAAAAATAAAAATACTCTGAATATTAATCAATATAGAGATCTCCTTCTGGATTACATTGGTCTAGAAACGGCATCTGCCTCCACATCTGATCAATCTTTCTGGTCACCCTTGATCAGTTCCATCACCTAGTGGGGTCGGGCCCTTGATTCCGTTCTGTGGGACACGGTTGCCGATGTGGAGCTTAAGGGTTGGTGGTGACTGCGGGGA